>OX456984.1:156240687-156825952 GCA_949752695.1 Melanostoma scalare | reverse complement strand
GGGGCTTGTACGGTGGGGGAACTCCATTTGAGTCGCTAATACGATCCCATCAAAACATTCCTGAAATCTCACTTTCCTGGGTGACCAAAATGTAAATGCTCCATATCTCGAGAACGAAGCGAGATAGATGAAAAATAACGATTTTTTGGGGGTTGTACGGTGGACGAACTCCATTTGAGTCGCTTAATACGATCCCATCAAAACATTCCTGAAATCTCACTTTCCTGGGTGACCAAAATGTAAATGCTCCATATCTCGAGAACGAAGCGAGATAGCGAAAAATAACGATTTTTTGAGAGTTGTACGGTGGGGGAACTCCATTTGAGACGCTTAATACGATCCCATCAAAACATTCCTGAAATCTCACTTTCCTGGGTGACCAAATGTAAAATGCTCCATATCTCGAGAACGAAGCGAGATAGACGAAAAATAACGATTTTTTGGGGTTGTACGGTGGGGGAACTCCATTTGAGACGTTTAATACGATCCCATCAAAACATTCCTGAAATCTCACTTTCCTGGGTGACCAAAATGTAAAATGCTCCAATATCTCGAGAACGAAGCGAGATAGACGAAAAATAACGATTTTTTGGGGGGTGTACGGTGGGGGAACTCCATTTGAGACGCTTGATACGATCCCTCAAAACATTCCTGAAATCTCACTTTCCTGGGTGACCAAAATGTAAAATGCTCCATATCTCGAGAACGAAGCGAGATAGACGAAAAATAACGATTTTTTGGCGGTTGTACGGTGGGGGAACTCCATTTGAGACGCTTAATACTATCCCATCAAAACATTCCTGAAATCTCACTTTCCTGGGTGACCAAAATGTAAAATGCTCCATATCTCGAGAACGAAGCGAGATAGAAGAAAAATAACGATTTTTTGGGGTTTGTACGGTGGGGGAGCTCCATTTGAGACGCTTAATACGATCCGATCAAAACATTCCTGAAATCTCACTTTCCTGGGTGACCAAAATGTAAAATGCTCCATATCTCGAGAACGAAGCGAGATGGACGAAAAATAACGATTTTTTGGGGGTTGTACGGTGGGGGAACTCCATTTGAGACGTTTAATACGATCCCATCAAAACATTCCTGAAATCTCACTTTCCTGGGTGACCAAAATGTAAAATGCTCCATATCTCGAGAACGAAGCGAGATAGACGAAAAATATCGATTTTTTGGGGGTTGTACGGTGGGGGAACTCCATTTGAGACGCTTAATACGATCCCATCAAAACATTCCTGAAATCTCACTTTCCTGGGTGACCAAAATGTAAAATGCTCCATATCTCGAGAACGAAGCGAGATAGAACGATTTTTTGGGGGTTGTACGGTGGGGGAACTCCATTTGAGACGCTAATACGATCCCATCAAAACATCCCTGAAATCTCACTTTCCTGGGTGACCAAAATGTAAAATGCTCCATATCTCGAGAACGAAGCGAGATAGACGAAAAATAACGATTTTTTGGGGGTTGTACGGGGGGGGGGGAACTCCATTTGAGACGTTTAATACGATCCCATCAAAACATTCCTGAAATCTCACTTTCCTGGGTGACCAAAATGTAAAATGCTCCATATCTCGAGAACGAAGCGAGATAGACGAAAAATAACGATTTTTTGGGCGGTTGTATGGTGGGGGAACTCCATTTGGGACGCTTAATACGATCCCTTCAAAACATTCCTGAAATCTCACTTTCCTGGGTGACCAAATGTAAAATGCTCCATATCTCGAGAACGAATCGAGATAGACGAAAAATATCGATTTTTTGGGGGTTGTACGGTGGAGGGAACTCCATTTGAGACGTTTAATACGATCCCATCAAAACATTCCTGAAATCTCACTTTCCTGGGTGACCAAAATGTAAAATGCTCCATATCTCGATAACGAAGCGAGATAGACGAAAAATAACGATTTTTGGGGGTTGTACGGTGGGGGAACTCCATTTGAGACGTTTAATACGATCCCATCAAAACATTCCTGAAATCTCACTTTCCTGGGTGACCAAAATGTAAAAAGTTCCATATCTCGAGAACGAAGCGAGATAGACGAAAAATAACGATTTTTTGAGGGTTGTACGGTGGGGGATCTCCATTTGAGACGCTTAATACGATCCCATCAAAACATTCCTGAAATCTCACTTTCCTGGGTGACCAAAATGTAAAATGCTCCATATCTCGAGAACGAAGCGAGATAGAAGAAAAATAACGATTTTTTGGGGGTTGTACGGCGGGGGAACTCAATTTGAGACGCTTAATACGATCCCATCAAAACATTCCTGAAATCTCACTTTCCTGGGTGACCAAAATGTAAAATGCTCCATATCGTATTAAAACATTCCTGAAATCTCACTTTCCTGGGTGACCAAAATGTAAAATGCTCCATATCTCGATAACGAAGCGAGATAGACGAAAAATAACGATTTTTGGGGGTTGTACGGTGGGGGAACTCCATTTGAGACGTTTAATACGATCCCATCAAAACATTCCTGAAATCTCACTTTCCTGGGTGACCAAAATGTAAAAGCTCCATATCTCGAGAACGAAGCGAGATAGAAGAAAAATAACGATTTTTTGGGGGTTGTACGGCGGGGGAACTCCATTTGAGACGCTTAATACGATCCCATCAAAACATTCCTGAAATCTCACTTTCCTGGGTGACCAAAATGTAAAATGCTCCATATCTCGAGAACGAAGCGAGATAGAACGATTTTTTGGGGGTTGTACGGTGGGGGAACTCCATTTGAGACGCTTAATACGATCCCATCAAAACATCCCTGAAATCTCACTTTCCTGGGTGACCAAAATGTAAATGCTCCATATCTCGAGAACGAAGCGAGATAGACGAAAAATAACGATTTTTGGGGGTTGTACGGGGGGGGGGGAACTCCATTTGAGACGTTTAATACGATCCCATCAAAACATTCCTGAAATCTCACTTTCCTGGGTGACCAAAATGTAAAATGCTCCATATCTCGAGAACGAAGCGAGATAGACGAAAAATTAACGATTTTTTGGGCGGTTGTATGGTGGGGGAACTCCATTTGGGACGCTTAATACGATCCCTTCAAAACATTCCTGAAATCTCACTTTCCTGGGTGACCAAAATGTAAAATGCTCCATATCTCGAGAACGAATCGAGATAGACGAAAAATATCGATTTTTTGGGGGTTGTACGGTGGAGGAACTCCATTTGAGACGTTTAATACGATCCCATCAAAACATTCCTGAAATCTCACTTTCCTGGGTGACCAAAATGTAAAATGCTCCATATCTCGATAACGAAGCGAGATAGACGAAAAATAACGATTTTTTGGGGGTTGTACGGTGGGGGAACTCCATTTGAGACGTTTAATACGATCCCATCAAAACATTCCTGAAATCTCACTTTCCTGGGTGACCAAAATGTAAAAAGTTCCATATCTCGAGAACGAAGCGAGATAGACGAAAAATAACGATTTTTTGAGGGTTGTACGGTGGGGGATCTCCATTTGAGACGCTTAATACGATCCCATCAAAACATTCCTGAAATCTCACTTTCCTGGGTGACCAAAATGTAAAATGCTCCATATCTCGAGAACGAAGCGAGATAGAAGAAAAATAACGATTTTTTGGGGGTTGTACGGCGGGGGAACTCAATTTGAGACGCTTAATACGATCCCATCAAAACATTCCTGAAATCTCACTTTCCTGGGTGACCAAAATGTAAAATGCTCCATATCGTATTAAAACATTCCTGAAATCTCACTTTCCTGGGTGACCAAAATGTAAAATGCTCCATATCTCGAGAACGAAGCGAGATAGACGAAAAATAACGATTTTTTGAGGGTTGTGGTGGGGGAACTTAATTTGAGACACTTAATACGATCCCATCAAAACATTCCTGAAATCTCACTTTCCTGGGTGACCAAAATGTAAAATGCTCCATATCTCGAGAACGAAGCGAGATTGACGAAAAATAACGATTTTTTGGGGGTTGTACGGTGGGGGAACTCCATTTGAGGCGCTTAATACATCAAAACATTAGTGAAATCTCACTTTCCTGTGTGACCAAAATGTAAAATGCTCCATATCTCGAGAACGAAGCGAGATAGACGAAAAATAACGATTTTTTGGGGGGTTGTATGGTGGGGAAACTCCATTTGAGACGCTTAATACGATCCCATCAAAACATTCCTGAAATCTCACTTTCCTGGGTGACCAAAATGTAAAATGCTCCATATCTCGAGAACGAAGCGAGATAGACGAAAAATAACGATTTTTTGGGGGTTGTACGGTGGGGGAACTCCATTTGAGACGCTTAATACGATCCCATCAAAACATTCCTGAAATCTCACTTTCCTGGGTGACCAAAATGTAAAATGCTCCATATCTCGAGAACGAAGCGAGATAGACAAAAAATAACGATTTTTTGGGGGTTGTACGGTGGGGGAACTCCATTTGAGACGCTTAATACGATCCCTTCAAAACATTCCTGAAATCTCACTTTCCTGGGTGACCAAAATGTAAAATGCTCCATATCTCGAGAACGAAACGAGATAGACGAAAAATAACGATTTTTTGAGGGTTGTGGTGGGGGGACTCAAATTGAGACGCTTAATACGATCCCATCAAAACATTCCTGAAATCTCACTTTCCTGGGTGACCAAAATGTAAAATGCTCCATATCTCGATAACGAAGCGAGATAGACGAAAAATAACGATTTTTTGAGGGTTGTATGGTGGGGGAACTCCATTTGAGACGTTTAATACGATCCCATCAAAACATTCCTGAAATCTCACTTTCCTGGGTGACCAAAATGTAAAATGCTCCATATCTCGAGAACGAAGCGAGATAGACGAAAAATAACGATTTTTTGTGGGTTGTATGGTGGGGGAACTCCATTTGAGACGTTTAATACGATCCCATCAAAACATTCCTGAAATCTCACTTTCCTGGGTGACCAAAATGTAAAATGCTCCATATCTCGAGAACGAAGCGAGATAGACGAAAAATAACGATTTTTTGGGGGTTGTACGGTGGGGGAACTCCATTTGAGACGCTTAATACGATCCCATTAAAAAACATTCCTGAAATCTCACTTTCCTGGGTGACCGAAATGTAAAATGCTCATATGTATGAATTATTAATGTGATTGTATTTGGGTTACAAGAATTGTAAAAAGGGAGAAATGTTATATAGTATCCTAAGTAATATTTAGTAGAACGGATTTGGCAGCACTATTTATATTTCCTCATCTTCGAACACTGTTCTCTGTGAGATTCAGCTGTCAGGGTTTATCTAAGTAACCAGATCCCTTAATTCATTCTTCACCTGTCAGACACTCGAACCACATGTCGCGCCTTAACCTAGTTTAAGTAATCCAAGAGCAGAATAAAAGTATACAATAAGTTAATTGAGTTTTCTCTTTATTATATAAATAAATATATAACATTGGCGACGAGGATAATTGTGAAACAATTAAAATACAGTAACGCATTCGTCATATGTCGGAGTCAGAAGAGGAGGCAAAAGTATTACCAGCCATAAAATCGCCCAACAGAGTAGCACAGTCAGTTCCACCAGTCAGTACCACGTCCAATATGAGCCAACTGCTTGGGTGTATGGAAACTTTTTTACCTGGTGATGATTTTGAGGAATACGTCGATAGATTAGGAGAATATCTCAAATGCAATGAAGTCCCCGAAGCAAAAAAGACGTCCGTGTTCATAACCCTAATCGGTTCGGAAGCCTATAAAACTCTTAAAACAGTTTTGGCTCCAGTCAATCCAAATACAAAGTCATACGACGAGCTCGTGTCAGTGTTGCGAAAATTGTATGCGCCGGAAAAATTTGCAATTGCTGAAAGATTTAAGTTCTACCAACGTAGTCAAAAGGAGGGCGAGTCCATTAAAGACTTTATAGTCGCCCTTAAACTTTTATCTCGGGACTGCAAGTTTGGGGAGTTTCTTGATCAAGCTCTCAGGGATAAATTTATTTTTGGGCTATATAACCCCAAAATCCAAGAGAAATTGCTTGACAAAGACGACGCAAAATTTGAAAGTGTCTCAGAAAAAGCCATCAAGCTAGAGCTCATCGCTGAGGATCAACAAATATTAAAGCCTAACCACGTAAACATCATAAAAAGCAAAAATAATCAGCAAAATTTCAAAACGTCAAATCACAGTCAAATGTCCCAGCAGCAAGGTGCACAGAACAAGTTTCGTCAAGCAGTCGACAAGTGTCAGCAATGTGGAAATCTCCACCGTTACAAGTGTCCAGCAAAAGAGATAACATGCTATCTTTGCAAGTCTCGGGGTCATTTTGCTAAATTTTGCAAAAGGGCTGGCGGAAACAGACAAATAAGGAGTATCACCAACCACGTGTTCGATTCC
This sequence comes from Melanostoma scalare, assembly GCA_949752695.1. Lineage (NCBI taxonomy): Eukaryota > Metazoa > Arthropoda > Insecta > Diptera > Syrphidae > Melanostoma > Melanostoma scalare. Next base: position 156,819,573 of record OX456984.1, on the reverse strand, counting down.
AACAGGGTCATGAATATATTCAACTTGTCTGGGAGCAAGAGTGGCCGTCTTATCACATCTCTCAGGATAGAAGGCAAGGAGTTGCAGATGGAAGTGGACACAGGAGCATGTCAATCTATTATAAGTTACGTAGATTATTCTAAGTTATTTAGTCATATACTTCTGAAATGTTGTTTTACTAATTTACAGGCAGTCACAGGGCATAGGTTGGAGTGCGTAGGAGTTTGTGAAGTCATGGTGGAGTGGCCGGATGTTGGAGTGTCGGAGAGCAAACGGTTAGAATTGTCAGTGGTCAAGTGTCTTGACAACTTCATACCCATTTTGGGACGTCCGTGGTTGGATGAATTCACACCAAATTGGAGAAGCAGTTTTGTTTGTGGTAAAGCGTCGGTCGCACAGAATGGTCAAGTAAGTCATTTAAAGAATGTTCAAATTAGTAATTTCGAGTCACAAGGAGTTTTCCTCGAAAGTAGTGGTAATTCGTTTACGTCACCACAAGTCAATTTAGGAAGTGAGTATATTTCTAGCGTCGAGTCAGTTAAGATTATCTCAAATTTAAAGTTAAAATATCCGCGGGTTTTCGAAAACAATCTAGCCAAGCCCATTGAAGGGTTTACCGCCGATATTAGAGTCAATTCGCAATTTACGCCACTTTTTCATAAAGCCTACACGGTTCCCTTCCAGTTAAGGTCAAAAGTCGAAGAAGAGCTAGAAAGATTATGTCAATTAAAGATTATTTCGCCGGTAAAGTATGCAGAAACTGCCAGTCCGATAGTCGTGGTTCCGAAACCAGATGGGTCCATAAGGATTTGTGTGGATTTCAAGGGAACCATAAACAAGTTTGTTCAGATGGAACATTACCCTCTAACTATGTGTGAAGACATTTTTGCCCAGCTGGCAAATGCCAGGTACTTTTGTGTCATAGACCTTACAGGAGCTTTCCAACAGTTAGAGGTTTCAACGGGTTCAAAAAAGTATTTAATAATAAATACCATAAAAGGCCTATTTGTATGGAATCGGTTACCATTGGGTGTTTCTGCTGCACCAGCTATTTTTCAGAGCGTCATTGACCGTGTCATTAAAAATATAAAAAATGCTTTTGGTTATATTGACGATATAATCGTTGCTGGAGCCACAAAAGGAGATTGTGAAGCGAAATTATGCGAAGTCTTAAGTCGTTTAAACGATCATAATATTCAGGTCAATCTCAAAAAGTGTGTATTTTTTGCAGAAGAGGTAGAATATTTAGGCCACTGTATTTCATACAATCGGATTAGTCCTAGTAAGCGGAAGATTGACGCCGTAGTCAATGCGCCCAGTCCAAAGAATTTGACCGAACTCCAGTCCTATCTAGGTCTGTTAAACTACTACGGAAAATTCATACCTAATTTGTCAAGTAAATTAGAAGTCTTATATAACCTTTTGAAAAAGAATACCAATTTTGAGTGGTCAACCAGTTGTGAAAAAATTTTCCAAGAAAGTAAGCATTGGTTATTGGAAAATAGTATTCTCGAATTGTACGATCCTAAGAAAACTATTGTGGTCTCTGCAGATGCGTCTCCATACGGTCTTGGAGCAGTCATGTCGCATCTCGTTAATGGAGTCGAACGTCCAATTATGTTTGCTTCTTGTACTTTGAGTACATCGGAATGTAATTATTCGCAATTACACCGAGAAGCTCTTGCGATTATCTTTGCCTTACGTAAGTTCCACAAATACATTTATGGTAACAAATTTATTATCCATAGCGACCATCAACCGCTACGAGAAATTTTCAACCCCAATAAAAGTACACCCGCAGTGGCTGCAGCCAGGTTACAACGCTGGGCTGTAATTTTGTCAATGTATGACTACCAGATAATTTACAAAAAAGCTCAACAAATGTCACATGCGGATGCACTGTCGAGATTACCTCTCAAAGAATCTTCTAATATAGAAGATACTTTAATAAATGCATTTAACATGTCTGATAAGGCTCCCCTAAATATAGATCGCATTCGAAGTCAGACACATATTTGTCCTGTTCTACATACGGTCTTGGAATATGTGACGCATGGTTGGCCTTCGAGGGCAAAAATTAGGTGTCCGGATGTAAATTTTTTTTATGACAAACAAAATTGTCTTTCAACTGAAAATCGTTGTCTTTACTATGGTAATAAGTTAGTTGTACCAAAAGCGTGTCAAATGGAAGTCCTTCAACTGATCCACGGTGATCATGTAGGTATGACTCGAATGAAACAAGTGGCTCGAAGTCAATTTTATTTCAAAAGACTGGATAAGGAAATCGAGGACTTTGTGAACAAGTGTGTTATCTGTCAACAATCTCAGAAAGCAAACAAACCGGAGACCGTACCGTGGCCGAAAACAACATTTATGTTTGAGCGCATACATATAGACTTGTTTTATTTTAGTAAATTTGAATATATGATTTTAGTGGACTCATTCAGTAAATGGATGGATGTATATTTACTTACAAGATCAACTGCTGATTGTGTCATTGAAAAATTAAAAACAAGTTTTTCTTATTTTGGACTTCCAAAGGAGATTTGTAGTGACAACGGACCACCATTTTCTTCCAGTAAATTTTTAGAATTTTGCAAACTCAATGGTATTTTAGTAAGCAAATCGCCGCCTTACCACCCACAAAGCAACGGCTTAGCAGAAAGAGGAGTAGCGGAGGTAAAAAGAGCTTTCAAAAAGTTTTTGTTAGATAGCAATTACAAAAAACTATCGACAGCAGAGAAAGTGCTACACTTTTTATCATCCTATAGACACACTCCAACATCGGTAACAAAGCTATCGCCTTCGGGAACTATTTTTAATTTTAAACCTAGAGGTATTATAAACATGTTAACAGATTATAACCCGAAAAATTCAACAAACAAAAATATTAATGAAGTAAGAAATGAAAAAGTTGAAAAGCTTAAATCTAAATCAGTGTTAAATATACCGACATTTACAAAAGGACAAAAAATTATGTATTGCCATTCAAATAAGTTAGTAGCAAAATGGATTCCTGCTATTATATTTAAAGTAATTAGTCCTTGTGTTTACGAAATCATTTTGAATAACAATTGCAGGCGTATTGTTCAATTTTCAGAGCTTAGAAAATCTTGTTTAGAAGATAGTTACCATCCTTCTATAACTTTAACTAATGATTATATGGAGAACAAGGGATACGGAAAAATTCTGAACAATAACGAATCTCAGCCAAAAGGAACCAAAACTTGTAATGTTCCTAATGACTTAACTAACCACCCGAGGAGGAAAATTTATGAGAAGGTTAGAAGTTCCGCTAGATTAGCTTTCAAGAAATTCGGTAAAGGGAAAAAATTATAATTACAAATTTTGTATTTAGTAACATTTATAATTAAATTCTTGAATTAAGTATTAAATTAATTGAATTATGTATGAATTATTAATGTGATTGTATTTGGGTTACAAGAATTGTAAAAAGGGAGAAATGTTATATAGTATCCTAAGTAATATTTAGTAGAACGGATTTGGCAGCACTATTTATATTTCCTCATCTTCGAACACTGTTCTCTGTGAGATTCAGCTGTCAGGGTTTATCTAAGTAACCAGATCCCTTAATTCATTCTTCACCTGTCAGACACTCGAACCACATGTCGCGCCTTAACCTAGTTTAAGTAATCCAAGAGCAGAATAAAAGTATACAATAAGTTAATTGAGTTTTCTCTTTATTATATAAATAAATATATAACATTGGCGACGAGGATAATTGTGAAACAATTAAAATACAGTAACGCATTCGTCATATGTCGGAGTCAGAAGAGGAGGCAAAAGTATTACCAGCCATAAAATCGCCCAACAGAGTAGCACAGTCAGTTCCACCAGTCAGTACCACGTCCAATATGAGCCAACTGCTTGGGTGTATGGAAACTTTTTTACCTGGTGATGATTTTGAGGAATACGTCGATAGATTAGGAGAATATCTCAAATGCAATGAAGTCCCCGAAGCAAAAAAGACGTCCGTGTTCATAACCCTAATCGGTTCGGAAGCCTATAAAACTCTTAAAACAGTTTTGGCTCCAGTCAATCCAAATACAAAGTCATACGACGAGCTCGTGTCAGTGTTGCGAAAATTGTATGCGCCGGAAAAATTTGCAATTGCTGAAAGATTTAAGTTCTACCAACGTAGTCAAAAGGAGGGCGAGTCCATTAAAGACTTTATAGTCGCCCTTAAACTTTTATCTCGGGACTGCAAGTTTGGGGAGTTTCTTGATCAAGCTCTCAGGGATAAATTTATTTTTGGGCTATATAACCCCAAAATCCAAGAGAAATTGCTTGACAAAGACGACGCAAAATTTGAAAGTGTCTCAGAAAAAGCCATCAAGCTAGAGCTCATCGCTGAGGATCAACAAATATTAAAGCCTAACCACGTGAACATCATAAAAAGCAAAAATAATCAGCAAAATTTCAAAACGTCAAATCACAGTCAAATGTCCCAGCAGCAAGGTGCACAGAACAAGTTTCGTCAAGCAGTCGACAAGTGTCAGCAATGTGGAAATCTCCACCGTTACAAGTGTCCAGCAAAAGAGATAACATGCTATCTTTGCAAGTCTCGGGGTCATTTTGCTAAATTTTGCAAAAGGGCTGGCGGAAACAGACAAATAAGGAGTATCACCAACCACGTGTTCGATTCCAACAGGGTCATGAATATATTCAACTTGTCTGGGAGCAAGAGTGGCCGTCTTATCACATCTCTCAGGATAGAAGGCAAGGAGTTGCAGATGGAAGTGGACACAGGACACAGGAGCATGTCAATCTATTATAAGTTACGTAGATTATTCTAAGTTATTTAGTCATATACTTCTGAAATGTTGTTTTACTAATTTACAGGCAGTCACAGGGCATAGGTTGGAGTGCGTAGGAGTTTGTGAAGTCATGGTGGAGTGGCCGGATGTTGGAGTGTCGGAGAGCAAACGGTTAGAATTGTCAGTGGTCAAGTGTCTTGACAACTTCATACCCATTTTGGGACGTCCGTGGTTGGATGAATTCACACCAAATTGGAGAAGCAGTTTTGTTTGTGGTAAAGCGTCGGTCGCACAGAATGGTCAAGTAAGTCATTTAAAGAATGTTCAAATTAGTAATTTCGAGTCACAAGGAGTTTTCCTCGAAAGTAGTGGTAATTCGTTTACGTCACCACAAGTCAATTTAGGAAGTGAGTATATTTCTAGCGTCGAGTCAGTTAAGATTATCTCAAATTTAAAGTTAAAATATCCGCGGGTTTTCGAAAACAATCTAGCCAAGCCCATTGAAGGGTTTACCGCCGATATTAGAGTCAATTCGCAATTTACGCCACTTTTTCATAAAGCCTACACGGTTCCCTTCCAGTTAAGGTCAAAAGTCGAAGAAGAGCTAGAAAGATTATGTCAATTAAAGATTATTTCGCCGGTAAAGTATGCAGAAACTGCCAGTCCGATAGTCGTGGTTCCGAAACCAGATGGGTCCATAAGGATTTGTGTGGATTTCAAGGGAACCATAAACAAGTTTGTTCAGATGGAACATTACCCTCTAACTATGTGTGAAGACATTTTTGCCCAGCTGGCAAATGCCAGGTACTTTTGTGTCATAGACCTTACAGGAGCTTTCCAACAGTTAGAGGTTTCAACGGGTTCAAAAAAGTATTTAATAATAAATACCATAAAAGGCCTATTTGTATGGAATCGGTTACCATTGGGTGTTTCTGCTGCACCAGCTATTTTTCAGAGCGTCATTGACCGTGTCATTAAAAATATAAAAAATGCTTTTGGTTATATTGACGATATAATCGTTGCTGGAGCCACAAAAGGAGATTGTGAAGCGAAATTATGCGAAGTCTTAAGTCGTTTAAACGATCATAATATTCAGGTCAATCTCAAAAAGTGTGTATTTTTTGCAGAAGAGGTAGAATATTTAGGCCACTGTATTTCATACAATCGGATTAGTCCTAGTAAGCGGAAGATTGACGCCGTAGTCAATGCGCCCAGTCCAAAGAATTTGACCGAACTCCAGTCCTATCTAGGTCTGTTAAACTACTACGGAAAATTCATACCTAATTTGTCAAGTAAATTAGAAGTCTTATATAACCTTTTGAAAAAGAATACCAATTTTGAGTGGTCAACCAGTTGTGAAAAAATTTTCCAAGAAAGTAAGCATTGGTTATTGGAAAATAGTATTCTCGAATTGTACGATCCTAAGAAAACTATTGTGGTCTCTGCAGATGCGTCTCCATACGGTCTTGGAGCAGTCATGTCGCATCTCGTTAATGGAGTCGAACGTCCAATTATGTTTGCTTCTTGTACTTTGAGTACATCGGAATGTAATTATTCGCAATTACACCGAGAAGCTCTTGCGATTATCTTTGCCTTACGTAAGTTCCACAAATACATTTATGGTAACAAATTTATTATCCATAGCGACCATCAACCGCTACGAGAAATTTTCAACCCCAATAAAAGTACACCCGCAGTGGCTGCAGCCAGGTTACAACGCTGGGCTGTAATTTTGTCAATGTATGACTACCAGATAATTTACAAAAAAGCTCAACAAATGTCACATGCGGATGCACTGTCGAGATTACCTCTCAAAGAATCTTCTAATATAGAAGATACTTTAATAAATGCATTTAACATGTCTGATAAGGCTCCCCTAAATATAGATCGCATTCGAAGTCAGACACATATTTGTCCTGTTCTACATACGGTCTTGGAATATGTGACGCATGGTTGGCCTTCGAGGGCAAAAATTAGGTGTCCGGATGTAAATTTTTTTTATGACAAACAAAATTGTCTTTCAACTGAAAATCGTTGTCTTTACTATGGTAATAAGTTAGTTGTACCAAAAGCGTGTCAATTGGAAGTCCTTCAACTGATCCACGGTGATCATGTAGGTATGACTCGAATGAAACAAGTGGCTCGAAGTCAATTTTATTTCAAAAGACTGGATAAGGAAATCGAGGACTTTGTGAACAAGTGTGTTATCTGTCAACAATCTCAGAAAGCAAACAAACCGGAGACCGTACCGTGGCCGAAAACAACATTTATGTTTGAGCGCATACATATAGACTTGTTTTATTTTAGTAAATTTGAATATATGATTTTAGTGGACTCATTCAGTAAATGGATGGATGTATATTTACTTACAAGATCAACTGCTGATTGTGTCATTGAAAAATTAAAAACAAGTTTTTCTTATTTTGGACTTCCAAAGGAGATTTGTAGTGACAACGGACCACCATTTTCTTCCAGTAAATTTTTAGAATTTTGCAAACTCAATGGTATTTTAGTAAGCAAATCGCCGCCTTACCACCCACAAAGCAACGGCTTAGCAGAAAGAGGAGTAGCGGAGGTAAAAAGAGCTTTCAAAAAGTTTTTGTTAGATAGCAATTACAAAAAACTATCGACAGCAGAGAAAGTGCTACACTTTTTATCATCCTATAGACACACTCCAACATCGGTAACAAAGCTATCGCCTTCGGGAACTATTTTTAATTTTAAACCTAGAGGTATTATAAACATGTTAACAGATTATAACCCGAAAAATTCAACAAACAAAAATATTAATGAAGTAAGAAATGAAAAAGTTGAAAAGCTTAAATCTAAATCAGTGTTAAATATACCGACATTTACAAAAGGACAAAAAATTATGTATTGCCATTCAAATAAGTTAGTAGCAAAATGGATTCCTGCTATTATATTTAAAGTAATTAGTCCTTGTGTTTACGAAATCATTTTGAATAACAATTGCAGGCGTATTGTTCAATTTTCAGAGCTTAGAAAATCTTGTTTAGAAGATAGTTACCATCCTTCTATAACTTTAACTAATGATTATATGGAGAACAAGGGATACGGAAAAATTCTGAACAATAACGAATCTCAGCCAAAAGGAACCAAAACTTGTAATGTTCCTAATGACTTAACTAACCACCCGAGGAGGAAAATTTATGAGAAGGTTAGAAGTTCCGCTAGATTAGCTTTCAAGAAATTCGGTAAAGGGAAAAAATTATAATTACAAATTTTGTATTTAGTAACATTTATAATTAAATTCTTGAATTAAGTATTAAATTAATTGAATTATGTATGAATTATTAATGTGATTGTATTTGGGTTACAAGAATTGTAAAAAGGGAGAAATGTTATATAGTATCCTAAGTAATATTTAGTAGAACGGATTTGGCAGCACTATTTATATTTCCTCATCTTCGAACACTGTTCTCTGTGAGATTCAGCTGTCAGGGTTTATCTAAGTAACCAGATCCCTTAATTCATTCTTCACCTGTCAGACACTCGAACCACATGTCGCGCCTTAACCTAGTTTAAGTAATCCAAGAGCAGAATAAAAGTATACAATAAGTTAATTGAGTTTTCTCTTTATTATATAAATAAATATATAACAAAAACATTCCTGAAATCTCACTTTCCTGGGTGACCGAAATGTAAAATGCTCCATATCTCGAGAACGAAGCGAGATAGACGAAAAATAACGATTTTTTGGGGGGTTGTATGGTGGGGGAACTCCATTTGGGACGCTTAATACGATCCCATTAAAAAACATTCCTGAAATCTCACTTTCCTGGGTGACAAAAATGTAAAATGCTCCATATCTCGAGAACGAAGCGAGATAGACGAAAAATAACGATTTTTTGGGCGGTTGTATGGTGGGGGAACTCCATTTGGGACGCTTAATATGATCCCTTCAAAACATTCCTGAAATCTCACTTTCCTGGGTGACCAAAATGTAAAAAGTTCCATATCTCGAGAACGAAGCGAGATAGACGAAAAATAACGATTTTTTGGGGGTTGTACGGTGGGGAAACTCCATTTGAGACGTTTAATACGATCCCATCAAAACATTCCTGAAATCTCACTTTCCTGGGTGACCAAAATGTAAAATGCTCCATATCTCGAGAACGAAGCGAGATAGACGAAAAATAACGATTTTTTGGGGGTTGTACCGTGTGGGAACTCCATTTGAGACGCTTAATACGATCCCATCAAAACATTCCTGAAATCTCACTTTCCTGGGTGACCAAAATGTAAAAAGTTCCATATCTCGAGAACGAAGCGAGATAGACGAAAAATAACGATTTTTTGGGGGTTGTACGGTTGGGGAACTCCATTTGAGACACTTAATACGATCCCATCAAAACATTCCTGAAATCTCACTTTCGTGGGTGACCAAAATGTAAAATGCTCCATATCTCGAGAACGAAGCGAGATAGACGAAAAATAACGATTTTTTGGGCGGTTGTATGGTGGGGGAACTCCTTTTGGGACGCTTAATACGATCCCTTCAAAACATTCCTGAAATCTCACTTTCCTGGGTGACCAAAATGTAAAATGCTCCATATCTCGAGAACGAAGCGAGATAGACGAAAAATAACGATTTTTTAGGGTTGTACGGTGGGGGAACTCCATTTGAGGCGCTTAATACATCAAAACATTAGTGAAATCTCACTTTCCTGTGTGACCAAAATGTAAAATGCTCCATATCTCGAGAACGAAGCGAGATAGACGAAAAATAACGATTTTTTGGGGGTTGTACAGTGGGGGAACTCCATTTGGGACGCTTAATACGATCCCTTCAAAACATTCCTGAAATCTCACTTTCCTGGGTGACCAAAATGTAAAATGCTCCATATCTCGAGAACGAAGCGAGATAGACGAAAAATAACGATTTTTTAGGGTTGTACGGTGGGGGAACTCCATTTGAGGCGCTTAATACATCAAAACATTAGTGAAATCTCACTTTCCTGTGTGACCAAAATGTAAAATGCTCCATATCTCGAGAACGAAGCGAGATAGATGAAAAATAACGATTTTTTGGGGGTTGTACAGTGGGGGAACTCCATTTGGGACGCTTAATACGATCCCTTCAAAACATTCCTGAAATCTCACTTTCCTGGGTGACCAAAATGTAAAATGCTCCATATCTCGAGAACGAAGCGAGATAGACGAAAAATAACGATTTTTTAGGGTTGTACGGTGGGGGAACTCCATTTGAGGCGCTTAATACATCAAAACATTAGTGAAATCTCACTTTCCTGTGTGACCAAAATGTAAAATGCTCCATATCTCGAGAACGAAGCGAGATAGACGAAAAATAACGATTTTTTGGGGGTTGTACGGTGGGGGAACTCCATTTGAGACGCTTAATACGATCCCTTCAAAACATTCCTGAAATCTCACTTTCCTAGGTGACCAGGTGGAGTTAAACGAACTAAGAGCTGCCAACCCCCTAAGCCAGGGTGTAATGCGATCCGTGCCCATTGGTTGGTTTGCAGTCAGGGGTTATACCGACTGTAGTATAACGGAACCTTCGTGACACCGGGTCGAATCACGAAGTAACTTAGACCTTACTGTGTTATGCGGAGCTCTGACACAGCTGACCTATTTTCTCTAGCTACTCGTGGGAATTAATGAAAAAAAATAACAATAAAAATTTTAAAAACTTTTATCTTCCGCAGGGAACATCTGCAAGAGATATGGCGGACCGTATGGAGAGAGACTTCCGGGGTGACAAACCTGTCATCAGAGATCGTGCCAATAGTAGGGAGCAACCTAGCACCAGCAAGAGGAGGTTTTCCGAGCTAGTGCATAGGGTAATCCCAGACGCAAGGAAGAAGCCAGTGGGTGTTACCACTGACAAATCTGAGGAAGAAAGTGCTGAAAGAGCAATCTCTGAAAGGACACTTGGGGAAACCCATAAGTCCAGCACTACTATTCCAAAGAAGAAAGTATGGAAGAGGAAAACCATCCCTCGTCCGGCGCTGGGTGAACCAGGTGGTTTGGACGATCCACACAGACAGGGTCTGAGCGGTGCGGGAGTAAAATGGTACCTCAGATTCATTAAGCAAGGTCTCTCGCAGATAGAATCGAGGAAGAAGGTCGACGAAAGAAAGTTGGCACTAGCAGAGGGCAGGCCGGTAGAAAGCTGCGGTGGTAAGAGAGACAGTAAACACATATCTCCCCCCCAGCAGGCAGCCCAGAAGAAAAGGAAAACCGTGACTGAAACCGAAACACATGCCTCGGTCAGCAAGAGCACGGCAGTAACAAGTAGGGCAGTCTCATATGCGGCGGCTGCCAGAACCATACGGGTTGCGATTTTACCGAAGGAGTACCCCCGAATCACTCTCTCGCAGAGTGAGCTCTCTAAGCTCGAAGACGCCATGGTGGACGAGATGAGAATAGGGTGGGAAACCGAAATGAAATTTGAAGGCATATCCTTCAAACCTGGTATGATTCTAGTAGATTGTACCAATCAAGAAACAGCAGACTGGATCAAGACGACAGTCCCGAAGCTGAGTGGTTGGAAAGGTTGTGAGCTTACCACAAGGCAGGGTGACGACATACCCAAGCCCTATAATATCACAATCTTCGTACCAAGAAGCAGTGGCCAAGATCACGGCATGATTCTTGCTCTAATAAAGCAGCAGAACGGAGAAATGAATACCCATGTCTGGAAGGTCCTTTCCTGCAAGGAGGAGGGTAACGGCCAACTACTAAACATTGGCGTAGATGAAAAATCTGTGGAGGCGATTGTTAAAAACAATCATAGCATCCACTACAGATTCGGTAAAGTCCAGGTGCATGGCCTGAAAAAAAGAAGTGGTATAGAGGACAAGCCGCCTACTGATACCAATCCAATCAGCACTCTGCCAACTCCCTCAATCCCCAGTACACCCACCCACATCCCTTTGCAGGAGAAACAGGTGACACCACCGAAACATCTCCCAGCAAACTCCATCCCAATTCTATCCCAATCCCTTATTCTACCACCCAGTCCACTACCTAACCCCATTCCAACCCTATCCCAATCATTTATCCTACCACCCAGCTCACTACCTACCCCCATCCCAGCCCCCAAACCATCATCACTGACAACGGTCTTGATGGACATAGCAGAGGAAGAGGAAGAAGTTCCCCTCACAACAGAGGAGGAAAACGACCTGTTAACAGGTCCGGGGGCAGAAACCCCCGAAGAAGAGGAGTTCTAATGGAGGTACGCGGGATCAGTACCAAGCTAGTCCAAGTAAACGTCCATCATGCCATAGCAGCCTCAGCTGTCACAGCGAGGAAAATTACGAGAGAAGGCATTGGACTAGCACTGATCCAAGAACCCTGGACCTTTGGGGGTCAAATTAAAGGTCTATCCATTAGAAATACGAAGGTAATATGGGATAAAGAGTCAATCTCTCCTAGAGCAGCAATCATAGTAAGGAACGATATTAATCATTTCTGCCTTTCAGAGTTTATGACGAGAGACCTGGTTGCAATTCAGGCCTCAATCAACATCGGAGGCCAAACCAGGTGGGTGGTAATCGCATCAGGGTACTTTCCGGGAGATGAAGCGAACATCCCTCCCTCTGAGGTAAAGAATCTGGTAGATTACTGCCGGAAGAAGAAGCTACCAATACTGGTAGGCTGCGACGCAAACGCTCACAACAGCATCTGGGGTAGCACAGACACTAATCAAAGGGGTGAGTACCTTTTAGAATTCCTTTTAGAAAAATGCTTAGAAATTTACAATATAGGGAATACTCCTACCTTTGTTACTAGAAATAGGAAAGAAGTACTAGATATTACTTTCGGTTCTACAGTCCTGAAAAACTGTATCAGTAACTGGAAGGTCTCGAATGAGCCCTCTCTATCAGATCACAGGATAATTGAACTTGTTCTAGATGGAATCCTATGTGGGAATACTCCTAGGAGAAATCCAAAAAGAACCAACTGGGATCTATACAGAGACAATCTCACATACAACATAGGAAATATAGCCACTAACAGGGAACCCAAAAGTCGTCTGGAGCTTGAAAATGCGGTAAGCGAGCTTAATACGGCTATGATTGATGCGTATGAATCAAGCTGCCCCCTAAGCTCCGCAAACAAGAAAACAGATGCCCCCTGGTGGAACAAAAACCTAGAAGCGCAAAGGAAGAGGGTAAGAAAACTCTTCAACAATGCGAAAAGTAATAGCAATTGGCATGCTTACCATGCGGAACTTACAGCCTATAGTAAGGAAGTGAGGAAAGCTAAAAGAAGAAGCTTTGTAGACTTCTGTGAAAGCATAACAACAACCCCGGCAGCGGGCAGACTTCATAAAGCCCTTTCAAGGGAGAAGTCACAAACCACCATGGCCTTGAAATATGCTGACGGCAGTTTCACAAAAAATGAAGAGCAAAGATCGCTTCTCCTGCTTAACACTCACTTCTCTGGTAGCATACTAACAACAGGATACGATAGACCTACACCTGTGCATAGTACTGATAAGCAAGACTGGAAGACAGCAACGATAGTTTGCTCGAAGAAAAGGCTAGAATGGGCATTAAGTACCTTTCAACCCTTCAAAACTCCAGGGGTAGATGGGATCTTTCCTGCATTATTACAAATGGGAAAAGAAGTGATCCTACTACTTTTACTCAAAATTATCAGAAGCAGTCTGGCTCTGGGGTACATACCTAGTCCATGGACACGAGCAAAGATTATATTTATACCAAAAATAGGTAAGAAAGACACAACTCATCCTAAATCTTTCAGGCCAATAAGCTTAACATCCTTTGTACTGAAAACCATGGAGAAGGTGATCGATAACTTCTTAAGATCAGAAATTCTAGTGAGCAATCCACTAAACACTAGACAGCATGCATACAGAGCAGGTAGATCTACGGAAACTGCCCTATACCATCTCTCAACCACTATCCAAAAAGTAATCGACTCAAAGGAAACAGCGATCGGCTGTTTCTTGGATATTGAGGGTGCCTTTGATAATACCTCACACGAGGCGGTTAACAAAGCACTTCAGAGGAAGGACACTCCGATTACAATAATAAAGTGGGTTAGTGCAATGCTTAGTACAAGAACGGCAGAAACACACTCTAGCCAAACGATTCAGAGAATCATCACTACGAGAGGCTGCCCACAAGGAGGGGTCTTGTCACCTCTACTGTGGAGTCTAGTAGTAGATGAACTATTAGAAAAACTAACCACGCAAGGCATAAGATGCATTGGCTATGCTGATGACATAACATTATTAGCCTGTGGGAAATATGAAGAAACCTTATGCGATATAATACAAAGGGGTCTGGCAATCACGAAAAAATGGTGTACATCTGTAGGACTGAACATCAACCCCACAAAAACTACAATTATACCATTCACCAGAAGAAGACTCCTACCACTCATGAAAGACATTACACTGGATGGAGTAACCATAGTACCCACAACAGAGGTCAAGTATCTAGGCGTGATTCTAGATAGTAAACTCCTGTGGAAAAAACAAGTTGTAGCAGCAACTGAAAAGGCTAAGAAAACCTTAATGATATGCAAAAGTATAGCAGGGAGATCATGGGGTTGTAAACCGAGCATTATTCGGTGGATGTACCTAATGATGGTAAGACCTATCCTTACCTATGGAGCGGTAGTCTGGAACAAGAGAACGGACCAGGTTACCACTAGAAAAGCATTAGAAAAAGTGCAAAGACTTGCGTGCATATGCATATCAGGAGCAATGAGAAGCTGTCCAACTGCGGCTCTGGAAGTATTGCTAAATCTGACACCTTTGCACCTGGTAATAAGAAGCATCTCAAATGCAACGTTAGCTAGATTTGCCAAAGAGACAGAGTGTGTCCTGAAATCTAGCGAAAAGAGCATAATATCGAAAGAGTTAGCACTCATTGACTTCCCTCGGGATAGCAAGACCAAGGAATTCAAATTCGATAAACTCTTCAGCGTCGAGCTAAGTAACAAAAAGGCATGGCAAGGTGAAAAAGAGACCTACTCAATGAAGACCCATGCAATAAAATGGTATACAGATGGCTCAAGAACAACTGAGGGAACTGGAGCAGGAATTTTTGGGCCAAGAACAAAAATTTCAGTACCTATGGGAAGAATGTCAAGTATATTCCAAGCAGAAGTTTATGCAATAGGCAAATGCGCGGAAGTAAACATTGACAGAAAATATAATAACAAACATATTGCGATAATGACGGACAGTCAAGCTGCAATTAAGGCCCTACGATCCTACACAATCTCCTCAAAACTTGTCAGCGAATGCGTTGACAAATTGAACAAACTGGGCAGTAACAACAAGGTTACAATCTACTGGGTACCAGGACACGTAGGAATCATAGGCAATGAACAGGCAGACGAACTGGCAAAGACAGGAGCCGGATTACCACTCATTGGACCGGAACCTTTCTGTGGAATAACAGAAAGCCACATTAAGAATGAAATCAAAAAGTTGGAGGAAGACAACAGAGCCAAGCACTGGAATGACCTCCCTAAGATGCGCCAAGCCAAACTTCTACTTGGCACCTTCAACAAAAAACGTTACAAAGACGTAATAAAACTTAATAGAAACAATGTAAGAATGCTAGCCGGGTTTTTAACCGGACACTGCAGACTAAGAAAACACCTAAAAGTACTAGGCATAGAGAGCGACGACCAATGCAGGTATTGCAACGAAGAGGAAGAGTCTCCTGACCACCTCCTAGGTGACTGCGAAGCTCTAATACACCAAAGAAAGAAGTACCTAGGATCCTACTATGTAGAGGAGAGGGAGCTAAAACTCCTAAGCGTAACCCAGATACTAAGTTTCATCAAAGGAACTAATCTGGATGAAGTACTTTAATTAAGGAATACCACTTAAGAAGTAGGGGGTACAATAGATCTAAACAGGTCGAGGTACAATACAAAACCCCAATTTTCATTCATTCATTCATAGGTGACCAAAATGTAAAATGCTCCATATCTCGAGAACGAAGCGAGATAGACGAAAAATAACGATTTTTTGAGGGTTGTGGTGGGGGAACTCCATTTGAGACACTTAATACGATCCCATCAAAACATTCCTGAAATCTCACTTTCTTGGGTGACCAAAATGTAAAATGCTCCATATCTCGAGAACGAAGCGAGATAGACAAAAAATTACGATTTTTTGGGGGTTGTACGGTGGGGGAACTCCATTTGAGACGCTTAATACGATCCCATCAAAACATTCCTGAGATCTCACTTTCCTGGGTGACCAAAATGTAAAATGCTCCATATCTCGATAACGAAGCGAGATAGACGAAAAATAACGATTTTTTGAGGGTTGTATGGTGGGGGAACTCCATTTGAGACGTTTAATACGATCCCATCAAAACATTCCTGAAATCTCACTTTCCTGGGTGACCAAAATGTAAAATGCTCCATATCTCGAGAACGAAGCGAGATAGACGAAAAATAACGATTTTTTGGGGGTTGTACGGTGGGGGGAACTCCGTTTGAGACGTTTAATACGATCCCATCAAAACATTCCTGAAATCTCACTTTCCTGGGTGACCAAAATGTAAAATGCTCCATATCTCGAGAACGAAGCGAGATAGACGAAAAATAACGATTTTTTGGGGGTTGTACGGTGGGGGGAACTCCATTTGAGACGCTTAATACGATCCCTTCAAAACATTCCTGAAATCTCACTTTCCTGGGTGACCAAAATGTAAAATGCTCCATATCTCGAGAACGAAGTGAGATAGACGAAAAATAAGGATTTTTTGGGGGTTGTACGGTGGGGGAACTCCATTTGAGACACTTAATACGATCCCATCAAAACATTCCTGAAATCTCACTTTCCTGGGTGACCAAAATGTAAAATGCTCCATATCTCGAGAACGAAGCGAGATAGACGAAAAATAACGATTTTTTGTGGGTTGTATGGTGGGGGAACTCCATTTGAGACGTTTAATACGATCCCATCAAAACATTCCTGAAATCTCACTTTCCTGGGTGACCAAAATGTAAAATGCTCCATATCTCGAGAACGAAGCGAGATAGACGAAAAATAACGATTTTTTGGGGGTTATACGGTGGGGGAACTCCATTTGAGACGCTTAATACGATCCCTTCAAAACATTCCTGAAATCTCACTTTCCTGGGTGACCAAAATGTAAAATGCTGCATATCTCGAGAACGAAGCGAGATAGACGAAAAATAACGATTTTTTGAGGGTTGTGGTGGGGGAACTCCATTTGAGACACTTAATACGATCCCATCAAAACATTCCTGAAATCTCACTTTCCTGGGTGACCAAAATGTAAAATGCTCCATATCTCGAGAACGAAGCGAGATAGACGAAAAATAACGATTTTTTGGGGGTTGTACGGTGGGGGAACTCCATTTGAGACGCTTAATACGATCCCTTCAAAACATTCCTGAAATCTCACTTTCCTGGGTGACCAAAATGTAAAATGCTCCATATCTCGAGAACGAAGCGAGATAGACGAAAAATAACGATTTTTTGAGGGTTGTGGTGGGGGAACTCCATTTGAGACACTTAAAACGATCCCATCAAAACATTCCTGAAATCTCACTTTCCTGGGTGACCAAAATGAAAAATGCTCCATATCTCGAGAACGAAGCGAGATAGACGAAAAATAACGATTTTTTGGGGGTTGTACGGTGGGGGAACTCCATTTGAGGCGCTTAATACATCAAAACATTAGTGAAATCTCACTTTCCTGTGTGACCAAAATATAAAATGCTCCATATCTCGAGAACGAAGCGAGATAGACGAAAAATAACGATTTTTTTGGGGTTGTACGTTGGGGGAACTCCATTTGAGACGCTTAATACGATCCCATTAAAAAACATTCCTGAAATCTCACTTTCCTGGGTGACCAAAATGTAAAATGCTCCATATCTCGAGAACGAAGCGAGATAGACAAAAAATTACGATTTTTTGGAGGTTGTACGGTGGGGGAACTCCATTTGAGACGCTTAATACGATCCCATCAAAACATTCCTGAAATCTCACTTTCCTGGGTGACCAAAATGTAAAATGCTCCATATCTCGATAACGAAGCGAGATAGACGAAAAATAACGATTTTTTGAGGGTTGTATGGTGGGGGAACTCCATTTGAGACGTTTAATACGATCCCATCAAAACATTCCTGAAATCTAACTTTCCTGGGTGACCAAAATGTAAAATGCTCCATATCTCGAGAACGAAGCGAGATAGACGAAAAATAACGATTTTTTGTGGGTTGTATGGTGGGGGAACTCCATTTGAGACGTTTAATACGATCCCATCAAAACATTCCTGAAATCTCACTTTCCTGGGTGACCAAAATGTAAAATGCTCCATATCTCGAGAACGAAGCGAGATAGACGAAAAATAACGATTTTTTGGGGGTTGTACGGTGGGGGAACTCCATTTGAGGCGCTTAATACATCAAAAGATTAGTGAAATCTCACTTTCCTGTGTGACCAAAATGTAAAATGCTCCATATCTCGAGAACGAAGCGAGATAGACGAAAAATTACGATTTTTTGGGGGTTGTACGGTGGGGGAACTCCATTTGAGGCGCTTAATACATCAAAACATTAGTGAAATCTCACTTTCCTGTGTGACCAAAATGTAAAATGCTCCATATCTCGAGAACGAAGCGAGATAGACGAAAAATAACGATTTTTTGGGTGTTGTACGGTGGGGGAACTCCATTTGAGACGCTTAATACGATCACTTCAAAACATTCCTGAAATCTCACTTTCCTGGGTGACCAAAATGTAAAATGCTCCATATCTCGAGAACGAAGCGAGATAGACGAAAAATAACGATTTTTTGAGGGTTGTGGTGGGGGAACTCCATTTGAGACACTTAATACGATCCCATCAAAACATTCCTGAAATCTCACTTTCCTGGGTGACCAAAATGTAAAATGCTCCATATCTCGAGAACGAAGCGAGATAGACGAAAAATTACGATTTTTTGGCGGTTGTACGGTGGGGGAACTCCATTTGAGACGTTTAATACGATCCCATCAAAACATTCCTGAAATCTCACTTTCCTGGGTGACCAAAATGTAAAATGCTCCATATCTCGAGAACGAAGCGAGATAGACGAAAAATAACGATATTTTGTGGTTTGTATGGTGGGGGAACTCCATTTGAGACGTTTAATACGATCCCATCAAAACATTCCTGAAATCTCACTTTCCTGGGTGACCAAAATGTAAAATGCTCCATATCTCGAGAACGAAGCGAGATAGACGAAAAATAACGATTTTTTGGGGGTTGTACGGTGGGGGAACTCCATTTGAGACGCTTAATACGATCCCATTAAAAAACATTCCTGAAATCTCACTTTCCTGGGTGACCGAAATGTAAAATGCTCCATATCTCGAGAACGAAGCGAGATAGAAGAAAAAAAACGATTTTTTTGGGGGTTGTATGGTGGGGGAACTCCATTTGAGACGCTTAATACGATCCCATCAAAACATTCCTGAAATCTCACTTTCCTGGGTGACAAAAATGTAAAATGCTCCATATCTCGAGAACGAAGCGAGATAGACGAAAAATAACGATTTTTTGAGGGTTGTATGGTGGGGGAACTCCATTTGGGACGCTCAATACGATCCCATTAAAAAACATTCCTGAAATCTCACTTTCCTGGGTGACCAAAATGTAAAATGCTCCATATCTCGAGAACGAAGCGAGATAGATGAAAAATAACGATTTTTTGGGGGTTGTACGGTGAGGGAGCTCTATTTGGGACGCTTAATACGATCCCTTCAAAACATTCCTGAAATCTCACTTTCCTGGGTGACCAAAATGTAAAATGCTCCATATCTCGAGAACGAAGCGAGATAGACGAAAAATAACGATTTTTTGGAGGTTGTACGGTGGGGGAACTCCATTTGAGGCGCTTAATACATCAAAACATTAGTGAAATCTCACTTTCCTGTGTGACCAAAATATAAAATGCTCCATATCTCGAGAACGAAGCGAGATAGACGAAAAATAACGATTTTTTGGGGGTTGTACGGTGGGGGAACTCCATTTGAGACGCTTAATACGATCCCTTCAAAACATTCCTGAAATCTCACTTTCCTGGGTGACCAAAATGAAAAATGCTCCATATCTCGAGAACGAAGCGAGATAGACGAAAAATAACGATTTTTTGGGGGTTGTACGGTGGGGGAACTCCATTTGAGGCGCTTAATACATCAAAACATTAGTGAAATCTCACTTTCCTGTGTGACCAAAATGTAAAATGCTCCATATCTCGAGAACGAAGCGAGATAGATAGATAGAAAAATAACGATTTTTTGAGGGTTATATGGTGGGGGAACTCCATTTGAGACGTTTAATACGATCCCATCAAAACATTCCTGAAATCTCACTTTCCTGTGTGACCAAAATGTTAAATGCTCCATATCTCGAGAACGAAGCGAGATAGACGAAAAATAACGATTTTTTGTTGGTTGTATGGTGGGGGAACTCCATTTGAGACGCTTAATACGATCCCATTAAAAAACATTCCTGAAATCTCACTTTCCTGGGTGACCGAAATGTAAAATGCTCCATATCTCGAGAACGAAGCGAGATAGAAGAAAAAAAACGATTTTTTTGGGGGTTGTATGGTGGGGGAACTCCATTTGAGACGCTTAATACGATCACTTCAAAACATTCCTGAAATCTCACTTTCCTGGGTGACCAAAATGTTAAATGCTCCATATCTCGAGAACGAAGCGAGATAGACGAAAAATAACGATTTTTTGTTGGTTGTATGGTGTTGGAACTCCATTTGAGACGTTTAATACGATCCCATCAAAACATTCCTGAAATCTCACTTTCCTGGGTGACCAAAATGAAAAATGCTCCATATCTCGAGAACGAAGCGAGATAGACGAAAAATAACGATTTTTTGGGGGGTTGTATGGTGGGGGAACTCCATTTGGGACGCTCAATACGATCCCATTAAAAAACATTCCTGAAATCTCACTTTCCTGGGTGACCAAAATGTAAAATGCTCCATATCTCGAGAACGAAGCGAGATAGAAGAAAAAAAAACGATTTTTTTGGGGGTTGTATGGTGGGGGAATTCCATTTGAGACGCTTAATACGATCCCATCAAAACATTCCTGAAATCTCACTTTCCTGGGTGACCAAAATGTAAAATGCTCCATATCTCGAGAACGAAGCGAGATAGACGAAAAATAACGATTTTTTGGAGGTTGTACGGTGGGGGAACTCCATTTGAGGCGCTTAATACATCAAAACATTAGTGAAATCTCACTTTCCTGTGTGACCAAAATGTAAAATGCTCCATATCTCGAGAACGAAGCGAGATAGATAGATAGAAAAATAACGATTTTTTGAGGGTTATATGGTGGGGGAACTCCATTTGAGACGTTTAATACGATCCCATCAAAACATTCCTGAAATCTCACTTTCCTGTGTGACCAAAATGTTAAATGCTCCATATCTCGAGAACGAAGCGAGATAGACGAAAAATAACGATTTTTTGTTGGTTGTATGGTGGGGGAACTCCATTTGAGGCGCTTAATACATCAAAACATTAGTGAAATCTCACTTTCCTGTGTGACCAAAATATAAAATGCTCCATATCTCGAGAACGAAGCGAGATAGACGAAAAATAACGATTTTTTGGGGGTTGTACGGTGGGGGAACTCCATTTGAGACGCTTAATACGATTCCTTCAAAACATTCCTGAAATCTCACTTTCCTGGGTGACAAAAATGAAAAATGCTCCATATCTCGAGAACGAAGCGAGATAGACGAAAAATAACGATTTTTTGGGGGTTGTACGGTGGGGGAACTCCATTTGAGGCGCTTAATACATCAAAACATTAGTGAAATCTCACTTTCCTGTGTGACCAAAATGTAAAATGCTCCATATCTCGAGAACGAAGCGAGATAGATAGATAGAAAAATAACGATTTTTTGAGGGTTATATGGTGGGGGAACTCCATTTGAGACGTTTAATACGATCCCATCAAAACATTCCTGAAATCTCACTTTCCTGTGTGACCAAAATGTTAAATGCTCCATATCTCGAGAACGAAGCGAGATAGACGAAAAATAACGATTTTTTGTTGGTTGTATGGTGGGGGAACTCCATTTGAGACGTTTAATACGATCCCATCAAAACATTCCTGAAATCTCACTTTCCTGGGTGACCAAAATGAAAAATGCTCCATATCTCGAGAACGAAGCGAGATAGACGAAAAATAACGATTTTTTGGGGGTTGTACGGTGGGGGAACTCCATTTGAGGCGCTTAATACATCAAAACATTAGTGAAATCTCACTTTCCTGTGTGACCAAAATGTAAAATGCTCCATATCTCGAGAACGAAGCGAGATAGATAGATAGAAAAATAACGATTTTTTGAGGGTTATATGGTGGGGGAACTCCATTTGAGACGTTTAATACGATCCCATCAAAACATTCCTGAAATCTCACTTTCCTGGGTGACCAAAATGTAAAATGCTCCATATCTCGAGAACGAAGCGAGATAGACGAAAAATAACGATTTTTTGTTGGTTGTATGGTGGGGGAACTCCATTTGAGACGTTTAATACGATCCCATCAAAACATTCCTGAAATCTCACTTTCCTGGGTGACCGAAATGTAAAATGTTCCATATCTCGAGAACGAAGCGAGATAGACGAAAAATAACGATTTTTTGGGAGTTGTACGGTGGTGGAACTCCATTTGAGACGCTTAATACGATCCCATCACAACATTCCTGAAATCTCACTTTCCTGGGTGACCAAAATGTAAAATGCTCCATATCTCGAGAACGAAGCGAGATAGACGAAAAATATCGATTTTTTGGGGTTTGTACGGTGGTGGAACTCCATTTGAGACGCTTAATACGATCCCATCAAAACATTCCTGAAATCTCACTTTCCTGGGTGACCAAAATGTAAAATGCTCCATATCTAGAGAACGAAGCGAGATAGACGAAAAATAACGATTTTTTGGGGGCTGTACGGTGGGCCAATGAAAACGCTTAATACGATCCCATCAAAACATTGCTGAAATCTCACCGTGATGAGTTGTAGTTGGGAAATGTCAAAAATAGCGGTGTTCACAAAAGTATGCAAGTATTTTCTTGTGGATTTTTTTCTCTGTTTACACGCTTGGGTTCAGTTCACTTGAGAGTGAATGAGAACAAGTGCGAAAAACTTTTAAATGTCGGTAATCCGCTAAAATACATTACTTAGAAGTTTAGAAGTTCAATACTTAATTTTAAAAGTGTCTTAAGAAACTAGACACAAGCGGATACTTGCCTGTATAAGAATCAACTTCCGCTTCATGGTATATATGTAACGAATAACGAAATCGAGTTTACTATTCTTTAATGGTTATTAATTGTAGATTAAATAAGTCTGGATCAGATGTCGCTTTTGTTGTTATTAATCATAGATTGCATAAATCTGGAACAGATGGCGCCTTAAGCGAATTTCTTTACAGAGAACTGTAAAACATTGTCCCTTGCACCTCACAGATGGCGACCTACAGCAACGCGTGGCCGCGTCCGCTAGTAATCAATAAATAAATCTATTTTAAGATAAGACGTAGTAAATACTATTGGAAAAAAATGTCAACATTCACCGAAAAATGTGTTAAGGAACTATGCAAAAAAGAACAAAAAAAATAGTTTAGCAGAGCTTTTTTCGTTTCTTTTACGATATATTATTATACACCTATGAACCTGCAAATTAAATAATCAAAATCAATAAATTTCTACAATTCAAAAATCGTTACCAGAATTCGTTTCTATTCTATTCTATTCTTGTACAAAATTCATTTCCATTCACTTGTGAACACCCCCTTTTTCTGTTGTTCGAGATACATGAAAGTCTCTAGTCGCACCAACATTTAAAAATGAAACATCGAAAAACTTATTCGATATCGAAAAATCTATCCCTTGTAAGATTTACTCATCCTTTTATCCCCTGTATCTTTTGTTGTTTTTGCTTTACATGTATTTACAATACAAGGTACCGGACATCTTCCCAAAAAAAACAGGCCTAATACAAGGTACCGGACACCATCCCAAAAAAACAGGCCTAATGAAAGTGTGTAGGTATCTTTTAAACTACAGAATATTCCATTTAACTGGCTGAACACAATGCATACGCATACGCATACGGAGCCGGAGCCGCAAGAGTTAAAATCAAGTGAACTTGTCTGGCTCCGTCTTGCGTTGTTTTTGTATTCCCTTGTATTTAATGTTTTGACATCTCTTGCGGCTGCGTTTCTCTAGCCATTTTGTTCACGCAGTAAACCACCTCTTGACTAGGAATGAAAAGAATGCATTCAAAATATTCCAGAATGAATAAAGAAACAAGGAAATAGTTTAACCGGAATATTCCATTGAATAAAGGAACGCAAAAAGGGTATTCCGAATATTCCGAATATACGGAATGAATAAAGAAACACACTCCATATGAAAAAAAATTGACATTTGAGGTTGGATTTTTACTAATCGAGAATCGAATTTTCGGTGAAGCTGTGATAAATGTTTTCACTTCACAGCTTCATAGATCGGGAATGGGGCCAATTCCCGATCTTTCGGTGTCGTCAGTGCCCCTGTTCTGTAAGTATCGCCTCGATAAAAGCAGGCGATAAACGGTGGAAAATGGAACGAAATCCTACTAAATTCATAGAATTTCGTTCCATTTTTAACCGTTTATCGCCAAGGCGATAGTTACAGAACGGGGGCACAGGTGTCACTATGGACATGTGTGTCAATAATAAGTTGCGATAAAAAAGCACGTATATAGCCCCATCTACAACTCAAGTTAATTGTAAACTCACCACACTTTGTGAGACAAGTCCATTCATGCGTTCAGCGCGAAAAAAAATTGACATGTGAACACATTCAAAGCCCACATAAACATCAAGAAGACAGCTGTCATGCGTATTTTATTTTCATCAGTAAAAAGTTCAAGCAAAACAACGATACTAAACAAAAACAAACAAAGAATAAGCCTTTATCGTAATTTAACTATTTGGCTTAAAAAGCTATCGAAACCAGTAACAATTCAAACATAATATTTCTTCTAAAATTGTGAAATTGTCACAAGCCAAAACATCTTCCACTCACAAAATGGCTTCGAACGATTCTGGTGTCGACACAAGCAACGACAGCAATGATGGAAATTTCATCCTGCCGATTCCTCTAATTATCCCAAATCTGCATGATCTCAATCTGTTGGGAGACGCAGGTATTGAAGACGAACCACCACAGCCTTTTGCTCAGCCGCAACCGAAACCATCCGACATGGGCGCCTTAATGCGACCTTCAAGCCTTCCGTCCGGAAGCCACTCTCTCAAAATGAGGTGTCGCAATAAAATTAAAAATCGCTACCCATGCATTCTAGACGAATCAAATGGTCGTAGACTTCGCCTTGCTGCGTCCACCTGCAACATCGAACAACTCACCCGAATGCTTGAGAAAGGCACTGATCCAAACTCCTCGGATGAACACAAACGCAGTCCCCTACATTTAGCAGCTTGTCGTGGCTACGCTGAAATCGTAACGCAGCTACTAAAGTTTGGTGCTAATCCTAACATAGTCGACTCTCTGGGCAATACACCCCTTCATCTAGCAGTGATCTCAGCCAGCTCGAATAACTTCAATCTAGTGGTAAGAATTCTTCTTCAGGGTGGTGCCAGCCTCCACGTATACGACCGAAGTGGTAAAACACCATTCGAGTTAGCAGAAAGTAAATGGCGGCTCCTAAAGCTGCGCTACCAAAACCCAATGCCTGAAAAAGAGAAGATTCTCAACGACATGTTGCATCTAAGGAGGCTAATGTTGCATTATCTATGCAGGCAAAAGCAAGATATTGACGATCTAGATGCACTCGAAAATCGACTTAAGAACCTCAGCACCGAAGACCAAGTGGCGGAGACAGATGCGTTGCTCGCTAGCGTCGAGAAAATGTCACTTAAGTAGTTTTTATTGTTGGTTGCTTTTCCGATAAGCATCTGACCGGAGATGATTTAAATAATTTATAATTTACTTGTAATAAACAAATGGAGAAGATATCACGTGGAATAAACGTTCAATTTTATTATAAAAAAAAAGTTGCGAATACACCTACATTTAATTTTGTTGTTTATTTTGTTGCTTGCATTTTACTCAACGCACAACGATTAGCTGAGCCGGGTCAAGGTTCGATCTATCACAGTTGTCAAATTCATATGTCTATTGTCAAACATGTAGAAAAAAAAAATAAAATACAGTTTTTAAATCGCGTGCGCTGGTCGCTAGAAATAAATTGGTAAAACCGCAGTGCCGAAAAAAATTTCAGTGCTTTTGTACGCTTTTCATTGGAAACTGGAAACGGGTAAACTAAATTCATTGTTTTCTCCGTAATCTTTTTTCTTAATATTTTTTTTCTTTATTTAATTTTGATTTTTGATGTTCTTTGACAAGAAAGATTGGCAAACTCAGTGATATCACTTAACTTTGAAAAATGGTTTTGCATACCTGTTAGCTGTTTATTATTAACTGACTTCCGGTACTAAGAGCGTTTGAGCCTGTCGTAATTGGTGCATTCGCTTTACCAACGCGTATACCTCGTTGTTACATTTTATTCCCAAAATGTTCTTTCATTTATCTTCGCAATCTGTCAAAGGTCAATAATTCTGCAACAAATGGTATGATTCAGATGGTGTGTGCTTTATATAGCGTAACCTTGGATCTTATTGAATGGCATTTATTCCACAATTGCTTACTTAGTACAAAGGAAAAGCGATAAGAAATGTCTACGTGTGATAGCTGGGTTGGACAAATTCAAGATATGTTAAGCACTATTCATATTCTGACCTATTCTGCAGTGGATCACGGCATTTGTTGATGGAATCATATAGGTACTTTGCCTTATCCTACCCAAAGACTGCGTATAGCATCGAATGCTTCACATAGTGCTAGTGCTAGTACTGGTCTTAGTTCTAAAGTTAGTACTCAAATTGGTCACTTATTTATTCACACAGTTATAGAGCCCTAGAACCGAGTACTAGTAAGGACTCAGACCAAGCCAGTTCCTTAAAAGCAGCTAAGGAGTAGTTACTATACTAACCGCTAGTACTCAAATCGGTCCTAAGTAATTTCTTCACAGGAGCGTAAATCTCAGTTCTGCCAAATTAGTAACGAGAATTTGTTAGGATCCAATTTCAAGTAGAAGTACAAAGCAGTTTATTTAAGGTATTTGAAAAAAATGTTGCAAAAGCATTTCTGTTGTTTTTGATCAAATGTTTTTTCATCTGTGTGTGCATTAGACCATAGATTTCTTTTTTGGTGGTGACAGTCTATTTCTATTTTCGGTTTCGAAAACTTTGATAATGATCACAGAGTGGACAGTGGAGTAGCTTGTGAACAAAATGGCACTATCCTGTCGCAGTTGACTCTCTGGTTCTGCTCTGTGATAATAATAGGTTTGTTCGTTGAAGCCCTAGGGTCGCCATGGGGTCGCCACAAAGCGTTTTTTGAGAAACCTAAATTCGCACTGAATGTCAAATTGAGTGTTTTTTGAGCCATAGGTTTGCCACAGGTTTTCCCCAAACTCGCCCTAGCTTTTTGCTGTGGCGATTTGAGGGCTGTCAAATGGCATGTGTTTTTATTTAAATGACAGGGATGTGTGGCGATTTGTGGTTTAGCGTTTTTTTGAGGACTGGAAAACCCAGTTTTTTTTGACAACTCATGGGGTTGTCAAAAAAACCTGGGTCAACCCTGGGGAAAGTTCAACGAACAGACCTAATAAAGCAGAAGTACAGATTCGTCGCGTATACCACATGTTACCACTAAAAAAGATTATTTCCGTTTGTTGTGAGAACAACGAAAGCATCCATAGATACCTTATAGTTGTTATTGCAATATACAAGTATAATATTGTTGTTCTATCTTTTGATTTTTAGTGACCACATTTGAAACTCGAATAGGAATAGCAACAGTTGGGCTAATGAAATCTTACCATGTTCTTCAATGCAGGTTACTTGTTGGATCGCCTTATTCAAAAATTTTCTTGTGTTTTTTGCGCAGAGAGAGCATTTCGTTGCTTAAATTCATCCGGACCAACTTGACATTCGTCTTGAGACGTTCGTATAGCGTAGGTCTTCAGATTCTAACAAACGCTTGTGCTCCTTGTCAGAGTTTTAGGCGTATTAAGCTCTTAGTTCCGTTTATAATTTTGAATTCGGTATTAGTCATGTGCAGAAATGCTAAAATACTAACTTTTCACTAACAACGCGCCCTAAAGATAGTAATTGACCTAGCCAGTCCCAATGCTAACTAGCTATCTTATCTAATTTGAAACTTGCTTGCAGCCTGCACAACGCAGTTGTCATTTAGTGCTTATGGCGTTATGTCGTAACTACTATTGTTTAGACGCTCGTTGAGGACTATAGGAATAAAATTCTACAAAATGTTTGAGGACCATATGCAACAGTCATTTCCTCTAAATGGCGTGAATCAAGCAAAGTGTCTTGTGCTTTCATTTTTTTCCATGTTGTCATTAAAGGTAAGAGTAAGCACTTGTGGCCAATGCAAATGGTCACGATCACGACAAGTAGGTATACGATTTTGCCATTTTGCTCATCGGCATATAAAGAGTTCGGTGTTAAATTTTGTTGCGATTGCACTATATGTATTTGAAGAGGAAGCGAAGTTCTTGAAACAAAGGCAAACGATGCTTGTTGAGATCATCAGATCGATAAAGGTGGCGTAGTAATATAGTTCAGCAGAAACCAAATTAGGTGCAACAGTTTTGGGAACGTGCTGGTAATTCTTACCGCTTGGGATGGTTAAAAAAGTGCTCATACGCCACAGTAGCTTATGGAACAACAATTTTGTGATCGGATATCATAAGCTCCATAATAGTGTAACATGAAGAAAAAGAGATCAAATTCACGAAGAGTCAATCCATTAAAAAGAATAAGAGCTGGAAAAAGTAGTTGGCAAAAATGGATTTCAAATTGATTGTCTCATTATGGTGATATGCGTACTTTTGAGCGTAAATTTGACAACTTTTTAATTTGTTGAAAACCTGGGGTTGCCCTGTGGTTGCCAAAAAACGATTTTTGAAAAACCTAAGTTCGCCCTGAATATCAAACTGAGTATATTATAAGCCCTGGGTTTACCCTCAACTCGCTCTGAACTAGCACTCGGTTTTGCAGGAACGAGTTCAGGAAACGAACAGGGCTGTTAAATGGCATGTATTCTTATTCAAATGAAAAGATATGTGGATATTTCTTCGTTTAGCAATTTTTGAGAACCGAAATAGCAGGTTTTGTTTTGACGCAAACCTGGGTCAATCTTGGATAAAGCTCACCGAACGCGCCTTATGCATGTGGGTTTCTATTGGTATTCATTATACAAATCACTTTCCAATTAGACTTTTGTTTTTGTTACGCTACTTGACTTCGAGCATATATGATTGGTAGATTCCCCATGGATTCTGATAGCGCCTACAGTTTTTTGTTGAATGTTCTTCTTCACAAGGATTCAGGATTTTTTTGATGGGATCGTATGAAGCGTCCTATTAGAGTTCCCCCTTCGAGTAACCCCCAAAAAATCGTTATTTTTCGTCTATCTCGCTCCGTTCTCGAAATATGGAGCTTTTTTACATTTTAGTCACCCAGGAAAGTCAGATTTCAGGATTTTCCTTTGATGGAAGCGTCTTAAATGGAGTGATCCCTTAGGGCAACCCCCAAAAAATCGTTATTTTTCGCCTATCTCGCTCCGTTCTCGAGATATAAAGCTTTTTACATTTTAGTCACCCAGGAAAGGAGATTTCAGGAATGTTTTGATGGGATCGTTTGAAGCGTCCTAAATGGAGTGCTTCCTTCGAGCAACCACTAAAAAATCGGTATTTTTCGTCTATCTCGCTCCGTTCTTGAGATATAAAGCAGAATGCTGAAAATTCAATAAAAAACGCTTTGTGGCGACCCCAGGGCTTCAACGAACAAACCTAATGTCAAATTGCAGTTCTAGATTGGTAATTGGTTCATAACGTCTGTGGTAAAGAATAGTCAGTCCCGTACTAATCGATTACGTGTACTGTAACTCGGCCCAGTCTTTTTAATACTGGTATTTCATCTTTCACTTTTTTTTTAAAAACAAACTTTTTAATAGTTTTAAGATCTTGCTTCCCATGCAATTTTAGAAAAACCAACATGAAAAAAAGCATAAATATGTTATATCAGCTGAACATAATAGAAGAATACCAAAAATTCTCGCACACCTTTAGATAGCTTTTCGGTAGGAATGGGCTTGTGCCTCTGCTAAATGTTTAACAAGTAAACAACCAAAATCGGGATACGATTATTAGGTTTGTTCGTTGAAGCCCTGGGGTTGCCCTAGGGTCGCCACAAAGCTTTTTTTGAGAAACCTAAATTCGCACTGAATGTCAAATTGAGTGTTTTTTGAGCCATAGGTTTGCCATAGGTTTTCCCCAAACTCGCCCTAGCTTTTTGCTGTGGCGATTTGAGGGCTGTCAAATGGCATGTGTTTTCATTTAAATGACAGGGATATGTGGCGATTTGTGGTTTAGCGTTTTTTGAGGACTGGAAAACCCAGGTTTTTAAGACAACCCATGGGGTTGTCAAGAAAACCTGGGTCAACCCTGGGGAAAGTTCAACGAACAAACCTAAACGGCCCCAGTTAAAAATAACACCTCCTATTTCGTGACCTTCGCAATAAAAATGAGAACCGGAACTTTTTCTCGAAGCGACGCGACGCCTGTATCGTGATCCTTAAGAAATCGAAGCTTTCCCACCTATCTGCTTCACACCTGTGTTCCGCCTGTGGAAAATTCACCTACTAGGTAGAGTAGAGAATTTACATAAAAAAAATGGCTTAAATTTGCGAAATCATCATGGTCTCCTAATGTTTTGTGAAGAATGTTTAGTTATTTATCTTTTCCTTTCACCGACATAATGCCAGAGCACTTTCCATAAGATCTACGAATGAGTTTAATGGTCCCTAATACCTATTGTATGCACATTGACCCTACTACTAACATCAGTTACTTACATGCAAACAAGACAAAATTATATGTGGTGCTATGTGTGTTATCGCTCAAGATAAGCCACGTACTTCTTCAACTTGATTCATCATCACCAAGGAAAAGCATACAAAACGTTAAGTTTGCCTACACCTAGCTAAACAGTTTAGAATCGTACGAGTGTACCAACTACCAAATATGCATCGTGTACTTTGTTTTCTGCATAATTGATTAATCAAGAGTTCATCGTTCATTGATCGTGTTTTTTGTATTAATAGCTTTTTCCCGTTTCTATTCAGTAAGAATTTGTTAAATGTTTTAATATTTGGGTTTTGTTTTTTCCAAAACCATAACGATTTTTATACGTCGCTTGGTGCAGTGTTGTGCTTCTTTACTATACACAAAGTAGTTACTTGAATCTATTGCTGTTTTTATTTAGACTGATGTCACTTTCCATTGGACGAAAAGAACCGTCCAGGAGCGTCCAGAAGCATTCTCAAACCGTTCCATTGGTGCAAAAAGATCGCTTCTCATGATTCTGAGGAGTGACAGCCGCTTCTCGATTTGAAGTGAGAATCAACTCAGAATCACTAACACATGTTACTCAAATGTCAAAAAGAAAAGTTTCTTCAAGGAATATTTTTTAATTGCCATAGGTGTTTCACTCACACAAAGGAAATTACGTTAAACTGAATAGAAACAATTTTGGGTGTTCCATTGGTTTTTAAAATGAGTGCTTCTCCGAGTGAAACCAATGGAAAGCGCCATGAGTCTGAAATTCTAAGCTTTCGTGTAAAATGAAACTTCAATCGGATCTGATCTTTTTGTGATTGTGCATATTTTATTTGGGTTTTATACCCAAAGCTCACTTGACATTTCTAATCACCGTAGGTATGCTGATTGTTATATTTCTAATGCTATCTGAAAAAATGCTGCGAATCTGAAAAAAGAATGAATTTCGAACCAGCCGAAATTCAAACTGACGTGAAACGTGTTATTGTGCATTTTAACACGCGAAGGTACTTTTCCAAAACAAGCTTACTTTGTTTAAAGAGCTGGTCGTAGACTATTCGGGGAAGAAAATTGTTTTTTTGTGTTTCATGACCAAATTTTTGTTACGAACAAAAATATTTGGTTTTTAAAATTACTTGTTCTCGAACGGCAAAGAAAAGATTTTCTGCTAGAGTATCAAAATCAATGTTTGACACTTGGTATGGTTCAAGTATTTTTGTGTATACCTATTTTTCGTTTGTTTCAGAAGTTGATTTGAAATCAAATTTAGCATAGAGTCAAGCTATCATCATAATTTCGATCAGGATTTACTCTATTCTATTGCTGGCAAATGTGAGTTTTTATTTTTGATAAGTACCAAATATAGAAACGACTGTTAACTCCAAACAAGAACACAAAATCGTTGTAGATTGTTTGCAAAAAAAAAAACTCGCTGGTAGCTGAGTTTAGGTCTGTTCGTTGAACTTTCCCCAGTGTTGACCCAGGTTTTCTTGACAACCCTATGAGTTGTCAAAAAACCTGGGTTTCCCAGTCCTCAAAAACACTACACCACAAATCACCACACATACCTGTCCATTAAAAAAAAAATACATGCCATTTGACAGCCCTCATATCGCCACAGCAAAAAGCTAGGGTGAGTTTGGGGAAAACCTATGGCAAACCTATGGCTCAAAAAACACTCAATTTGACATTCAGGGCGACTTTGGGTTTCTCAAAAAACGCTTTATGGCGACCCCATGGCGACCCTAGGGCTTCAACGAACAAACCTTTTGTTCGCAATTGCCTGACATTTTACAGAATTAAGGTTTTGTCTTAAGCCGATATAAAAGGTCTGTATCTTTACTCACCCGCGGGATCCCGTGGGATGAAAATTCAAAATAATGTTAAATATGCAATGCAATATTGCTTTGAGCTCATTTTAGCACGTTTTTGAAACAAAATTGTTTGCATGTTTTTTTACATCTCTACAGAGAGTGCATGACAAATGTCATTCAGCAAGAAACATCCCAAAAGGCGTATCTTTACTTTTCATTTTCGGATGCAGATTACAAAAACAACATTAAAAAGCTCGAGCCCAAACTTTTTCCCGGGCTTTTTCCCAAACTTTACCCAGAAAGTAAAGAAACAGACCTAAAGTGTGTTTAATGAAAAAAGAGCAGAGCAGCGCAGCTCAGAGCAGAGCAAGAAACATGAAAAATGTCAGGCAACTTAGAGCAGAGTCAGCTGGTGACAAAAGTCAGCTGATAAGAAAGCAACATACATTAGGTTTGTTCGTTGAAGCCCTGGGGTTGCCCTATGGTCGCCACAAAGCGTCTTTTGAGAAACCTAAATTCGCATTAAATGTCAAATTGAGTGTTTTTTGAGCCATAGGTTTGCCATAGGTTTTCCCCAAACTCGCCCTAGCTTTTTGCTGTGGCGATTTGAGGGCTGTCAAATGGCATGTGTTTTTATTTAAATGACAGGAATGTGTGGCGATTTGTGGTTTAGCGTTTTTTGAGGACTGGAAAACCCAGGTTGACAGCCCTCAAATCGCCACAGCAAAAAGCTAGGGCGAGTTTGGGGAAAACCTATGGCTCAAAAAAAACTCCATCAGGGTGAATTTTGGTTTCTCAAAAAACGCTTTGTGGCGGCCCTAGGGCAACCCCAGGGCTTCAACGAACAAACCTAATATATCTGGTGGTACAGGGATACCAACTACACATTAATTATGTAAATTGGGTAAAACCGCAAAAAATATTGAAAAAAGATGTTCCGACGAAAAGTTTTCAAGAAAAATCTTTTTTAAACCACCTAGAGGACTTCTTTATACATATGTATATACATATTATGTGACAAGGATGTGTGGCGATTTGTGGCTTAGCGTTTTTTGAGGACTGGAAAACCCAGGTTTTTTTGACAACTCATGGGGTTGTCAAGAAAACCTGGGTCAACCCTGGGGAAAGTTCAACGAACAGACCTATTATGAACAGCGTGAAACTTTGTACTTAGTCTCAAGACTTTGATATTGTACTTAGCACACAATCACAAGTTTATGTGACCCAATTGTGCATATGTTTTAAAAACGTTGAAGAACGGGTTACAGGATAAATGCATTGATTGAATTTTGGTTCTGGAAGTGTACACACATACATAAAACTTTGTTCAACTTTCTTTTATTTATAGATTGAGTGAAGAAGGAAGAAGCTCACTGTCATTTGTTTTTCCAAATTCAGCGTTTCTCTTTTCAATCATCTACAAAATGTCCGCGTTCTGCACAAATAAAAATGATATTTGTTTCACAGTAAGTTTTAAATTATTAAATATAATTTAACTCATATTATCACTATAATGAACATTTAAAGTCATATTTTCACATTCATATTTTCTTCATCAAATTTCAATTTATTTTTGTGTTGTTGTGACGTCACATCATATGTCGCTTGCATGGAATTTAAGAAGAGGTATAAAAGGTGTGTTTAATGAAAAAAGAGCAGAGCAGCGCAGCTCAGAGCAGAGCAAGAAACATGAAAAATGTCAGGCAACTTAGAGCAGAGTCAGCTGGTGGCAAAAGTCAGCTGATAAGAAAGCAACATACATTTTGTGACCTTTGCTAGTTTGCAAAATTATGTTTGGTATCCTATTATAATAAAAATATATATTCGGAAACATTGGAATCAAAACAAAACTAACGTGCGATGTTAATTCAATTGATTTTAAGTTAAATTCGATTCCAAATAGATTGCAAAACGCAAAATATAAACAAAAATATTTGAATCAAATGTCAACAGCTGATTTTGACACTTTGCTCCACTCTACTCTTACTCAAAAGTAAGTGCAGAAAATGCTGCTCTAAAAGCTCTAGAGCAGGTCATTAAACACAAAAAGTTCTTGCTCGGAGTAGAAAAATTGTCATTAAACACCAAAAAGCTGCTTTTTTCTGCTCTAGATCGATCTAGAGCAGGTCATTAAACACACATGCTATTGATAATTTCGTTTATTATCGAACTAAAGAAAAAGCGAATTTTTATTGCAAGAATTAGTCAGTATGGCTTAGTTAAAGTTATCAGTTTTTTGCAATATGCAGCTGAACTTCTTAATAGCTTGAAGAGTTGTTTTGACGTCACTTTCGATAAGTAAATTTTTGAAGGGGAACTCCCAAATTCTGCGTTTTATAACAAGTTCGTTTGATAATGCCTCGCTTTGGCGGGTAGGGGAGACTGGGTACGGTTGAAACACAGGACGGTTGACACAACATAAATATCTCAGAAACCGTTCACGCAATGTGTTTGAGTACTGAAAGAGAATTAAGCAGAAACCAGTTTAGTCACGATTTTCAGTCTTGCTTTGATCGTCGCGCTGATCGGTTGTGAACAGGAAGCTCTTGTTTTTTTTGACAAGCAAGAGTAAGTTTTTTTGATTTTTTACTTTTCTTTGTTGCGTGAGTACTATTCAAGTGTAAGTGTTGAGTCATATTTTGTTGTGCGCAGAAAAGAGTGTAACATAGAATGAAATGACATGCAGGGACGTGTTAGTGTTGTTTATGTTGTTTTGTAATTTTTTTTTGTTAGAAAAGTGGTTGGGGGCGGTTAACACATTTTTTTTGGGGACGGTTGAAACAATATGTTTACATTTTTTGTTTATTTTGTAGATGCCCCGAGTACGATTGAGGAAGACTGTACGAGGAAATGTGGAATTAGCAACATATAAAGCGGCTCATGACGATGTGAAGGCAGGCAGTTCATTACGCAGTGCATCAGAGAAGCATGGAATAAACTACAGCTCTTTTTCAAGATACATTCGAAAGCAAGATACGACCGTTTAGACCGTTTAGTTAATGTACTAGTATATACATTTAATAATGAACTTTGAATAAAAATATATTCTCAAACTGTGGAATTTTTTGAAATAAAAAATTAATAAAACACGTTACAACTTACAAGGCAATATTTTTACTATTTCAACGTGTTTCAACTGACCCCATTCATTGTGTCAACCGCCCCTGGCATGGGGACAGTTGAAACAAATTGACTTTTCTCATTAAAATTAATGTACATTGCTTAAATGTGAACTATGCACTCAAAAAACACTGTTCATTAATAGAAAGAATCATGATCTTGAATTTCACCTAATTCCTACATAGCTAGTCTTATTGATGTCAATGCTATGGACAAAAGAAGAAAAATTGTGTCAACCGTACCCAGTCTCCCCTACTGTTCTTAAACCAATCAATTAATTTTAATTAAATAAAAACTCATAGTTGATTCATGAAAAAATATATTTAAGTCCTGCATTAGGTTAGTAAAAGATCTTTAATTGCAGATGGTCACCATCCAGTACGGTTACAACTTCAAATTACGTAGATATTAGCCCTGCATCAGAATGTATTGCAGCTTCTTTGCATTCTACAAAGTTGAAAGACAACAGCAAATCAGCTGTCTTTTCCAGAGTTTTTGTAAACTATCATAAGGTTTGTTCGTTGAAGCCTTGGGGTCGCCACAAAGCGTTTTTTGAGAAACCTTAAGTCGCCCTGAATGTCAAATTTAGTGTTTTTTGAGCCCTAGGGTTGACCTAGGTTTCCCATCAACTCGCCCTAGCTTTTTCCTGTGGCGAGTTGAAGGCAGTCAAATGGCATGTATTTTTTTTTTTAATGAAGGGGATGTCTGGTGATTTGTGGTTTAGCGTGTTTTTGAGGAATGGAAAACCCAGATTTTTTTGACAACTCATATTGTTGTCAAGAAAACCTGGGTCAACCCTGGGGAAAGTTCAACAAACAGACCTCTAATGTGCAAAGTCTTCTCTTATAACAACAACAAGTGATGTTATCAAACAGCGCGTTTCCAATCAATAGAGGCATGGAAATCACTTAAATCTTGAACTACTTTTGGAAATATTTAAAAGTGGAGGGATTGCGATTCGCACAACAGCATCTCTTGCACCAGAGATTTTGCTTTAGGGAATGGCTTGTGGTTGCACTACAGGTTGCCATTCAGTCTGTCATAACAGTCTGGTAACAGACAACTACAAATTGAAGGCTCCATATTTTGCGATTAAGGAGCCATTTGGCATAATGTGCAAGTTGCCAAGATTGTAGAAGAGGGCAGTGTGAACTCGCAAAGTGTTTGAAAAAGGTACGATGTCGTTGAACACATTTTTCGAACACTTTTCCAAAAGTTCACAAAAGGAATGAGCCCATTTTATTTTTTGATAAGGCGAAAATTTTTGGCATCATTTGGGTCGATAACCAATCGAAACGATTCGTTCTAAACGCATTGCTTTTATTAGTTAATGCTCTTAAGGTCAGTCACAATCGTATTCTTCGGCTCTGAAGCTTAAAGGTACTAAATGGTGACGTGTGGCTTTTCAAAAGAAATAAAACGCATATAGGTATAATTAAATGTTATGAAAAGAATTTTGCTTTATTAGGTTTGTTCGTTGAAGCCCTGGGGTTGCCCTAGGGTCGCCACAAAGCGTTTTTTTGAGAAACCTAAAGTCAAATTGAGTGTTTTTTGAGCCATAGGTTTGCTATAGGTTTTCCCCCAACTCGCCCTAGCTTTTTGCTGTGGCGATTTAAGGGCTGTCAAATGGCATGTATTTTTTTTTAATGACAGCGATGTGTGGTGATTTGTGGTTTAGCGTTTTTTGAGGACTGGAAAACCCAGGTTTTTTTGACAACTCATAGGGTTGTCAAGAAAGCTTGGGTCAACCCTGGGGAAAGTTCAACGAACAGACCTATTATAAAGGCTTTGCCGTTATGTTAAATATGATTTCGGGCCACTACAGCTGGCTCGAATAAATTCTTCCCGACAGGCCCAACTTCTGACCACTTTTTACAGCCTTATGTCAGCAATAACGATCCGAATATTCTATTCCAAGGCGTCAATCGTCTAGAGCTTATCTGCCTATACAAGCGAGTTCACATAACCCCTTAAAAAATTGTAGGTACGGCGGTGTTAGATCGCCGGATCTTCGAGGTTTAAAACTCGAGATTATGTAAAAATCGACTTCAACAGCACTTAGTTTCAAGACAATTTACCGAACGTAAGTTCCATTCTTCCACGTTAAAATGGCAAAGGCAAAATACAGGCAAATATACATCAAGTAGTATATATATCAAGTAGCTAACAACTGTAATGCATTCTTTTCGCCATGTAAAATCTGTTGACATTCGTCGTTTACATTGTGGTACCCGTGGTGTGATGGATAGCATGTCCGCCTGTTAATCCAGAGGTTCGAGTTCGAATCCCACCAGAGGCAAAAATGTTTTTTCTACGGGTATCGCTTTTCGCGAGGAATTGGCAATTCCTCCGTTAGTATTCATTGCCATGAAAAGCGCTTTCTTGATTAGCCGTTCGGAACCGGCAGAAAATTTTAGGTCCCCTCCATTCCCTCACAAGGGATGGTTGTGAGAAATGCGCTAGGCCCAGGGGCTCCTCGCTCTGTTGCGCCACCCTATTTATTTATTTATTTATTCGTCGTTCCTAAATGCAATGTTGAAATGTCAGAATATTACGTTTTGTAACTTTTCCAACTCAACTCTGGGAATTAGGTTTCGATGTTAGTGTGTAAAACCCCATAAAATTGTTGTTCCTCACATTTTTTTGGTTATTCTTTTATTAATCTTTCAAAATTCTCAGAACAGTTATTGATTTATCAATCTTGTTCATTTTAGAACACTTTTTTCTTCATCAAAAACGAGTTTTCTTTAGTTTGGTTAATGTTTTAAGAAATTCTTTATTCCTTTTTTTGACAGACCAACAAAGTGTAACATCGAATCGTTCCTAAATGAAATCATGATTTTGTAACAAAATCAAACATACACAACAACAACGATGATTTTTACACTACAACATCGCGTAACATCGGACGAAAAGAACCGTTCAGGAGCGTGGAGGAGCATCCTCAAACCGTTCCATTGGCGCAAAAAGATCGCTTCTCTTGATTCTGAGAAGTGACAGCCACTTCTTGATTTGAAGTGAGAATCCACTCAAGAAGCACTTATACTTGTTACCCAAATGTCGAAAAAAAAAGTTTCCTCAGGGAATATTTTTTATGCGCTGTGGGTGTTTCACTTACACAAAGAAAACGCGTTAAATTGAGCAGAAACAATTTTAGGTGTTCCTTAATGGAATCATTATTTGTAACGAAGTCAAACACACACAACAACAACTATGATTTTGACATTAAAGCATCGCATAGCATCGTAATCAAAAAAGAACGCATTATTGTCAAAAAGACCTACTTCGAAAAAGCATTGCCAGATTGAAATACACTCATCTAAAAAAAAGCACATTCTACAATGCGGAGGATGGACGAAAATAGACTGAAACCGCCGTATTAATAAACGCGGAATAGCTGGGTTAAGCCTTATTCCATGGATTAAGTGGAAAATGGTATAATGGTAACTTAATCCATGGAATAAAGCTTAACCCAGCTATTCCACGTTTATTAATACAGCGGAAAATATTTATGTGGACATTTTTTTGTCAATTTTTAACATGAAAAATTCTCTGAGGCATACTTTTGAACGACATTTTTCTTTTTTCAATGAAGCAATTCCCAAACTTATTTATGACCCAAGAGACAGTTATAAACAGATAAAAAATAGACAAAAAAAAAACGGTAGATTTGTTCTTCTTTTTTTTTTGAATGGGTGTTCTAACGTTTTTGATTCAAACATTTGTTTTTACAGTTATAAACAGACAAAAAGTAAAAAAAAATTGACTTTTTTTGAACAAGGATTTTAGCGTTTTTGATTTTAACATTTTTTTACTGTTGAAATAAACGATTTCGATTTGAATTTTTTCAGTTTTCCATAAAAATTTAATCTTGAAATTTATCGAAATTTTTCTCCGATCCCGAGATATCGACAGACTGATAATGATAAGGTTGGATATTCACTCTCTAGTTCGATAGCACTACGCGGTATCCATTAATCCATTGATAGATCACTGCAATAAAAAGAAGCACTTTCCTTAGATCCTTTTATAGGACAAAATTAATATAGCCCATAAAAATATCATTGAAAAAAGGATACCCTGTACTGCGTTCGAATAGAAGATCGGCCCACAAGAGAATTATAGATTCTATTAAAATGGTTTTTTTTTTTTACTAGTTGGGTTTCTTTTGTTGGCTTACTTCCTTTGAAGTCCGAATTAAGATCGTGTTAGAACTCAGTTTAGTCTTTAACAGTCAGTAGTATGTTTGAGCAAATTGTAATCTCCACCACGGCGTATTAATAAACGAGGAATAGCTGGGTTAAGCCTTATTCCATGGATTAAGTGGAAAATGGTATAGCATTTACCACTTAATCCATGGAATAAGGTTTAACCCAGCTTTTTTTTTTTCATTTCCGGCGTTACGAGCAGTGATCTTGAAGCGATAACTCTCCCACTTTTCTGCTTCCCACTAGTGATCCGCCTGTGGGGTACACCGCGTTGACCTCAGAAAGCGTCGGCAAGCCTCCCGGTTTTGGATTGTTCCATGTCTGAGGCCAACCAAATGCTGCTGTTTTTGCATTTTCTTTTTCGTCGCGAATTTGTTGAAAAGTTGTACGATATTGCCTTTTGGACGGGGTTCTGCGGATCTCTCCTTTGAACATGACAATACCAACTGAGCCGGTCGTGCTGAATTTTGTCCAAGATGGTACTTTTGACATGAAGGCTTCCACTGATCTTACTACTTCTAATTCGATCAAGCTTTGTTACTCCTGCTGTCATCCGAAGCATCTTCATTTCGGCTGCCGTCAATTTGCTCTCATACTTTTTGTACATTGTCCAACATTGTGAACCGTATGTCAGAGCTGGACGGACAACTGCTGTGTAGAGTCTTCCCTTCAGCTTAGGGGGCATTTTTCGATCACAGAAGATAGCGGAGTTTTCTCGCCACTTCATCCACCCTACGCTTACTCGATGATTGATGTCGTCATCACAAGTTGCTTCACTATTGATCATAGATCCCAGATATTTAAACTTTTCACACTTGGGAAGCACATTTCCATTCAAATAAATGTCTGGAATAGACTTGTCTGGATCAGAAAAAGGGCAGCACAGGTATTCAGTCTTTTTAGCGCTAATACGGTACCCATTTCCTTCCAGAACATCAATCCAAACGTCAAGTGCTCGTTGCAGGGATGTTGGATCCTCGCTTATGATGGCTCCATCGTCAGCAAAGAATAATTGTTTTACTTTATTGTCCAATACTTTTCCTTCGAGCAAATAATCCAGAACAGCAATAAAGAGCAGTGGACTCAAGACACTTCCCTGATGTATACCTACTGTTATTTGGAATTCTTCGGTGACTCCAGCTGGGCATCTCACTTTTGTAACTGCTCCCTCGTATATGTCCATAATTATTCGCACATAGGCTTCAGGAACTCCTCGGTGTCTGAGGGCCACCCATATCAGATCTCGTGGTTGTCGATCGAATGCTTTTAAAAATAAGGAGAGGAAATGCAATATGCAAATCCTCTAAGGCATCTCGGTGCTTTTCCATAATGATCCTTATACTTTGGATTGCGTCTGTAGTTGACTTACCCGCGACAAACCCGCATTGGTCATCAGACAGCCTTATTATTTTCCGCAGTCGGCTATCCAAAACCCGCTCAACGATCTTCATAGTGTGGGACATCAACTTGATCGAACGATAGTTGTCACAGCTTCTGGTATCTCCCTTTCCCTTGCACATTGGAAGAAGAAAACATTCCCTCCATTGATTAGGCAAACTGTCACCTCTCATAAGTTTGAGATGAGAATCGTGAGCCATCTCAACCCGATGTCTCCCATATTTTTCCAAAACTCATATGGCCCAATCGCTTTGCCTTTTTTGGAGCTCTTAACTGCCTCCTTAACTTCTTCGACTGTGACGTCGGATACTTCCGTAAAGTTAGGTGCAGCTGTTGGAAAGTGACGCCGAGGAAACTGTTCATTCAAAAGATCATCACAATACTGTCGCCACCTGTGAAGAATTTTGTCGTCATCCACAAGTAGAAGTCCTTGAGCATCATTTATGAACTTCGGCGAACGAATCTCCTGCGCATTTCTCCTTCTCTGAGCGGCTATTTTGAAAATGGTTGCTCCCTTATTCAAGCTGCTTTGCCTGATTAGATTGCCTGATTTGCTTCAGCAGCTGGGGCAGAAATCTCTTCCAGCTCTCGATACAATCCCTCTGTGCTTTTTGCTTGAAGTTGGGCGCACTTTTTCTTCGCTTCTTTTCTGCAGCTCTTGTATTCCATTTTGAAACGCGCTTTTTCATTTGTATTTCTTGAGGGGCACTCAACCTATTCCGCGTTTATTAATACGGCGGTAGTTATTTAATTTTATCACTTTTGCTTTGCTTCTCATGTATTTACGTTGCTAATAGAGATTTTTAAATGTAATAAAAAAAATTTTGCGCCTTTCTAACTCGATAACTTTAATCACTCTTACAGGATCTACCTCTCTTCACCGTGTTGTCGCATTGGTTTAGTGCGAACGGAATCTTCTCTGAAAATATGAATACCGTTGTTGTTATATACACACTTTTTACAGCGGTTATTTTATGGACGTTCTTAAAAATTGGTTTTAGAATTGTGAAGATTTTGATCAAACCATTTCTAATAATATTTGCCATTCTGGTAAGCCGTTTCAAAATTTATTTTGTACAGAATTTATCGAATACTTTTAAAAAGAGGTTCCTCTTTATGAATTCTAAATAAACTTTACTAAATTCTTTTATTCCTCAGGTTGTACTTTACACGAAACAATTTTCACACAATGAAGATACATGGAGTTTCCTTACTAATGTAATATTGAACTCATTTGCTGTTATTGTAAGCATCAATAAAATATATTTGTATTTTTTTAAATTGATAATTAAATTATCTCTAATTTTAGACAAGGGTCTTAGATGGAGTGTCTCAAGTAGTTTTTACCCCGGAAGAAATATCTACCAAAAACGATTTTTAAACTGATTGTGTTCTAAATACGTACTGATGAACGTAATGCATTTCCTGAAACAAAACTACTTTCTAAGTGATTCTGTTATTGTTTTTTATCACTTTTCGAATAAAATTAGATCAATTTATTGATAAAAGTGTCTTGAATCTCAGAAACATTCGATTTCCACAGGTATCACCTATCGCTCTAATTGGCAACTACGAAGGTAATTACACAGCCATTGAAAAGCGATCAGCCGTTCGGAATGAGATTGGCCCCAGAGGTCTTCGAGCTCTCTTGTGCCACTCTATTTATTTATTTTTTAAGTTCAGGTAAATGACGTAGACAACTTTGAGGCACAACCAAACCCAAAAAACTCTTATTTCTTTAAAATTGGATGTTTGTCTTTGTCAAGAAAACTATGGATGATTTTCCCAAAAGAAAAAAAAAAAAAACAAAACATCAACTACATCAACTAGATAAACTATTCTAGCTATGCCCATTTCGCGGTGAAGCTCGTACCATTCGTTCTTAAATCTTCTTCTAAACACATTGTCTTCACATACGGGATAATGCTTACTATGGTCCTTTTGAAACGACCAAGGTCAAGGCCGCTTTATAAATGGTTCAACCTACAGCGCTGGCAGACAATGAGGAGTTACAGAGGCCTATGTGAGGAGGATTGAGGATATGTATGAAGGAGTAGTGACTAAGGATAGATGTCCAGCTAATCATAGTCATAGTATAGGTGTACACCAAGAAAGTTTTGAGTCCTCTGCTCTTTATTGAAAAATGAAGTACATAGTACCAAGGTGCATCAACTATTCTTTGCATAAGTGAGGATCCTTATTCCCTTCATGAAGATCCTCACATATGGGTAAAGTTTTAGAATGCAGTGGGTACCGTATAAGTTCTAAGTAGACAGAGTA
The DNA here is from genome assembly GCA_949752695.1 of Melanostoma scalare. NCBI lineage: Eukaryota > Metazoa > Arthropoda > Insecta > Diptera > Syrphidae > Melanostoma > Melanostoma scalare. Next base: position 156,775,931 of record OX456984.1, on the reverse strand, counting down.
CTTGTATTGTTCATTTTCTGATCTAGATTAGCCTATTCTTATTTATTTGAATGGAGTGTGAAGAGTTAAAATATGATGGATCGATCAATGATCAATAATGGAGCAACTTCTGAAGACATCAATCATCTAGTAAGCGTATGGTGGTAACGTGAAAAAAGTGTCCTAAACAATGTACAAAAAGTATGAAAGTAAGTAGACAGCAACTGAAATGAAGATGATAGTATGACAGAACTAGTAGCAAAGCTTGATTGTATTAGAGGTGCCAAGATCCGTGAAGGCCTTCACATCAAAAATACCGTCTCGGCAAAAATAGAGTAAGTCAGGTTCAGTATGTGTTGTCTATTAAAAGGGTATATCTATAGAACCACTTTAAAAATGCAATATCTTACAACTTTCCTCAGGTAGAAACAATCCAAAAACAGGATCACGCCGACCCAATCTGAGGTCAACGCGGCGTACCTCACAGTTGGGTCACTGGTGTGAAACAGATAATTAGGAAAGTTGTGAGGCCTTAGAGATCAGATCTTATCGCTAAAAAGGAAGCCGAAGAAAAAGAAGAAGATTGCCCAATATTTGGAACCATATGTGAGTCTTGACGAACAACCGCGGTATCGAGTTTTCCCTTCAGATTAAGAAGCATTTTTCGGTAGTGGAAGACAGCGTTGTACTAAAACTTTATCCTAGTTTTGGAACCGTTTATTTTTTAAGAATTTAAGAATTATTAATGTACGGAACAGAGGTAGCTAAGGACTGCAATTAGGAGTAGATAACTCAAAAAGCATCTTTGCTGTGAGCCTACTTCGACTTGGAATGCTTCGGTTACTGTAGATAGCCATATCTTAAACTTTTCACTGCTCCTTCCTACTAATTCAAACTTTGCGTTGTCGGTTCGAGTCGCGTCGCTTGATCCAACGATAAAGCAACACCTAAGATCCTTTACTGGGAGCCTATTGCTGAAAATTTAACAAAGAGTTTTGCGTAGACGGATCAACTTGACATGGTGCTTCTTTAATATAACTAATTTTTTAAACTAAGCACGTAAGCTTAATTGTAGCTTCCGCACACAACTACACACTTTTTGCACCCAAAAGTCTCATTTCTTAATCATATTTTTGTTCCTTTTTTCTTAACTGTGTATTTTTGTGCCAGAGTGGCTAAACCCGGACTCAAGCCTGAAAAGACCAGCAGGGAAACATAGCAAATACAGACGCAGTCGCTACTGAAGATCTGGAAAGACCACTTCTGCAAAATGCTTATCGGCGAAGACACAAATTCCGCTTTCTGGCAGAATGCTGTATTAAACTTGGACGATGATCAAGAATGCCGTCCTCCCGACCTAGAAGAAGTTAAGCTTGTCATATGCAAACTTTAATCAAATAAGACTGCAGGTGCAGATGGCCTCGATGCCGAACTTTTCAAGGTAGCAGGAGAATAGTTGGAAAGGAGCCCAGGTAATCTGCATCATATGGTCGGAAGAAAGTATGCCCGATGAATAGATCCTCAGTATCGTATGCCCGATCCTAAAAAGCGGCAACCTCATAATCGCGCTAATTATAAAAGAATAAACCTCCTTAACGTCGCTTATAAGATTTTGTCTGCTGTAATATTTGAACTTCTGAAACCCCACCTCAACGTTTTGATAGGTTCTTATCTATGTGGTTTTAGACCAGAGAAGTCCACAATAGACAAAATTTTCACTTTACAGCAGATCTTGAAAAAAACCCAATCTAATATCGATATGCACCATCCTTTTACCGAATTTAAGGCCGCGTATGACAGTATGTATTTACAGAGACGAGCTGTACTGTACAGAGCTATGTCCCTGCAATACTGCTTGAAAAATTGGACAAAACAAAAACGCCAACACCAGAGGAACAATCTTTCTAAAGTATGTACAATTACGCACTAACACAGACGATATTGTCGTAATGGGAAGAAGGAAGCTTGATGTAGGTGCTTTTGTGAGCATTGAAACAGAAGTGGCAAAAATGGGTTTGATGGTTAATGAGGGTGAAACGAAGTTTTATCTGCTATCAAACAAGGACACAGAACATCGACGAATTGAACAAAACGTCACAATAGAGAGACATAACTTCGAGGTAGTACCTACAGGACTTCGTCTACCTAGGATCCGCTATAGACACGGAAAACAACATCAGTGCGGAGATCAAACGAAGAATAACTCTTGCCAACCGTTGCTTCTTTGGGTTAAGAAGCCAATTGAGAAACAATCAACCAAGGTAACCCTGTATAAGACCTTGATCATCCCAGTCCTCATCGTTTCGACAGAAAAATTCTTCGAATGATCTTAGGTCCCGTATGCGAAGGCAATGTGTGGAGAAGAAGATACAACAACCAGCTGTATGAGCTGTACCGCGACGTGGGCATAGCCAGAAGAGTACGCATCGCGAGGCTACGATGGTTGGGTATGTAGAGCAGCCAAGAGCACCGACTCGACGGGTTTTCGAAAGCACATTGCAGGGAAATCGCGGAAGGGGACGACCTCGTCTTAGGTGGAGCAATCAAGTGGATGAAGACCTCAACCGACTTAGAGTGCAAAACTGGAGAGAGCTCGCCCGAAATCGAAGTCGTTACGGAAGGATGTTGGTTGAGGCCCAGGTTCACCCCGAACTGTGATGCCCATGCCCACCTTAGTAAGTAAGTATATGTAGGGATCCTATTGCTGAAAATTTTACAAAGAGTTTTGCGTAGACGGATCAATTTGACAAGGTGATTGTTTAATATTAGCTACTTTTTTAAACTGAACGCGTAAGTTTAATTGTAGCTCCGGTCGCTTAAACCTCACACAACTACACACTTTTGCGCCCTAATCCATTCGGGCAATGAAGATCTTAATTCATACCGAGGCATTTGCAGATATTTTTTGCCAAATAATAAGTGCAATTTTCTGAAGAATATGTAAAAATAGGAACACATAACATGACAGGAACTAGTAAGGACTTAAAGAAACTGTATACTCGTCAAAGTTTTTTTTAAATCGGGGTTCAACAGATGACAAACATAATAACTCGATCGCAAGCCCGGCATTTGTGCGATTTTTAGAAATCAGTTGGTATGCAAAAAGAAATTAATTTGTTAATCACTCACCATTATACATTTACGATGAATTTTAAGTCGTTGGGTCTTCTCTTCAATGAAGAACAAAAATTTTAAATTTAAAACTTTGAACACTAAACGGCCATTGAAGCATTTGACACACCACACTTATTTAGCCAATGACGCAAAAAAAAAAACACACACACAGCGTAAATAATTGAACAAAACTAATTTAAGATCATCAAGAAGCACAATAATTATAAAAAAAAAGACTTTAACTGTTTATTCAAGGCATTTTTAACACTTTTATTGATTTCCTTTCAAGAACTACTCAAAATTTAAGGCAAAATTGAAAAAAACCGACATTGTACACCGCACTACAGAGAGAGAACACGATGAAAAATAACAATGCAAAAAATGAATTTAATAGAAAAGAAATGGTTTCACTTCAAAAAAAATATTATATTTTAATATTTTGACATCTAAATAAAAGCAAACTAATGAATTCAGATTGGAAATATAATTTTAGAAACTAAATTTAATTTTTTCTCGAGAGCAACTCACATATAGGACCGATCATTCCGTTGACTCGTTAAACAATGAAAATATTTGACAATTTCACCACGACTTTCGCGCTCTCTTTTTCTCTCTTTGTAGAGGTGAGTGGCGCTGTCAGTTTGAAATTTGAATTTGAAAAATTTGAAATATATTTCTTAAAGATATGAAATTTAATTATAAATCCATCAACACTGTTCCAATAATTTTCCAGCTCTTTTTGACGTACGTATGTAGGAAACAACTTGTTAGCTAGACCATTAGCTAAGTTATTATTACAGTTGAGATTTCTGGGAGCACTCTCCAGATTTATCCCTTAAGACGGTTAGTGGTCTAGAATTTCTTTTAAAGTGTAGTGCCTTGAAAGTATCTTGAGTATTTCAGGATCCACAGCCAATTAGAAGGACATCAGGTAAGTAGAAGAATCTGTCAGTCGGGCTCGGGGTCTATTGTTTGCTAGTTGCAGCTGCTCGGGTTCGTATTCCTGACAAACACTAATATATAAATTTAACGTGACATATTTTAGTTTAAAACGTTGTGTTTATTTGTTAGTTGAACGTGGTCCTCAGCGAAAGTAACATCGAGTGTTGAATTTTCTGAAAAATATAGGAATATTGATACTTCAAACCATTTATCTCAAAATTCCCTTTTTTTTTTTTTGTCTTGCGGGTGTCCCAAAAAACAAAAACTACTCGACTAATTGGTCTGAAATTTAAATATGTTATTCTGTACAGTTTTAGTTATCGCTGGATATAAAACAAATGGTTTCCGGTAAATACATATTTGTATTTTTATTTTACTTAGAAAACATGCTCAAATTTGAACTTTTAACTGCCCACCGTTTTGTCATTTTAGTTCCTGCTATAGCTATTTTCATAGTAGAATCGGGAAACCCACCGTAGCCTTATTTTCCTGTAAAAAAGCCATTGGTAATAAATTTGGTTTTTCCCCCCAAATCACCCACTGGTCAAGGTCATGAGACCAATACTCACATACGGAGTAGTGGTTTGGTGGACCGCTCTTGATAAAACGTCCTACTGCGATCATCTAAGCAAAGTCCAACGAAAAGCCTGTTTGTTTAAAAGCGGAGCACTGAGATCAACACCCTCAGCTGCGCTAAACATACTCCTTAATCTCAAACTACTAGATATCTTCAGCAATTGGTTTTTGATAATAAGTTCCATGTCTCAATCCCACCGAGAACTACTTGGGAAGACGAAGTATTCTTGAGAGATGATTCAATTCATTTCTATACAGATGGTTCAAAAAGCGAGGAAGGGGTCGGCTGCGGGGTGTACCCAAGCCGACTTAACGTAAGTCTCTTATTCCGCCTTCCAAACCATTGTAGCGTGTTCCAAGCGGAAATTCGGGCGATCAAAGAAGACGTGATGTCCTTAGCGAATATCCGGATTTTCTCAGACAGTCAAGCCCCCAAATCACTAGGCGCTGTTTCCACGAACTCAGTAAACACTCTTAACTGTCGCCTATCTCTTATGGAGGTGGCTGAACAGTTCAATATTCACCTTATTTGGGTGCCGGGGCACAGAGATATCGTTGGTAACTGTAAAGCCGATTAATCCGCCAGAAAAGGAACCGTTCTACCAATCTTAACCAGCAGGTTGAATATTGGTATACAAATTGCTGCATGTAAACTTATGCTAAAGCAGGCGCGGATCCAGGGGGGGGGCAATGGGGGCAATTGCCCCCCTCCCCTCTCTCTGTCAATAAAAATGTTAAGTCTGAAGCAAACTGTACGTATTCGCTACAAAAAAGAAGTTTTTGATTAAATTTTGACTAACGTTCGGGACTCACAATATTATTCAATACTTTTTGATGAAACAACTGATACATCTCACCTCTCCCAACTGAGTATTATATTACGCTACGTTCACAATGGTAGCATTCATGAAGATTTTGTCTCTTTCGTGGATGCATTTGAGGAACTAGCTTATTCCAGAACTGATGAAGAATACGAATGTGATGAGGAAAGCAGGAGGGAAACTAGAAAAAAACTAGCTGCCGAAGTGAAATTGGATGGAAATTTTAAATCTAAGGATTTATCTCTAACTGGCAAAGCCATCGGCCAAATTATATTGTTGCAACTGAAGAAAAAGCTCAAACTTTCTCTTAAATGCTGTATGGGAATAGGGACAGACGGATGTGCTGTTATGCTTTCAGAAGTTCGAGGTGCTGTCATGGAAATTCAGAGAGAAGCGAAAAATGCTGTTTGGGCTCTATGCTACAGTCATAAGCTAAATAACTCAATTTCACAAAGTTCAAAAGTACCTGCCATTCGAGATGATGTTGCAATAATGAAAGAGGTTATCTTCTTCTTCAAATCGCATTCGAAACGAAAAACTGTCCTCATGAACACCTTGGGGTGTGCCCTCACATCACTTTGCGAAACAAGGTGAAACAACATGAAGGTGTACTTCAATTTTCTATGGACTTCATCAAAATTGTGGAAGCATTCGAAACGATATCGCAGTAGCGTGGCCCAAGCACGAAGCACGGCTGGCAATTCTTTCTTACTTTTTTCACAGTTTATTGTATCAGTTTTGTGTTTGAGTGATGTGTTGTCTTTAACACAGTCCTTGAGCAAGTTACTACCATCTAAATCTCTTGACCTGAATAGCAGCGCAATGCTGGTGAAGAACACGATCTCCGTTCTTCAAGGTCACCGGGAGAATATAGATACCAGTTTCCACAACATCTTGCAGGATGCAAAGAATTTATGCGATCAGTTGAATGTTGAGTTGAGAATTCCTCGTATTCCACCTCCACGTCATGGTGGACGCCAAATTCACCGAGCTAATTTTGACACTAATGCAGCTGAGGTATACTACAGAATCTCGTTATATGCACCTCTCCTTGACTTTGTCCTCACCGATTTGCATGGATGATTTCAACCGGAAACCTTAGATGTATTTAAACTTACAATTTTCATTCCGGAAATGCAATTCGATATAATACTGATGAGTTGGATACCACCGTTAAGTCGCTAATAAATCGCTTTGGTCAACTTTTAGAGTAAAATACATACACAGCCTATTTTTTGCTCAAATATGAGCTGGTGTTGTGGCGGGAAAAATGATTAACGGTAAAAGGAGCAGAACAACCATCTTCCCGTTACTGCTCTTGAGTTGATGGATAAATGCAATAAGGATGTGTTTGGCATTATACACAGTTTTCTTTTAATCCTTGCAACGCTTCCGGTTACGAATTCTTCGGCAGAGTGGTCTTTTTCTTCATTGCGGTGCCTTAAAACCTATTTATGGATTATGGTCCACAATGAGTGAAAATCGCCTTCGCGGTCTGGCACTTATGCACATCCACAGACAAATCCCGATCGATGTTGAAAAGTAATAACATGGTTTTTAAAAACCGGCTCCAACAAAAAGTTAGATTTTAGCATTTAATTAACTGTTTTAAACTAATTTACCTTATTTTTTTTAAATTTTTTAAACAATTTTTCTAATTCTTTTACATAAAAAATGTATTCTTATATTTTATTGAGTTTATATTCAATAACTTACTGCAAATCATTGAAAAGGAAGGAAAACTGCCTCCCCCCCCCTTATCAAACGCCTGTGCTAAAGCAAGAGGCAATGGACAGAACAAATAATAAGTGGAACATTATCGCTACGTGTGTGGCAACGAAACAGATATGGCCAGGACTAGATCCAAAACGCACAAGACATTTGCTATCCATAACCAGATTGCACGTTAGCTCCGTAGCCAATGTCATCACCGGACATTGTCTGATAGGAAGACACGCCATAAGACTCGGTGTTTCCTCTAATGACTTCTGCAGAAGTTGGTTAGATGAGGAGGAGACATACACCTCCTCTGCTCATGTCCTGCACTCTCCTTTAAAAGAAAACGACATCTAAATATTGCCTTGATTATCTAAGCGATCTGGCGAACACAGCAGATACCATGCATCTCTTTCGCTTTATCATAAGCTCCAAATGGTTTTGTTAAGTGAGTACCTCACTTAATTCTTATGGTATCACATAATGGACCTAATATTGGTCTAAGTTTGTCAGTTGTTTTCCTGACAGCCATTTTAACCTAACCTATTGTAACGTGCGCTTAGTTCGCAATAATAAAACTTTTCCTTTCAATTTACTTCTACTACTTTTATTCAATATCTACTTTAATCAACTCGACCAATAATCACATTAACTCACTCTTAACATTATCACTCTATAATCAAAACTGACTCTTGGTTGCGTCAGCGGCCTATTTATATAAAATAACATTACATCTAGATTCTAGAGCGTTCCAGTTTGTTCTACATTTTAGACCATTCCAATATTTAGCTGTCAAGCATTTCCCTTCCTGGTACATCTCTACACATTATAGTGTTGCCGCTTGTGTTTTCGGTTAGGAAATTGGTATTAAATGTTGGGTGTGCGTTACACTATATTCATATTCATAATAATTAAAAATTTGTGAACTTATAATTCAGATCAGAGGGAAAGATAGATCACTTTTCACCAGTGAATTGAAATTTTGTAGACAGGGAGTTTTCAGGTCCATTTTAAAATTTCAATTTGTCTAAAGTTTCATTTTTCTGTAATTTAAAAGTAGTAAAATAAGTGTACAATCTGTACAATTACTCGCCTATGCAGACGATATTGACGTAATGGGAAGAAAAAAGCGTGATGTCATAGGTGCTTTTGCGAGTATTGAAACAGAAGCGGCAAAAATGGGTTTGATGGTTAATGAGGGCAAAACGAAGTATATGCTGTCATCAAACAGGGACACAGAACATCGACGAATTGGACAAATCGTCACAATAGACAGACATAACTTCGAGGTAGTACAGGACTTCGTCTACCTAGGATCCGCTGTAGACACGGACAACAACATCAGTGCGGAGATCAAACGGAGAATAACTCTTGCCAACCGTTGCTTCTTTGGGTTCAGAGGGCAACTTAGGAACAAAACCCTCTCTAGAAAAACCAAGGTGACCTTGTATAAGACCTTGATCATTCCAGTCCTGCTTTACGGCGCGGAAGCATGGACTTTATCGAAAGCGGATGAGGAAACTCTTGGTCGTTTCGAAAGAAAAATTCTCCGAATGATCTTTGGTTCCGTATGCGAAGGCAATGTGTGGAGAAGAAGATACAACAACGAGCTGTACCGCGGCATGGGCATAGCCAGAAGAGTACGCATCGCGAGGCTACGATGGTTGGGCCATGTAGAGCGGATGAACCCAAACGCTCCGGCTCGTCGGGTGTTCGAAAGCACATTGCAGGGAAATCGCGGAAGGGGACGACCTCGTCTTAGGTGGCGTAGTCAAGTGGATGAAGACCTCAACCGACTTGGAGTGCGAAACTGGAGAGAGCTCGCCCAAAATCGAAGTCGTTATAGAAGGATGTTGGTTGAGGTCCAAGTTCACCCCTAACTGTAATGCCCACCTAAGTAAGTAAATAAAATAAGTGTAAGAAAAAATTTAAAGCATTACTCATTACTATATTTCCTTAAAAAGCTTAAATTTTACCACCAACCCCCCCTTAAGGTCTTCTTTCATTGTATTGTAACACCTAAAATTAAGACTTCCTATTCCGCGATAGCCCAGCCAAAATCCTTTGAGTGTCTCCATCCACTTTATATTTTCCAGCCATTGTTTTCTCGTGATGCGTACTCTTGTAGCTACGCTCATGTCGCGATACATTGTATTCAGTTCCTTATTATATCTTCTTCTTCGCACATGTCTTTACAAACGGGCACAAATATCATACGGAGTATTTTTCTTTTGCAACGACCAAGGCTTAATCATCGGCTTTAGTTAAGGTTCATGCTTTGGCAACGTGTAGCAGGCCTAGGATTATCAAGATTTTATGGAGGATCGCCTTGAATTTTCTAGACATTGTTTTATTTCCTCGTTTTGACAAGAGTAAGTATCCGTTTGATCTCTGTATTGTTGTTGTTTTCCGGTTCTATTGCGGATCCTAAGTAGACAAAGTCCGTCTGTTATTGTGACATTTTCATTAGTTCGTTTATGTTCCCTGTCATTGTTTGATGACGAAATATACATACTTCGTTTTGCCCATATTAACCTTTAAACCGCTTTTGTTTCAAAGCTAGCAAAGTCACCTACGACATCCTGCTTACTTCTTTCCATTACGTCAATATGTTCTGCCTTCCTTTTTTCATCTTTCCAGTGTTACGAACATTGTGCTCTCGAAGGGATCACAGCTTTCCCATTTATCTGTTTCACACTAGTGAACCACTTGTGGGGTACGTCTGTGTAAGCGAGTAACTACACAAACTTTTTAAATAATATGCCTCTGATGTTTACTAGGAGAAGCTGCCGCTCAACAACACCGTCTTCTTTTAACAGAATTTTTTACGGATGCGGTGAAGGAAGTCAAACAAACAAAGGCTCCTAGGAGAATCAAGTGGTACAATCTGGAGAAAACCAAAGGACAGCAATTCATTTCGTATATGCGAAGTCAGCTGTGTAATACCATCGACGCAGTTTCAAATGCAATCACGGCACAAAATATGTGGGATCGCCTACAACGAACATGCTTAGAGAGAGCCAAATCACTGCTAGGAGTCTCAAAAGGACACTACCAACAAGCTAAAGAAACCTGGTGGTGGGATGATGAAGCTAAAGCAGTGATTAGAAAGAAGAAAGCAGCTTTCCAAGCTTGGTCGAAGTGCCCCTCAAGAAATACAAATGAAAAAGCGCGTCTCAAAATGGAATACAAGAGCTGCAGAAAAGAAGCGAAGAAAAAGTGCGCCCAACTTCAAGCAAAAAGCACGGAGGGCCTGTATCGAGAGCTGGAAGAGATTTCTGCCCCAGCTGCTGAAGCAAATCAGGCAATCCAAGAGCTAAGACAAAGCAACTTGAATAAGGGAGCAACCATTTTCAAAATAGCCGCTCAGAGAAGGAGAAATGCGCAGGAGATTCGTTCGCCAAAGTTCATAAATGATGCTCAAGGACTGCTACTTGTGGATGACGACAAAATTCTTCACAGGTGGCGACAGTATTGCGATGATCTTTTGAATGAACAGTTTCCTCGGCGCCACTTTCCAACAGCTGCACCTAATTTTACGGAAGTATCCGACGTCACAGTCGAAGAAGTTGGGGAGGCAGTTAAGAACTCTAAAAAAGGCAAAGCGATTGGGCCAGACGAGGTACCATATGAGTTTTGGAAAAATATGGGAGACATCGGGTTGAGATGGCTCACGATTCTCATCTCCAAACTTATAAGAGGTGACAGTTTGCCTAATCAATGGAGGGAAAGTTTTCTCCTTCCAATGTACAAGGGAAAGGGAGATACCAGAAGCTGTGACAACTATCGTTCGATCAAGTTGATGTCCCACACTATGAAGATCGTTGAGCGGGTCTTGGATAGCCGACTGCGGAAAATAATAAGGCTTTCTGATGACCAATGCGGGTTTGTCGCGGGTAAGTCAACTACAGACGCAATCCAAAGTATAAGGATCATTATGGAAAAACACCGAGATGCCTTAGAGGATTTGCATATTGTGTTGGTTGACTTCGAAAAAGCATTCGATCGACAACCACGAGATCTGATATGGGTGGCCCTCAGACACCGAGGAGTTCCTGAAGCCTATGTGCGAATAATTATGGACATGTACGAGGGAGCAGTTACAAAAGTGAGATGCCCAGCTGGAGTCACCGAAGAATTCCAAATAACAGTAGGTGTACATCAGGGAAGTGTCTTGAGTCCACTGCTCTTTATTGCTGTTCTGGATTATTTGCTCGAAGGAAAAGTAACGGACAATAAAGTACAACAATTATTCTTTGCTGACGATGGAGCCTTCATAAGCGAGGATCCAATATCCCTGCAACGAGCACTTGACGTTTGGATTGATGTTCTGGAAGGAAATGGGTACCGTATTAGCGCTAAAAAGACTGAATACCTGTGCTGCCCTTTTTCTGATCCAGACAAGCCTATTCCAGACATTTATTTGAATGGAAATGTGCTTCCCAAGTGTGAAAAGTTTAAATATCTGGGATCTATGATCAATAGTGAAGCAACTTGTGATGACGACATCAATCATCGAGTAAGCGTAGGGTGGATGAAGTGGCGAGAAAACTCCGATATCTTCTGTGATCGAAAAATGCCCCCTAAGCTGAAGGGAAGACTCTACACAGCAGCTGTCCGTCCAGCTCTGACATACGGTTCACAATGTTGGACAATGTACAAAAAGTATGAGAGCAAATTGACGGCAGCCGAAATGAAGATGCTTCGGATGACAGCAGGAGTAACAAAGCTTGATCGAATTAGAAGTACTAAGATCCGTGGAAGCCTTCATGTCAAAAGTACCATCTTGGACAAAATTCAGCACAACCGGCTCAGTTGGTATTGTCATGTTCAAAGGAGAGATCCGCAGAACCCCGTCCAAAAGGCAATATCGTACAACGTTTCAACAAATTTGCGACGAAAAAGAAAAGGCAGGCCAAAACACTCCTGGTACAAGCAAATGCAAAAACAGCAGTATTTGGTTGGCCTCAGACATGGAACAATCCAAAACCGGGAGGCTTGCCGACGCTTTCTGAGGTCAACGCGGCGTACCCCACAGGCGGATCACTAGTGTGAAGCAGAAAAGTGGGAGAGTTGTGATCGCTTCAAGATCACTACTCGTAACGCCAGAAATGGAAAGAAGAAGAAGATGCCTCTGATGTTTACGTTTGAGTTTTGTACAATTTTTTCAAGGATGACATTTTAAAAATCGCATGACAGTTTGACATCTTGTCGAAATCCTTTAACGACATCAAAGGTCTCCGTGAGTTATTTACCAACCTTGACGGAGCAGCGTCAATTCTCATAATGCATAGTCATACGAGTTGATGCTGAAACTTGACATGGCTCTGTACAGTTCGTCTCCGTAAATCCTGGCCGCATCCCTATTATTGACGAAATTGTGAGGGTCCCCTTCTTTTAATACTGGGCAATGCTGCGGTTCCATTCATCAGACATGACTTCTTTCGACCATATCATGCACCGCGTACCTTTTCTGAGATCTGACGTTGACTCACTAAGAGCTCACCCGCCACCATCTATATTTCAATACCCTGTCCGTGAATTAAGAGACCATGAAAGATCTTTGAACTAAATATGTAAGTCAAAGCAACTCATTCAAAGGTTGCTGTTTCTTTACTGCTGAATTAAAGCTGATTTTGCTGTGGTATTTCGCATTAAGGGGTTGAATGGGTTTCATCCGGGTGAAAGCGGCGTATTTTCAAGACAATTTTTTTTTTATGAAATATTTTAAATAAATTCCGACATTGTGACGTTATTCCCTGCTAGCCCTCGGAAAAAGGTGCATTCGCGTTAACAGCAGAAGTCCAAGCAGGATTATCCAAACTGAAAAAAAATACTTGTTTTAGTTTAGTCTTCAATCTAGAAATTGGACGTAGAAAAAAAAAGAAATGAAATTGGATACTTGACAGCGGTTTTTACAAAAAAAATGCAAAATTCAGTAAACCTTTCGCGGCATTTGGGTTAAGAAGGCAATTAAGAAACAAAACCCTCTCTAGAAAAACCAAGGTGACCTTGTATAAGACCTTGATCATGGACTTTATCGAAAGCGGATGAGGAAACCCTAAGTCGTTTCGAAAGAAAAATTCTCCGAATGATCTTTGGTCCCGTATGCGAAGACAATGGGGCATATGCATAAAAGAGAAGTACTTACTAGTAGTATAATGGTTATAGTATATACTAGTACTTCCAGTAAAAGCTCAAACTAGGAGTATTTACTTCATTTGGTATGCATAAAGTTAAGTTTATACTGGTAGTACTATACTAGTAGTATATACTGGGTTCATCCAAGTAAATACTGCCAATTCATTGAAAATGGGCAGCAGGTACTAGGTAAGTATATAATTTATTAATACATAATTAAATTTGCTACATGATGCACAATTCTGCAAACAGTACTCTGATGGAAGCCTGTGTCTTCTCCAAGCCCGGCTTGAAATCTATCACAAAAAGATTCGCATATTTTCATCAGGGGTAGTAGATCCTCCGCTTTTTTCAGTTTTTTTCATTTTTAAATTCATTTTTTTTTTTAATTGGGTCTCTAGGTCTTGAAATAACTGTACTTGCCATACAACCGATATGATAATACTTATTTTTCTCAAAAACGGCCCTAACGGTTTTGATAAAATTTTACTAGAGATATTATTTTTGAATAGCTGTATGTAAAATTGTTTTTGGAAGAAGTCTAAAAACGGTACCCAACATAGTACCGTTTTTTTCAAAAGCGACTTTCTCACTAATGGCTAACACGATTTTAACGAAATTTCATATTTTAAAAGTCCTATATTGTTTTAGAACGATTGCATATCAACATTTGAAAAATTTATTTTTTTCGAATTTTCATTAGTTTTTGTTTTTTCGAATGTTTTCAAAACGGTATCTTTGATTTATTTCAAATTTTTTGTCAATACAAATTTCAGCAAGATCTTAAGATTTGTGTACTAAAATTTTTAAAACTTCATTTTTAAAAAAAATTAAAAGTAAAAACCCAATTTTTAAAAAAATGGTTGTAAAGATTTTGATGAAATTTGTAGGGCTTACATATATTAGCAAGATTTTAAGATTTTGGTATTATACTTAGCACACGATCGCAAGTTCGTGCGACCCAGTCGTGCCTATTTTTTTGATTACCTTATATCTATTTACCTGCTAACAAAAATGTATAAAACTAGCTTATATAATAGCTTAACCATCTTATTGATCCTAATAGGGTACTCTAAATAAATCAATATCTTAATGCTAATGCCTTTCGGCCTAGAAATAACTCATATATTAACAATCTAGAGCAAAAGTTTAAACTCTCTTTTTTCAGTTTGAATACCTAAATGTTTATATAATTATTATTATTATTACTATTAATATTATTATTTTTTTAATTACAAATAAATTAGCTATTTCTTGGTTCCATTAAATTTTAAATAAATTTTCTTATCGATAAAGTACTGGCCTAGCCACTCAACGTTTTCCTTTTCTAAACAGTCAAGTATTTTGAAATTGTTATCTCCGGAATCTGTTCGCTCCTTATAATTTTTTTCTGCGATTACACTGAAAAAAGCGACCATTTAAAATAAATAAACTCAAACGAATGCTTGGATAGAAAACTGCCCACTAAAATGAATATTTAACACGAAAAAGTATTTACTAGCAAATGTTCAAGTTGGTTTTCAAAAGCTTGAAAAAATTCCAGTATATACTTGAACAAAATAGTTTTTATGCATACCGATTAAAGTATTTACTGGTTTAATTCATTCGAAAGCAGTAAATACTTTGTTACCTAGTAAATACTTTTTTTCCAGTATTTACTATGGTTTTATGCATACGAGAATTAGTATATACTATAGAAATTTACCAGTAAAAACATTTACTAGCCTTTATGCATATGGCCCATGGTGTGGAGAAGAAGATACAACAACCAGCTGTATGAGCTGTACCGCGACATGGGCATTGCCAGAAGAGTACCCATCGCGAGGCTACGATGGTTGGGTCATGTAGAGCGGATGGACCCAAACGCTCCGGCTCGACGGGTTTTCGAAAGCACATTGCAGGGAAATCGCGGAAGGGGAAGACCTTGTCTTAGGTGGCACAATCAAGTGGATGAAGACCTCAACCGACTTGGAGTGCGAAACTGGAAAGAGCTCGCCCGAGATCGAAGTCGTTTTATAGAAGGATGTTGGTTGAGGCCCAGGTTCACCCTGAACTGTAATGCCCACCTAAGAAGAAGAAGATTTCGCGGCATTAAAAAAAAATTGTTGTAATTGAAAAAAAGCCCTAGGTACGTCCAAGTCCTTGTAAATTGTATCACGAAGATCTGTTTAAAATTTTATCGAGATCGGCGGAGTAGCTCAGTTTTTAAATTCATTTTCTTATTTTTATTTATCTTATAACTACTTAGGTTAGGTTAGGTTACAATGACCCTATAACTACTTCATAACTACTACCTAACTACTTACATGCTAACAAAAATGTTTAAACTCGCTTGTATAAAAACTTAATTAACTTACTGACCCTGGGCGGGTACTCTAAATTACTCAGTAACTAATGCCTTCCCGCGGAGTAGTCTTCAAGAAATCCTGAAAACCGACTTTGAAAACATAGTTTTAAGAAAAAATACACTTAAAATTTTTAATGACCATAGTAGGTAGCCTTGATCACACTGTATCTCTGAAGCTATTACTCGGATAAAGTTGAAATTTTCGGATAATATTGTAGAGATTTTGAAGATTCTAACAATCAACAAAAAAATCGATTTTTGAATCCGGGAAACACATGTAACCCCTTAACTCTAGACTAGATGATCGCTGAAATTCGGGCTGACAATCATTATGTACTCGCAGAGCATTATACTGTTGCACTTAGATCAAGGCTCATTGATTCCGATCTCAAATCATATACAGTGAATCAATTTCATATTCGTACCCCTTCTATAAAAAGTTTAAGACTTCTCCTAATCCTAAATAAATTCAGATAATAAAATAAAAATGAAATGCACTTTAAGTATATTAATCGTTACTATATATTTTTCCAAGTTTTCATTGCTGGTGACAATCATTTTGTTTTGAAAATGCAATTAAAGATAAAACTGCAGTAATACTGGGTCAATTTCATATTCGTACTCTGTTTGATTTATTGAAAAAATAAGGCTTCAATACTTCGTTGCATAGCCTTTGGACGCAATTACGGCTTGCAATCGTCGCGTCGTGGCATTGACCTTACCAATTTTTCAGTGGTCTCGGATGCCATTTGTGCCCATTCATGCAAAATTTTTTCCTTCAGCTCGTTTCTGTTCTTGATTGAATTTTTTCGAACTCTGCGGTCCAGATCGTCCCAAAAATTTTCTATGGGGTTAATGTCAGGAGATTGTGGGGGTGTTCCCAAAACTTTGCGACAGTTATAAAGAAGCCACATTCGAGTGGCATTAGCTTTATGCTTTGGGTCATTGTCTTGGTAAAAAGTAAAATTGCTTCCGAGACCCATTTGTGCAGCACTATCTTTTAAATTCGTCTTCAGGATATCAATATAGACCTTGTGATCCATAATTCCTTCAATTATGTGCAGTTTTCCGACTCCAGCCGCTGAAAAACACCCCCACACCATCACCGACCCACCACCATGTTTGATTGTCAATTGAGTATTTTTCGGAAGGTACTATTCGGTTTACGCCAGACCAATTTTCTAACAAATTAAATTAATAAATATGACATTTACACTGAGACTGTAAAATCTAATTTATAAAATTCTCGTGTCACAGTATAAATTAAAGAAACAATGTTAAGGGTAGATGACCCTTATCACTTAGGGGTATGGAAAATAATTAGTAGCCGATTCTCAGACCTACTGAATACGCATATAAAATTTGGTAAGAATCGGTAAAGCCGTTTCGGAGGAGTACGGTAACTAACATTGTGACAGGGAAATTTTATATATATAAGGATGTACTTATTCAGGAAGTGTATTTCTCTGCGTCGGAAAATAATAGTATGCGCCTCCTTCCTTTCACAATTAGCCTCTCACACTGACTATTACTTTCCCTGACAAGAAGATACACAGGGTGTTGTCTAGTTAGACTTGAATCTCAATCTTATATCAAAATGCTCTGGGCCCTACTGTGGCCTCCCAATCAGCAAGAATAGAATCGTTCGTTGAACTTTACATAGTTTTTTTTGGAAACCTTATGAGTTGTCAAAAAAACCTGAAACCACCACACAACCCAGTCATATGACAGACAAACACATCCCATTTGGCAGACCTCTTCGTTACCTGAACTCACTCTAGCAGAAACCTACTGCTACTTTATTGGCCCCTTAGGGTGAGTTGAGGGCAAATCCAGGAATTCTCTATCACAAACCCAGATTTTTGATTTTTATTTACTCAGGCACCAGTAATTGGTGTCCCATGTACCAATCCTGTCTACCTAGAGTCAAAGTTGTTTATCACAAAGGCAGCTGAAAAAAGTTCTTGATCCCAGCAACTGTGACGCTAAGTTACGGACTTGATCACGGGTCTATGCTCTCTTACTATTGAGAGATCAATAGCTATTCAAATCTTGTAAACACCTCACTTTAAAACAACTTTAGGACCTAAGCATTAATTTTGGTCAACTAAAACTGATCGTCCTTTTTTATTTAAAAAAGGATTTTTTCAATTAGTTGCCACTTTCGAAAAAGTTTAACAGTTATCTCCGATTTTCTATCGAAAACCCTGGCAAGTAAGTTGTTACGTTTCTTTTTCAAATCATATATATAAAATTCTCGTGTCACGGTGTTCGAACTTGAACTCCTCCGAAACGGCTTTACCGATTTTTACCAAATTTTATATGCATATTCAGTAAGTTTGAGAATCGGCTACTATCTATTTTTCATACCCGTAAGTGATAAGGGCCATCTACCCTTAACATTGTTTTTTTAATTTACACTGTGACACGAGAATTTTTTATTTTTTTTTCTAGCTTTCTGTGGGAACAACGCTTTGAATAAGTTTGACCCGAGCAACGCCGGGCGGGTCAGCTAGTAAATACATAAAAATTGAAAACCACTCCTGAAGACAAACGTTTGAAGGCACTACATGTCAATATTCTAAGATTCCTCAGTATTGCATCATCTCAACGTATTCGTTTTCATCATAAGAAGAAAAAGTTAACGCCAAGATAGCGTGTCCATTCGTTAATTCTGTTCTTTGGCGTTCTATTTCGAAATTACGTGTACGAATAAAAACTTCACACTTGTTTGTTTACATCAGATTCCACGTCACGACTCAGCCAGCGCCAACCTAAAGTTATCAATTTAAAAAAAGAAGAATATTTTTATTCAGCTTGCTGATCTGCATTTTCAGGAAAAGAGCGACAAGTGTATGAGTCATCGTATGTCATCCAGTTTACAGTACTTGTACTCGTATATTGATTCTTTCTACATATCTTATCAATATATTTACACTGAACATCCACAAATTTTCTATTTATAAACTTGCAACAAAGAAATCCGAAGTAGATTGCATCATATCATCATAACATGCATAATATGTTTTCTTTCATTTTTATTCGTTCAATCCTCTGGTAGAAGCTATCCCTTTTTCATTGATCTTTTTTAGGGGAAAACTGCTTTCTTAGCCTATGATGACGTTAAATATTAGTAATTTTTTTTTGTTTACATTCAACAATCGCACGACGAACACTAGTATATACTTTATAATACAGTAGGACCTATGTAGTTTGGACACCCGGTAATTCGATCGCTCCACTAATTCAAACATGAGAAGGGTGATTTTTTAGGCGTATAGTTTTCAATATGTAAATACTATTTTTTGGAGTTAATCTCTTTGACAGCCGTCCCTTGATTTATGCTCAATTTGGTTTTCCATTTCTTTATGGAAGAGTTGAGGCCGCACAACCACTGGGCAATGCTTGCGTTGGGTAAATTGTCTCAAAACAAAATCGTTGTTGACGCTGATTTTTTGAGTTTTAAACCTGTGAGTTACCACCAAGTTCGGGGGATTTAACACCGCTGGGCTACTTTTTGTTGGATTTTGTGAAGTCGTTCTTCTACGCAAACTCTTTTCCTTATACTACATTAAATTAACATTAAATTGCATTCATGTTAGTTCTTTTTGGAAACCACACGTCTAAAAAACACCCTTTATTTGTTAAGCTATCAGAAAGCTGCCAGTGAGTTAAACTTCTTTCTTTTTAACTTTAAACAAATAAGAAATCAAATTTCCAATGTGATGTTTATTGACGAATTGAATACAGTAATCAACACAGAAAAGCAAAATATAGTCTTAGGTGATATGAATATAGATGTACTTGATGAAAACAATTCGTTAGTTTTGAAATATATGGAGATGATGGCATCAAAGGGACTAACAAATGTTATAAAAAAGCCAACACGTGTTGATATAAGACGAAATACATCTACTCTTATTGATCACATATATGTAAGCATAACGAAAGAAGACATTTTTTCTGCGGTTGTGGAAACTGATATTGCCGACCACTATGCCATACTTTATGCAATAAAAGGACAAAATGAATGTCGATCATTAGCAGAAATTCAAAGTATGCATATTGATCAACATAAAGTTAACGAGATCATTCAACACACAAACTGGGAAAACATGATTCAAGAAAACAATATAGAAACTCTTTACGATAACTTCGTTTCAAAAATAAATAACATATATATGTAAGCAAAAATAAATAAGAAATCAAAACAAAAACGAATACAAAAACCATGGATCAACAGTGAAATAATAACAATGTGTAGGAAAAGAGATACGCTATATAGGAGATGGAAAAATAGCCCAAGAAACCAAAGTTATGAGCGAGAATATAAAAACTTCCGAAACGTTGTAAACAATAATATACAAATTGCGAAAACCAACTACTACAAACAAAAATTTTCGAATGCACAATATGATCCCAGAAAAACGTGGAACGTTATAAATGAAATTTTGGGAAGAAAAAAAGCCTCAATTGATGAAGTCATACAAAACAACTTCTCTACAAACGTCAATGGTGTTTATGGGATCGTGGAAGAATTTGCTAATCAGTTTGCAAACCAAGTTTCTAGCATTATGCATATATGCAATATTAAAACACAAAATTTTAATCATGAAAACTTGGAAATCTCTGAGAGTATTTACATTAGAGAAGCTAGCGAGGACGAAATTTATAAAATTCTAAGCAAAATAAACATTAACAAAGGACCTGGAGCAGATAAAATTAGACCAATCGATCTAAAAAATAACGCAGAAGTCCTAACACCTGTTGTACAAACCATAATCAATCGTAGCCTGACACAAGGTTGCGTGCCAAAAATCATGAAAACAGCAGTCATACGTCCTATCTATAAAGGTGGGATAAAAAGTAACCCCGAAAACTATAGACCAATTGCAATCATGTCAGTCGTAGAAAAGTGTTTGGAAGAAATAGTAGTTAACCGACTTCACACATTTATTAGTAAACACCAAGTTCTACATCCAAACCAATACGGATTTCAAAAACATAAAAGTACTGAAAAACTTCTGGGAGAATTTACAAACACAATTAACGCGGGCCTTAATCGAAACTATCACATCCTTGTGCTATTCATCGACTTTCGTAAAGCTTTCGACACTCTGAGTCAGGATAAGCTTGTAAGCACCTTGAAAAGAGTCGGAGTAAGAGGATACTTATCAGATTGGCTTACAAACTATTTAACTGATAGAAAGATCAAGGTCAAGGTGTCAACTACTACAAGTCAGGAAAAACCTAGTGTATATGGTGTTCCACAAGGTTCGAAACTGGGCCCAATATTGTTTATTCTTTTTACGAATGAACTTTTGAGATTGTTTAAAAACACCACAGCTTATGCATATGCAGACGATATCGCCATTATAGTCAAACACAAACAATTAAGCGCAGCCGAAGAAATACTTCAAAAGCAGTTTGATGATGTATCCAAATGGTGCCACGACCATGGACTTGTTATTAACGCTCTCAAAACAAAAGTTATGCATATACGCCACCCATCCAAACGAGAAGAAACATTCAATGTCTTTCACCGAAACGACCAGTGTCCAATGTTAGCAAACAATAATCCAATCGAAATCGTCAAAAAAATAAAGTATCTAGGAGTCACTATAGATGAGCATTTTCTTTGGCGTGATCATATAAACACTTTACGTCACCAACTCAAAAGCACACTGTTTGCCTTAACTTATCTAAAAAGATTTTCAAATTTTGAAGTTCTCAAAAAAGTATATTACTCGTTAGCAGAATCACGAATTCGATATGGGATCCTGGCATGGGGAAACGCTTCAAAAACACATCTAGATAAGATATTGAACCTACAACATCGTTTAATTAAACTGATCAAACCTATTAATGCCGAATTTAAAGTATTAGATGTAAACGCAATTTACCGCTTGACTGTTTTGAATTATTATATGGAAGATGAAAGATTCCTGCAACCGATAACACATAACCTTAATACCAGGAGAAGAGCGCTTGGGATGCTGGAAATTCCGTCCACATTCAACGTATACGGGAACAGAGAGCTTAGATATATTACTCCGAACATTCTAAATGAAATACCCCGAAATATTAAAAATATATTAAACTTTAAAAAAAGAAAAAAGAAATTAAAAAACATCTTTTAGAATTGTATTTTGTGCGATAATTAATATAATATATAAATAACTTCCACTTTTACCTCTCATTTAAGTCGTAAATAATAAGATAATATAATAATAAGATATATTTCTTTTATTTTTGATTGTTTTGCTATTTTTTTAATTTATCAAAGTCAAAATTCATTTCAACAAAAACATTAAAGATCATTTGAATCGCTTTTAAACTTTAATAACATTACTGTATTTAACCACCTGCAGATAAGCACTTTGCTTTGTGGGTAGCCTATTGTAAAACGAAATAATGTAAAAATAAAGAAATTTTGAAAACTGAAAACTTGCAACGCACTCTCAAATTATCAACAAACAGGCTTCTGATAGTCACATCAGTTAGGGTTTCGATTCCGTAGCTTCTAAGAAGACGATAATCGTCCAATAGCACAAGTCAATAAAAAAAAATTTCTTGGGTTTGTTATTGAATTAAATGTTTTACGATAAGAGCTTAAAGTAGCCACAGGCTCCAATTATAACGAATAAAGTTTGCTTTTGTACATTCCACAACGAAAAATAAATATTTTAATATTTTGACTGAACGTGTGATAAACAACGATTTTAACAAACATGAGGCGGAGTTGCGAGGGGTATTAAGGGCGTGAAGGGGGGAGCGGCGGGTAGTCTGCGAAGATAACTGAGAAACGACGAATCTTACTAATCGAAATCAAGAGAAAATATTGGGCCCTAAATTCTCTTGTGGTAACTGAAAAAACACATTAGAAGGTAAGAGAGTACATCATAGCTTTCAAGGATACTAATTGTAAAAAAAATCACGTTGTGTAACGAATTTACAAGTAACGTGTATGCAATTTTTTCATTTTGGTGTCGAGGAGAGAAAAAAATTTATGAAGTTCGCATTGCTAAGAATATGGAGGGAGCCCACTAATTACATCATTATTCCTACTTTTGAGTAGTTGATCCACGCAAGCGTCCGTTGGGCTGACAAAAATCCCAAGAAGATTCAGAACCAAGATCTACCATCAACAGCCGCTCCAGTAACCCACAGTGAACATTTTCCTGTTCCTTCCCGTTCATAACCAATGGAACCAAAAATGTCTGGTTGTAGCGGCTTCAGTGAATTTTTACCGGAATTAGTATCTGTTGAACCATATCTTATAAATTCAGAAGAGTTAATGTCTTAGTAAGAGACTTAAACCTATGTTCCTAAACTTAAAGCAGAAACAGTGGAATTTGCTCAAATAGGGTGTTAATAGGGGTGTCGTACAGAATCTCAAAAAAAAAAAATCCCCATCGATCAAAATCCCCAAAAATTTTTATCCACCTTGCTAATATCCCCATTGAGATAATGCACATTGATGAAATCCACACCTAAACATTCTTTTTTGTCAAAATCCCCACGAAATCTCCAAATCCCCAGAGTCTGTGTACATATAGATTATGTGCATTTAGTTTTCAGAAAAATCTCTCTCTTTCGTTGTTTTTGTAATTAATAAATGATAACGATTAACAGTTTCTTAACAACAAATTACTATAAATGCATGGTTGTATCCTCTTTTCATTTTTTTTGTGTTTGTTTCATTAAGGACTTTCAAAGAAATTTCATTTTGTTACCATTACTGTTACGTTATCAGTATATGAATATTTATTTTGTCAATGATTTCGAAAATGTATTTCTATTTTAATAAACGTTACAAGCATTATAATTTTAATTTTTTGGATTACATTTGCTGTAATACATACACCTAATATCCCCAAAACAAATATATTCAAGTAGTGAATCATGCGATCAAATCGCGAGCGCGATTTTCGTTTGGGAATTTTGCGTTTGGGCATTTTCGTTTGGGGCTTGTGTTTTGGGGCAAACGTTACCAACCCTGTTAATAGTTGTCAAAGAAAGCGTCATGAAATATTTTTTCTGTTTATTTGTTTGTTTTAAGTATTAAGATACTTAAATTTATTGTTCTTTCTAAATAAAAGTGATTAACATATAAATTTTAGTTCTTTTTCTTACTTTTGAATTCTACTGAATTAAAAAATTAAGATTTTCTTATAATTTCAAATTTTTTTTTGCTACAAAAGCAGACTTTATTAGATAAAATTTTTTTCTTTGTTTAGTTAGACATAATTAATCAAAATCAGCACCACAGAACTCAGACTCAAAGATCGTGTTTACTCTTGTGTAGTCTATCGGCGATTGTATCGTCATTAAATTGTTTTATGTAACTTCGCATTCAGCGATTAAAGCTATTCAAGTATTTACTAGTTGTTTTTAAGGTTACGGAATCCAGGTTCTGCTTTTCGTGGTTTGTCGGACGTTTTTTTTAAATATTGAATATCTATATTATACTTAAAACCACTTTTGACTCCTTTTCAGTTTCTATTGAATCACACCTCCGTGATTCGGATCCTTTCTAGTAGTCTCTAATAGTTCAAATTATCGAGGTCGCACTGTTTGTCAGGGGAACTCCCGTATTTGTTTTAAATGCCAATCTTAATGCATATGTAAGCACTTTTAAGAAGCAGTTTCATATTTTGTAGCTTTGCAGTGGAATGCCAATGCAATCAGAAATCAGAATGCAAAAGGCATTTGAGGCGGTTAGTCGAATACAATAAAACGTTCTCTTACTGGCAACTGAAAGTTAACTGTGCGTGCGTTTTCAAAGCATAGGAACAAGTGAACCAATCACATAGCAGCATAAAACACGTTCGTGATAGTTTGAAAATAAACAACACAAAATTCAAAAAATAAAATACTCGTAAAGGCGAATACTAGATTTTCTTCAAAATGGTAATTTATTTGATTTGTTTTTTTTTTTTTTTTGTAATACATATATCAACAGTTTCGTATCAGTTTAAATGACCCTAACGTAAATACTTGATTTGAAAAAAGAAACAATGAGTTTCTTTTTGTCTAATTAGTTAGTGATCGAGCCCAAGCCCAAGAAGGAAACCAGGTTTCTTTTATTGAATAAGTAATCTAATCAACTTGACGAAGAGCTCCCCGAAAATTCCTTTTTTAAATAACAACAAATCGCTTTACTGTTGAAAAATATCAGTGAAAATTATAGATGTTGGTTAACTGTGGATCAAAGGTTTGTAGTATGACAGTGATTGAACGTTGAAAGCTGAGCTAGATCGTTTTTTTTTTTATCAGTGAAATACTGAACTATAAAAAGAAGCTATAACTTAACTACTGCATCGAAAGAAAAATTTCACGGGTGTGTAGTAAAACATAAAACCTCTTTTTTATTTTGCCTGCTCAGAGTAAGTATTTATTACAAAAAATTTTTCTGAAGTGCAAATATGCATACTAATTTGCGAATATCTAGCGATGATCTTTTGTAATCATTATATTGTCGTCGTTTTTGAGAAGTGATTGAGTGTACATCGTAGATCTGACGAATGGTATTCCTATTTATTCGCTGAGGTAGATTTATGTCTGCTTTTCATTTGATTTTCGGAGCACTTTAAATTATTTCTGATCATTTCAATTTGAGTTAATTCTCACTTTTTTTCTAGAAGTGGCTGTTACTTCTCAGAATCATGCGAGAAACGATCATTTTTTATTAATGGAGCGATTTTAGAATGCTCCCGAACGCTCCTTGCGGTTTCTTTCTGTCTAATGGATAACGATATCCGAAAGCAATACAAAAAGCGGAGAGAAATTGGAAAAAAAATATTCGATTAAATATTGTAGAAAGTGGGCAGATCACTTCTAAATTCATGTGATGTTCGTCTGAGCCAGGCACAGTAAATTTTCGAAGTTATTAGCAATAGTACCTATAGTTTGCAAATTAAAGACCTATAGTTGGTAAAACCAAAACATAAATTATTAACTTGCAATTGTAAATTACAAACAAATTTTCTTTTGGTGAAATAGGCCACAGGCATAAGACATTGAGGAATCGTAAGAAGAGAAAACCTTTACCAATCATGGAATCTCTAAAGAAGCTGGTATTAAAAACATGGGTGCTTGCAAATTTTACTAGCATAATTTTGTATTCAGCTGGATTCTTAAATCACAGATAGTTTTCGTGTTACAAAAGAAACAAAGCAAGGAAATGGAGGTACACCAGAAGTGAAGGTGTTTCATCTTATTTATTTATGTTTTCTCGTTGGTATCAAGTATTGAGAACCCTTAGTGTTAGTGTTTATGACAAATGAAAATTCAACCTATTTATTGTCTATGTCATTTAACTGTAGCCAACACTTTGTTGTAAGCTTTTTATTATATTTTAATCAAAGCCGAAAACTTTGTATCCATTATATTCACAAGCAAAGCCTTTTTATATTTTCAAAGGACATTCCTCTCGAACGAGAACACAAAGACGAACGCTTCCCAGTGTTGGCGCAAATTATTATTATTGTTCTGTTCCTTGCTTTTATAAAGTTTTTTTGTGTGAAAGTCTATAACTTATTGAAATATACAATCAAACCACTCATTATCTTCCTCATCATATCAGTAAGTATTGACTATTAACTATTTGTTTAAATCTATAACTTTTTTATTTCTTAGGTCGTCGAATATAATACAAACATTCTTGGAATGAATCTTCCTAGGATCGGATCGACATATCACTGAAAATATTTTGAAAAAAATTAAAGCCATGTAGATTAAGAGCCTAGCCTACTGATTTCTACATTTGTTTTTACTATATCGGAGTCAATCATCTTCCAAGTTTACTTAAAAGTCCGTGGTGGAAATAATCGCTTCACCAAAAATTCGATTCTTATAACCCTGTAAAGCGCTTTTTCAACTAGCCGTTCGGAATCGGCAAACAAATGTAGGTCCTTCCATTCTTCATAAGGAATGGCTGTGAAAAATGCGCTAGCCACAGGGTCTCCCTGCTCTGTTGCACCAGGGTGTTTGTTTATTTATATTTTAACCAATTTAAGTAATAACTTAAAGTACTCTAGCTAAGTAGATATTGACGCAGATATTTTAAGTACCATGTTGTAAAATTGTGTGTGTGCCCTAGATTCAAATGAAATAGTTTATCGAATATAATACTAAGCCTTAATGTATAAATATAATAAAAAAAAACTATGAATATAATTTACTTGTTTTTACATATCTTAATGTGAACTATATGGAAGGTTTTTAGGGACTCTGCATTTTCCCGTAGCACTGTTCAGGGCCTTAGTTTCAAAGTATGCAACCAAAGGAGCTAAAGGTAAAGTATTTGTAGATAAGATTGCCTGTTGACAAAGAGGTAAACTGACAACCTATAAAACTAAAGATAATCCGTATGATAGCTGAATTGACAAAGCTTGAACGTATTGAAATGGCCAAGATCCTTCAAAATTTCCCCATCAAAAACTATCATCTTGGAATAAATAGATCACGATCGGCTTAGTTGGTATTGTCATGTTCAAGGAGGAGATCCAGAGGAGTTCCCGGTTCTCGATAAAAGGAAACATCATACAACATTTGAACAAAGTCATTTCTGAATAACTGTTATTTTTCTCAATAACAAAATTTGAACAGCAAGGCCAGCAACTTGGAAGTTTAATAACAATTTCTAACTTATGGAACGAAAACGGTGAACAAAACACATTTTGTCAATTTGTTGACAATAACGCTAGATTTATCTTTAAGCACTCATTTGATTATTTAGTTAAATTCAAACGTCAAAAAATTAGACCTTAAGATGCCTTGGCATTCAAAGAGGGAAAGAAATGTTTTTCATAAATAATATTCTCTTGAAAACATAATTAGAATTCTAATTTACTTTCATGACAGACAGATTACAAATATGTGTCTTATCTTCAAACAATATTATCATCATTTTGATAGATTAAACCAAAGTAAGAAACAAGTCAGTCTGCATGTCTTGTAAATTTGCTTTAAGTCTTCAGTAATATTGATACGTTTATTTCTGTGATTCTTTATCTGTATTCAAATAATGTATTGTAATGTACACCCAACATTTAATACTACTAATTTGCTAATCGAAAAACGTTCAACCGAAAACACAAGCGGCAACACTATAATGGACATCTAATAGAAGGCGTTGCTTGTGAGTCAGTGTGTGTGTGTGTGTAGAAATATACCAGGAGGGGAAATGGTTGACAGCAAAATACTGGAAGGTGCTACCTGTCGGAAATTGGCTGCGTTCGAGAATGGTATCCGGATAGCTTGTTGTTGTTGTTTACGTGTTAAGCATTTAGCAAAGATGCAAACCATTTCTGTCAAATAGAGAAACCAAAGCTATCTGTGAATTTTCGGTATACCTCAGATACCTTATCGAACAGCTGATACAAACATATAGAAAATTTATTTTTATTTCTTTTCATGTTGATTTTTTGTTTTGGTGTGCATTTATTTTAGCATAAGAGTCTTTTAAAACGTATGGGAAATCGAAAAAACTAAGTTATAATCGTCTAGCAATGATATTTTGAATGTTTTTCTATTTTCAAAAGTCGCATTTTAATATTTCACAGCTGTTGTCTGCAGCAATCTGGAAAAAGATATCTGGATAGTTCAAAAAGGTATCCAAGATACGGCTATCCGGGATAGGCTATCCGATAGGTTCTCGAACGCGCCCATTACTAGATGTAATGTTATTGGCTGCGTTCGAGAATGGTATCCGAATAGCTTGTTGTTGTTGTTTACGTGTTAAGCATTTAGCAAAGACGCAAACCATTTCTGTCAAATAGAGAAACCAAAGCTATCTGTGAATTTTCGGTATACCTCAGATACCTTAGCGAACAGCTGATACAAACATATAGAAAATTTATTTTTATTTCTTTTCATGTTGATTTTTTGTTTTGGTGTGCATTTATTTCAGCATAAGAGTCTTTTAAAACGCATGGGAAATCGAAAAAAATAAGTTATAATCGTCTAGCAATGATATTTTGAATGTTTTTCTATTTTCAAAAGTCGAATTTTAATATTTCACAACTGTTGTCTGCAGAAATCTGGAAAAAGATATCTGGATCGTTCAAAAAGGTATCCAAGATACGGCTATCCGAGATAGGCTATCCGATACGTTCTCGAACGCGCCCATTCTATATAAATAGGCCGCTGACGCAACTAGAGGTCAGTTTTTGATTATAGAGTGATAATGCTAAGATTGATTTTTGTTTACAAGTGATAGTGCAAAGATTGAGTTGAGATCGAATAAAGTAGATATCGAATAAAAGTAATAGAATCAAATTGAACGGAAAAGTTTTATTATTGCCAACATTGGTGTCAGAAGTGTAAATAAAACTTATTTGATAAAAAGAACGAGTTTGACTAGTAAAGTGTAAAAAAAAGAATTAAATACAGTGAAAATGGGTTAGTTGTTAGAAGAGCTCAACTGCATTGAGCTTAAAAGTGAGTTAAGGACTATTCACATGAGCACGACCAACGAACGACGAATAAATCAAGAAATGTGATTTCAAGTACCTTAGAAGAATAAATTCCTCACGATTTTTTTAGGAAACGATGGAAATATGGTTCATACTTATTTTTAGGTGGATAAACTCTTATTTTTGTGCCTATAATTAAAAAAATAGAGAAAAAAAATTTATTCATTACGAATAAATATCTAGTAGGTACGAACTGTCTACTTTATTCTCGTTCCACACAATCCACACTGCAACGAATAAATTTTTCGCGCGTGTTTAACCTCAAAATCATTCTCCATTTTTGTTTTAGATGTAAATTGTGTTCGTTATTCGTGACGAATGTAAAACACTCATGTGAATGAAATGTCAAAATTAACGAATATTCGTTCATTCGTCGTTCGTTGGTCGTTCTCATGTGAATACTACTTTAGGTAAGCGAAATCTTTCTAGAGCGGGATCGAAAAATGAGCTCGTCCTGCTCTTGCACAATTTTTTGGAACAGCAAGGAGAAAACGTTAACACTTTTGTTTTTGAAACAGAAGTGGATGTAGAGAAAGTAAGTGAAAGTGTAGATATTTCTAGTGTGATGAAGCTTTTGTTAGAACAGCGAAATGAGCAAAAGAAGGAACAGCAGAATGTTCTCGAACAACTGGAAGCACAACGAAACGAACAAAAGAAGCTAGTTGAAGGGCAACGAAACGAACAAGAGAAGCTGATTGAAGAACAACGAAACGAACAAAAGAAAGAACAACAGAATATTCTCGAAAGACTTGAGGCGCAACAAAATGTTTTGGAAGGTCGGAAAAACATTCTAGAAGGCAAATTGGGCAACATTGAGAAAAACGTATGTGTCTTTCACGAACGCGTTGAAGGTGTGGAAAAACAGCTTTCTGTTGTAGAGGATCGTTTCGAAACCGTAGAAAGCCGATGTGATAAACAGTTTTCTGTTTTGACCAAGGAATAAGACCAGATCCGGAAATTCGAGAATCTGCTGGAGAGTTTGCAAAGAAAAATTAGATGAAACCGCCAACATTTGATGGACAGTCGTCTTGGCCAGTTTACAAGAGACAATTTGAGACAGCAGCGACAACAAATGGCTGGGATGATGAAGACAAGTACATAGCACTGACTCTTGCTCTTAGAGGTACAGAAGCTGAAGCGCCGATTTCAGTTCTCTCGTGGCAGCTATAGATAAACGCTATGGCGATAGGCACTTGAAAGAAGTCTTCCGAGTCCAACTTAATAACAGAGTCCAGAAAAGGGGTGAAAGTCTACAGCAGCTCCAAGCTGACGTCTAAAGACTGGTTCACCTGGCATACCTTGATGCTGGAGAAGAAATCATCAACCAGCTTGCTGTTGAGTCCTTCGTTCGTACCATTTCCGATGTACATCTTCAGAGGTCTGTGCGAACTGCTAGAACACGTACTCTTTCTGAAACTTTAGCATTCGCATTGACAATTGAAGCAGCAGAACAGGTTTCTCATGTAGTACATCGACTTAGAGAAGCCATAGTCGAAGAATGCTCGTGCCAAAGAGCTGAAATACAAAAGAACCAGCGGAGTGGACTAGCAAGATGGTGGAACTGCAACAATACCGGGCACTTACAGCGTCAATGCCGACTACCACCAAATAAAGTCGCTTGTCAACATTGTGGAAGCAATTAATCCAACCCAGAGCAAGGTAACAACAACACCAGCGTTGCCTATCAATCCAACTTCGAGAGGCAGTGGCTGGTTTCTTGTATCGATGTCCCCAGAACCACCATCCAGGTCTCTCAAACCAAACGAGACAACAAAAGTCTGACTGTGGAGACTACTATTAACGGGAACAAACATGTGGCTACCATCGATACCGGTGCCACAGCCTCCATAGTATGTCGAGACCTGGTAAAGATGACGTGGCTTCATAACACCAATAGCTACCGTCTAAGAACCGGAACGGGAGAAGCAGCAAGAGTATATGGAGAAGTGTGTCTTAAGATCCGACTGGCCGATCTAGTGTTTACTCATCAATTCCTGGTGGCAGATATATGTGACGAGTGCATCATTGGAATCGACTTTATGGAACAGCACGGAGTTATTTTGGACATCGGTAATCAAGTTTGAAATACCAAAAAGAAGTTCCAATGACCTATTCGAATGAAATTACGTCAACAATGAGGACTATCATCACGGAAGATCTGATTCTGCCTCCTTCTTCTGAAGTGTTCGTTTGGACAATACTGGAAGGTGAGTTTGGAAGCCTTCGATACCTAATGGTGGAACCAGACCCAGAGTGTTCCTCCCAAAGCGTCATCATTGGGAAAACACTAGTAGCACCGAAAATCAAAATGGTCCCCGTACGATTACTAAACACCAGACCGTACGATGTAAGGTTGAAGAAAGGAGAAGTCGTTGGACGTTGCGAATCGGTTGCAGCAATTACGAAGATCACTGATGAAGTCCCGAGAAAAACTATAACTCCGGAGGAGCTCAAAACCATCAGAGCTAAAGTACTGAATTCATCCAACCTTGATCACCAACAAACAAGGATGGCTGAAAACCGTCTACAAGAGTACACTGACATCTTCTCATCGCCAAAGGAGCAATATGGTAGGACACAGTTGGTGCAGCATCGCATCAACACAGGAGATGCAAGACCGATTCGTCAACCCGTAAGACGCCTTCCACTGGCCAAACAAGGTGAGGTTGAGGAAATGATAACAACAATGAAGAAGGACGGTCTTATCGAAAATTCCAAGTCCTTGGGCGTCACCAGTGGTGCTAGTGAAAAAGAAAGACGGAAGCACTCGTTTTTGTGTGGACTACCGAAGGCTGAATGATGTGACTAAGAAGGACAGCTATACCCTGGATGCCATGGAGGGAGCCCAGTGGTTCTCGACGCTGGACTTGAAGAGTGAATATGGGCAAGTTGACATCCACCCTGACGATCGGGAAAAGACGGCGTTTTCTAAAGATAATGGGCTCTGGCAGTTCAAAGTTATGCCGTTTGGGCTATGCAACGCTCCGGCAACATTCGAGAGTTTGAAGGAGTCCGTTCTTCAAGGACTGACGTGGAAAGCTTGCCTAGTCTACTTGGACGATGTCATTGTTTGGCCAACATTGCAAGAACCTAAAAGCCGTATTTCAGAGACTTCTAGAGGCTAACCTTAAACTAACTTTCAAAACCGAAGTTAAGTATTTGGGACACATCATCTCTTCCCAAGGAGTGAAGACTGATCCTGAAAAAGTTGACTCCGTCAAAAATTGGCCAACACCACAAGACAAACATCAACTCCGAAGCTTTCTTGGTCTTGCCACATATTACCGACATTTTGTTAAGAACTTTGCTGGAGTTGCAAAGAGTTTGCATCAGCTCACCGAAAAAGGGAAGCAGTTTAAATGGTCAGGTGAGTGTGAGAAATCTTTCCAGGAACTCAAATATCGCCTCTGTAATGCTCCAGTGCTGGCACATCCAAAACCTGGTAAAACATTCATAATCGACGCTGATGCAAGCAACGTTGGAATCGGGGCGGTACTATCCCAAGTGAATGATGGCGAAGAGAAAGTGGTGGTATATTACAGCAAGGTTCTGTCGAAGCCCGAAAGAAACTACTGCGTGACCAGAAGGGAACTGCTAGCTCTTATCTTGGCAACAAAGCACTTCCATAAGTACATCTATGGACAGAAATTCCTTCTGCGGACAGACCATGGTGCTCTGAACTGGCTGTTGAACTTCAAAAATCCAGAAGGTCAAGTCGCAAGGTGGATAGAAAGACTGCAGACTTATGATTACCAGATTCAACACCGCAGAGGAAAGTTGCACTCAAACGCCGACGCATTATCCCGAAGACCTTGCAAAGTGGATTGCAAGCATTGTAGGTGGCAAGAAGACAAAGAAAATATTACCGCTCAGCGACTAAGAGCTGACCCAATAAGCGGATGGAGCAATGAGGAAGTGAGGACAGCTCAACTGGAGGATCCAGATATCGAACCCATTCTCGCATGGAAGGAAAATGAAGAGAAACCAGAATGGGGAGATATTTCTGACAGGAGTCCAGTTCTCAAAGCCTATTGGGCACAGTGGGACTCACTATGTGTGAAGAAGGTGTCCTCAGGCGAAGATGGCAATCCGCTGACGGTAAATCATATGTGATGCAGCTGATCGTACCGCAATCGAAAGTCAGTGAAGTTCTTCGGGAGATGCATGACGGACCTTCTGGAGGCCAACTGGGAGTTAACAAAACAATGGATAAGGTCCGACATCGGTTCTACTGGTTGCATGCTAGAGATGACGTGGAGAAGTGGAGCCGAACATGTGACAAGTGTGCTGCAACCAAAGGACCTGGTATTGAAATGATGACAAACTTACCCAGCAAGGGAACGGATGAAAGCCTACAGCGACCGGATGAAGACACGGTACGACACAAAAGCGACAACGGCAGGATTCCAAGCAGAATATCGTGTATGGCTTTATAATCCTCATCGTCAAAAAGGATTGTCACCGAAACTTCAGCAGAATTGGGAAGGTCCTTATACTGTTGTCACGAGAATTAACGACATGGCTTACCGCATCCAAAGAGGGCTAAGAGGCAAGTTAAAAGTAGTTCATTGTGACCGGCTGCATCGATAGATATAGTGGCGAGGCTTCAGATCTAAAAACCTTCTTGAGTGCATTCTCACTTTAAATTGAGAAGTGGCTGTCACTTCTCAGAATCATGAGAAGCGATCTTTTTGCACTAATGAAACAATTTGAGAATGCTCCTGGACGCTCCTGGACGGTTCTTTTCTTCCAATGGAAAGCTACATTAGAAAATGCAATAGCTTGACATGCCTGTTAAAATTAGTCACACGCAATGATATCACTGTGGTACCCGTGGCGTGATTGTTAGCATGTCCACCTGCCAATCCAGAGGTTCGAGGTTCGAATCCCAGCAGTGGCAAAAATGTTTTTCCACGGGTGTCGCCTTTCGCGAGGAATTGGCAAGTCCTTCATTAGTAAATTCATTTTTTTTTTTTTTTTTATAATTTGCGCGCACATCAAGGGGTTATGAATACCCTTATAATGTTGTAGAACACAGTGCGAGCATTAGGAAAATAGGAGAGGATTTAATAGGAGACACCGATGCACATTGCTTTTGAATCTTTGTGAATCGTAATGCAGGGGAAATACAGAGTCAGGTAAAGCATTCCACATTCGGGTGGTGCGGCTGAAATACGAATCTCTATACTTGACTGTACGCCCGAAGTTGGGCTCAAGGTAGAACTGATGAGCATTCCTAGCGAGGCGAGTGTTGCGGCTAAATTGTTTCAGGGGAGGAATGCAACTGGCTATTTCACTAGAGCACTGTTTGTAGAAAAAGCGATAAAAGAGAGTGAGACAGGCAACGTTTCGACGATGTTCAAGAGAATCAATCGATTCTACAATTGAACTATCACCTATCAATTTTAACGCTCTATTTTGTACCCTATCAAGTAGGCGCAAGGATGTTTGAGAAGCACCTGACCAGATATGGGAGTTATACTCCAGTTTTGGGCGGATGAAGGCCTTATAAATTGTAGCCAGATCAGAAGGGGTGAAAAATTTCCTGCATCGTCTCAAGAAGCCTAAGCATTTAGCAACGTTTTTGGCGACTTCAAATATGTGGTCATTCCAACGAAGATCATCGTTTACACACATACCAAGTACTGACAGCTTTTCGGTTTCTTAGATGCTGGTACCATTCATGGATAATGGCAATGGGGGAATGTTAAGCTTCAACGACAAGAGGCAGCATTGAGTTTTCGAAGCATTGAATTCTACTCGGTTCATAAGACCCCATGCAACAATGCTGTCAAGGTCAGAATTCAATGAGCTTATCATACGCAACCGTTCCAGTTCCACATCCGAAGAGCAGGGACGTGAATTTGGAAACGAATATGAAAAGCTGAGGGTCGAGTCGTCAGCAAAACAGTTAAGCGGATTAGAAGTTTCAGACAAGAGATCATTAATGAAAATGAGGAAGAGAGTCGGAGACAAAATGGAGCCCTGGGGCACACCAGCATTTATTAAGTGGGTATCAGACTTGAAGCCATCCAACACAACTTGTATTGAACGGTCGGAAAGGTAATTTCTAATCCAACGAAGAAGAGACTCATCGATACCAAAAGCACGCATTTTCGATAAAAGAGCCTGATGCCAAACTCTATCAAATGCTTTAGAAATATCAAGCGCAATAATCTTACTTTCTCCAAAACAATGTAAAGATTGGTTCCACTTTTCGGTGAGATATGCCATCAAATCACCAGTGGACCGTTTGCTACGAAAGCCGTACTGACGGTCATTAAGAAGCTTTCGTTCTTCAAGATATTTCATAAGTTGACGGTTTATCAACGTTTCCATGACCTTGGAAAGAAGGGACGTTAGTGCAATTGGACGGTAATTGGAAGGGGAGGAAGATTCGCCTTTTTTAGGGACCGGCTGGACAAATGCAGTTTTCCATCTGCTCGGAAAAATCCCAGCAGAATAGGAAAGATGGAAAAGTTTACGCAGTGGTTTTGCCAGCGTAGAAGAACACCTCTTGAGAATAACGGCGGGGATACCATCTGGACCAGCGGATTTATGTATGTTGAGATCTTTGAGGACTCTCGCAACCGAGCGAGTTCGAAAAAATATCTGCTTCACCAAAGAATTTGCAGACTCGAGCTCAGGTGGAGCCAATATGCTATGAGGAAGTGTCGAGTTGGCAGCAAACTGGGCTGCCAGCAAATTGGCTTTGTCGATGGAGCTAACATATGGAGAGTCATTGAAGACGAGCGTTGGGACCGATGACGTGGTCGAGTTCTTAATGTTCTTCACAAAAGACCAAAAGTTTTTACTTCCTTTAGGACACAACAGTATTTTTTGCCTTACTTTTTGGTCATGTAAGAACTTAGCCCTTTGTATTTGAGCATTACAGATATTTCTGGCCCGTTTGAACAAATTTCGGTTTTCTACAGTAGGGTTATCTTTAAATGTAAATAAATAAATAAATAAATAAATAAATTATTCAGTCCGTCCCAATTGGCTTTCTCATATTGCCACACAGTTCTTTTGGGGACTTTATCTTTTTTTACCGTGACGGAAAACGAAAAATCTACCGATATGACACAATGGTCCGATTTGCCTAAAGGAGATGATACTATAACCCTGTATTTTTTGGGATGAGAAGTGAGAAATAGGTCAAGAGTGTTGGCCGCATGGCCTTCAATATCTGGAACCCGAGTGGGCTCATCTACAAGTTGAGTTAATTCGTTAAACTCAGCGAAGATCTCAACATATTTTCCTTCGGGTGTTGTCTGGCCAGAATGTCGAAGCCAACCTGAATTGTGTACATTGAAATCACCCGCAATTGCGATTTCAGTGTGAGGATAAAGGGAGACAATTCTTATTATGGACTCAGATAGCGCATCAAACTCGTTAGAGGTTGAATTGCTATCTAAATTGGGGCTTCTATAAATGAAACAATAATGAATGATTTGCTTACGGACGGTGAATTTTAACCACATGCAATTAAAGTTCGTATTAGAACAGAGGCCGTATTGTGGTAGAAGTTGGTAAGCAATATCATTCCTAACATATACGGCGAGGCCATGGGAGGAAAAGAATAATGTCACTAAGCTATATCCAGGCAGGTTGAACTCTGAAGGAT
This sequence comes from Melanostoma scalare, assembly GCA_949752695.1. Classification (NCBI taxonomy): domain Eukaryota; kingdom Metazoa; phylum Arthropoda; class Insecta; order Diptera; family Syrphidae; genus Melanostoma; species Melanostoma scalare. Next base: position 156,739,187 of record OX456984.1, on the reverse strand, counting down.
CAGAAACAACACCAACCTGTGTTTCACTCAGTGCCAAAACAGCTGGCCTGTATTTTGCAGTGTGAGCGTACACAGCAAAGAAATTCGATCGCAACCCCCTAATGTTGCTAAAATCGACTCTAAACTTACCCGACATTACAATTCACAAAAACACACAAAACAAAATATCAATCGCAGACGCTATCTAAGTGTAATCAACAAGTGTAGATCTATTGGAAAACCAAAGCAAATTACTAGCGGTGTTATGCCCAGCCAGCAACTTGACTTTGATTAACCAACGGAATCAACACCGTTGATCAACTATCCGCCAGCAAACACACAGCTTCATTGCCTGCACACACCACCTAGATAAGATAAGAAATTATCAAATCGAAGAAATAAGTGCAGCCAACGAAACTATGCGAGTGGTGTGGGGGAGGAGATGGTTAAAGGGGACGCACTGTGTTAGGTCTATTTTTTTTTTGATTTGATTGAATGACACACGGCACTGAATAGGTTAAATTCACTGAATTAATTTATGTAGCGCGACGCGGCAGGAAAATAATTGTTTATTGTTTTGTAAGGGTAGGAGAATGGATGGAATATTTTAAAAATTTTTTTTTTTTTTGTTTATTTGCTTGTTGGGAGAATTGTTCACAGGTTTAACGGACACAAGCGCGGTGCGTGTTTTCGCGAACGATAGCAGATCGGCATTGCCATGAAAAGCGCTTTCTCACAAAGCCGTTCGTAACCGGCAAATTGTAGGTCCCCTCCATTCCCTCACAAGGCATGGTTATGAGAAATGCACAAGGCTGAGGGGCTCCTCGCTGTGATACGGCACCCTATTTATTTATTTAATGATATAACTCCTACCTAGGTTCCTTGACAAGAATTTGTACAGGGTTATAAGGAAATTTAAGTCCAATCCTAATTCAAATGTCCTGAACTCGACTGCTACATTGTATAATCCGCAGCATAATGCATAATCTGATTACATATGGTTGGTTATGGCATAACATGACCCATTGTAGGTGTCCCAAGTACCAATCCTTTCCACCTAGAGTAAAATTTGTTTATCACAAAGGCAGCTGAAAAAAATTCTTGGTCCTAGCAACTGTGACGCTAAGTTACGAACTTGATCACGGATCTATGCTCTCTCACTTTTCACTCCAAAAATATATGTAGGTACGAGAAAAAAAGGATGCCTGTTATCCTTTCAATGCCTTGCATAAAAAAAAATTAAAGATATTTTTCGAAAGGCTTTCAATAGCTATTTAAATCTTAGAAGCACCTCACTTTCAAACATTTTTAGGATTTCAGTATTAATTTTGATCAACTAAAACTTTATGAGTGAAATCAAAAGGAAAGCACAAAAGATCTTTCTACCCATCGTCCTGTTTTATATTAAAAAAAAAGGATTTTTTTTAATCAGTTGTCACTTTTGAAATAGTTTAACAGTTACTCGTATCTCCGATTTTCTATCGCTAACCCTGGCAAGTAGGTGCGTTTTTTTTTTTTCAAATACATAAAAATTAAAAACCACTCCTGAAGACAAGCGTCTGAAGGCACTACATGTCAATATTTTAAAATTTCTTAGTATTGCATCATCTCAACGTATTCGTTTTCATCATAAGAAGAAAAAGTTAACGCCAAGATAGCGTGTCCATTCTTTAATTCTGTTCTTTGGCGTTCTATTTCGAACTTACGTGTACGAATAAAAACTTCACACTTGTTTGTTTACATTAGATTCCACGTCACGACTCAGCGCCAAAGTTATCAATTTAAAAAAAGAAGAATATTTTTATTCAACTTGCTGATCTGCATTTTCAGGAAAAGAGCGACAACAAATGTATGAGTTATCGTATGCCATCTAGTTTAAGTGCTTACAGTACTTGTATACTCGTATATTGATTCTTTCTACATATTTTATCATTATATTTACACTGAACATCCACAAATTTTCTATTTATAAACTTGCAACAAAGAAATCCGAAGTAGATTGCATCATAACATCATAGCATGCATAATATGTTTTCTTTCATTTTTATTCGTTCAAGAATCGGGTAGAAACTATCCCTTTTGCAATCAAAATTGGATCTTTATTAGGGGAAAACTGCTTTCTTAGCCTACGATAACATTAAATATTTGTAATTTTTTTGTTGAAATTCAATTTTTGCACGGAGAATACTTTATAATACAGTAGGACCTATGTAGTTTGGACACCCGGTAATTCGATCGCTCCACTAATTTAAGCATGAAAAGGGTGATATTTTTAAACGTATTGTTTTCAATATGTCAATACTTTTTTTGGAGTTATGGTGGATTTACACGCATCTTCAAGTGCAAGTGCAGATGAAAAACGGAAAAAGACACAAGATGTAAAATTCATACTTGTCTGATAGAGAGGGAACTGGAACGGGAACTTCCTTAGTTATGGCTGCAAATAAAAAATTATGGGTGTAGATGAACATGTTCATGTGCACCCATAATCCCTCATCCGCAGCCATAATCCAATACGTCTCTCTTTTTAACTTTTGTGTTTTATAATCTACATCCGTCCCGCTTTACTTTTCTGCACTTCTGCAGTTGCAGATGCATGTAAACCCAGCATTAATCTCTTTGACAGCTGTTCCTTGATTTATGCTCAATTTGGTTTTCCATTTCTTTTGGAAGAGTTGAAGCCGCACTACCACTGGGCAATGCTTGCGTTCGGTAAATTGTCTCAAAACGAAATCGTTGTTGAAGCTGATTTTGAGTCTTAAACCTGTGAGTTACCACCAAGATCGGGGGATTTAACACCGCTGGGCTATTTTTTGTTGGGTTATTTGAAGACGCTTGTCTACGCATCCCCTTATCTTTATATTAAATCTTAATTTTTGCCCATAGGTAACAATAAATTACATTCAACTTAATTTTTCTTGTAAGCCACACGTCTAAAAAACACCCTTTATTTGTTAAGCTATCAGACTGCTGTCAGTAATATGCGCAGTATAGTTTTGGTGTTCTAACTTAAAAAATATACGGAATCAAACTTCCAGTGTGATGTTACTACCTACAACGCACTCTCAAATTATCAACAAATTGGCTTCTGATAGTCATAGAAATTAGGGCCTCGATTCCGTAGCTTCTGAGACGATAATCGTCCAATAGTCCGTCGGCGATTGTATCACCACATTGGTAAACAAACATTTACTATCGTCTTATAAATTTTGGCAGATTTTTCAGATTTTCAACATCGTCTTCTTAACACTTCGAATTTAGAGTTTAGAGGTTTAGACGACAGTTGTCTTGAAAGTTGCGGAATCCAGGCTCTGCATTTCGTGGTTTGTCGGACTTTTTTTTAAATATTGAATATCTATCCCTTTTTATGTTTCGACCAAAAACAGTATGTTATTATACTTAAAAGAAAACCGCTTTTGACTCCTTTTCAGTTTTCATGGGAACTATTGACTGTGAAAAAAGGATCCAAACACCTCCGTGAATCGGATCCTTTCTACAAGTCTCGAATGGTTCAAATTATCGAGGTCGCTCTGTTTGTCAGGGGAACTCCCGTATTTGTTTAAAATGCCAATCTTAATGCCATAATGCATATGCAAGCATTTTAAAACAGAAGCAGTTTCATCTTTTGTAGCTTTGCTTGCAGTGCGAATGCCAATGCAATCAGAAATCAGAATACAAAAGGCATTTGTGGCGGATAGTCGATTTCAATAAAACGTTCTCTTACTGGCAACTGAAAGTTAACTGTGTGTTCGTTTTCAAAGCATTGGAACAAGTGAACCAATCACATAGCAGCATAAAACACGTTGAACTTCGCGATAGCTTGAAAATAAACAACACAAAATTCAAAAAATAAAATACTCGTAAAGGCGAATACCAGTGCCCTATTTCACCAACTCACAAATTTGTAATTACAAGTGCTTTTTAACAAAGTTTGTGAGTTTTTGTAAAAATGTTGCTTCACCAAACTTTGTTAATTACAATATTGCAGTTGTATTTTACAAAAGGAAATTTGTGGAAAAATTTCCTTTTCGGTTTCACCAATACAAAATTTAAATTGTACTTTACAAGTAACAAACTTGTTAATATAACACTAATTTGTGAGTTTTCATTTCACCAAAGAAAATAGACTTACAAAATTTGTAAAGTTTGTAGGAATATTCTACAGGTGAAGTTAGACGTGTAATTTTTGTAACAAATTTGTAATTCTTGTAATTCTATAATGTCTTTACGACAAAGCCATAGCAGCAGCGATAGTAGGCAAAGTGATGATAGTAAAAAAAGATTTATCGCCCGCGTGTAAATTATGATATATTTGAGTTATTTCATTTTAATGAAAAATTTCGTCTCTGTCGATGCAAGGCAGAGGAAATAATTTTAATTATTGGCCCCTAAATAGCTCACTCGAGTGAAAAAACTGTGCTTTTTCACTAAGTCAGCAGTTTCTAACAGCTTTGCGTTGGCTAGGGAATGGAGGACAATACCATGGAATTGCCGATATGCACGGGATTTCTAAGTCAACCGTTTTCGGATGCGTACATAGAGTTTGCATCGCAGTCGTCAATTTAATGTTCGAAAACGTAATATGCTGGACTAACGAACATCAAAATTTCTAGTCTTTATTGATGAGAAGCGCTTGAGACGGCAAAAAATTAAGAATGTTTTCTCATTCTCTTACTTTGTCTGAATGTATCAAGTATCAAGTATGTAACCGGAAAGCTTTCCGAACAATATATCTTTTTTGTCTCTTATCAAAGAGGCTACAAATATTATATTTTCCTTGTTCACTTTGATGTCTATGCAGCACATTCTTCAACAATATTGTGAAAAAACTGTTATAATTAACAAGTTATTTTTGATGCCGGTGCAACAGGAATTTTGAACGCCTGTGGCCTACAAATCTTTTTCCTACAATATTATTAGGATCGATCACAAGTTTGTGAACTAAAATCTTGCAATTGGTGAAACAAAAAACGGGTTTACAAATTTGTAATTGTGAACTACAAGTACAAATTTGTGGTTGTAACTTTCATTTTGGTGAAATAGGCCACAGATTTTCTTCAAAATGGTAATTTATTTGATTTGTTTTTCTATTTTTAATCTTTTACAATAATATGGGTATACGAGTTTCGTACTATTAACAGTTTCGTATCTGTTTAAATGGCCCTAACGTAAATACGTGATTTGAAAAAAGAAACAAAGAGTTTCTTTTTGTCTAATTAGTTAGTGATCGAAAATGAAACAAGTCGAAGAGGGAAACCACTTTCTTTCACTAAATAACAATCTAATCAACTTGACGAAGAGCTTTCCGAAAATTCCATTTGCAAATAACAACAAATCGCTTTACTGTTGAAAAATATCATAGTGAAAATTATATGTTGGTAAACTATGGATAAAAAGTTTGTACTATGACAGTGATTGAACGTTCAAAGCTGAGCTATATCATTTTTTTTCAATCGGATTAGTGTTCTATCAATGAAATACTGAACTATAAAAAAAGAAGCTATAGCTACATCATTGAAAAAAAAATTACACGTGTGTAGTGAAACATAAAACCTCTTTTTTATTTTGCCGGATAAACCAAGTGCAAAAATGCATAACAATCTCTGAATATCTAGCGATGATCTTTTTATTTTATCATTAGGCGTGTTTAATGAAAAAAAGAGCAGAGCAGCATAACTCAGAGCAGAGCAAGAAATGAGATAAATGGGCGCGTTCGAGAACCTATCGGATAGGCTATCTCAGATACACGTATCTTAGATACCTTTTTGAACGATTCAGATATCTTTTTCCGGATAGCTGCAGACAACAGCTGTGAAATATTAAAATTCGACTTTTGAAAACAGAAAAACATTCAAAATATCATTGCTAGACGATTATAACTTATTTTTTTCGATTTCCCATGCGTTTTAAAAGACTATTATGCTGAAATAAATGCACACCAAAACAAAAAATCAACATGAAAATAAATAAAAATAAATTTTCTATATGTTTGTATCAGCTGTTCGCTAAGGTATCTGAGGTATGCCGAAAATTCACAGATAGCTTTGGTTTCTCTATTTGACAGAAATGGTTTGCATCTTTGCTAAATGTTTAACACGTAAACAACAACAACAAGCTATCCGGATACCATTCTCGAACGCAGCCAATGGGCGCGTTCGAGAACCTATCGGATAGCCTATCTCGGATAGCCGTATCTTGGATACCTTTTTGAACGATTCAGATATCTTTTTCCGGATAGCTGCAGACAACAGCTGTGAAATATTAAAATTCGACTTTTGAAAACAGAAAAACATTCAAAATATCATTGCTAGACGATTATAACTTATTTTTTTCGATTTCCCATGCATTTTAAAAGACTCATATGCTGAAATAAATGCACACCAAAACAAAAAATCAACATGAAAAGAAATAAAAATAAATTTTCTATATGTTTGTATCAGCTGTTCGCTAAGGTATCTGAGGTATACCGAAAATTCACAGATAGCTTTGGTTTCTCTATTTGACAGAAATGGTTTGCATCTTTGCTAAATGCTTAACACGTAAACAACAACAACAAGCTATCCGGATACCATTCTCGAACGCAGCCAATGTCAGGCAATTTAGAGCAGAACAGCTGGTGTCAAAAGTCAGCTGATAAGAAAGCAACAAACATTTTGTGACCTTAGCTAGTTTGCAAAATTATGTTTGGTATCCTATTATAATAAAAATCTATATTCGGAAACATTGGAATCAAAACTTAACTAACATGCGATGTTAATTCAATTGATTTTAAGTTAAATTCGATTTCAAATAGATTGCAAAACGCAAAATATAAACAAAAATATTTGAATCAAATGTCAACAGCTGATTTTGACACTTTTGCTCCACTCTACTCTTACTCAAAAGCAAGTGCAGAAAATGCTGCTCTAAAAGCTCTAGAGCAGGGTCATTAAACACAAAAAGTTCTTGCTCGGAGTAGAAAAATTGTCATTAAACACCAAAAAGCTGCTTTTTTCTGCTCTAGATCGATCTAGAGCAGGTCATTAAACACACTTATTATTTTGTCGTCGCGTCGTTCCTAAGAAGTGATAGAGGACGACACATCGTAGATCTGACGAATCGTATTCCTATTTATTCGCTGAGGTAGACTTATGTCGGCTTTTCATTGGATTTTTAGATCATTTCAACTTGATATCTTTGTGTTTGTGTGAAACACCTTTGGGTCATAAAAAATATTCCTTGAGCAAAATTTCCATTTAGCCATTTGAGTAACATATCGTGTTAGTGCTTCTTGAGTTAATTCTCACTTCAAATCTAAAAGTGGCTGTCACTTCTCAGAATCATGAGAAACGATCATTTTCCATTAATGGAACCATTTGAGAATGCTCTCGAACTCGAATGCTCGGATCCTTCTTTTTGTCGAGTGGAAAGCGATATCCGAAAAGCGATCCGAAAAGTAGAGAGTAATTTAAAAAAAATAAATATTCTGTTAAATATTGTAGAAAATGGTCAGATAACTTCTATGTTCATATGTATGATTATCGTCCAAGCCAGGCTCAGTAACAACATCCGGATCGTTGGTATCAAGTATTGAAAACGTTATACTAAATTTCCACCTAAAGTTTATCTAGGTTTCTTTCCAGGATGGTTTTTGTTAACCAAGAAGTGTTTCCATCTGGACGCCGCGCCGGCCTGCTTTTCCTTGTGGTTTTGTCTATAAACAAGAAAGAGCCATGTAAAAGAATGTCACCGACATATGACAGCAGGTCAGCAGAGGCACTGCTATCAAACGTCAAACTCACTGGAATATCGTTCAGCACGATATTTGTCACTAGGTTTTGAGAAGGTTTAATTGAAACCTAGCAACTGAAATGGTTTCACTTTGTATGTTAAACCACATACTTTTCATGTAGGTTTGGGGTAGTTTCGCGTTTCCCTAGTATAAGTGCTAGCTGAAAGTACAGTATTAAGTGTTAGTTTTTACGACAAATGACAATTCAACCTATTTGTAAGCGTTTTATTATATTTTAATCATAGCAAAGTCTTTACATATCATTTCAACAGGACACTCCTCTCGAACTGGGACACCAACACGCACGCTTCTCCATGCCTGTTATAATTTCGAATATTTTGTATTATATTCTGTTAGTTGCTTTTACGAATCTTGTTTGTACAAAAATTTTTCAACAATTGAAAAATGCAATCAAACCACTCAGTATCTTGCTTATCATGTTGGTAAGTAATATATGTAAACTATTTGTTTAAATTAAATCTATAGCTTTTCTATTTCCTAGGTTGTCGATTATTTTATAAACCCTCCTAAACCAATTATTTCTGGGATCAGATCGACATAAAATAAATATTAAAAAATAATTACATCATTACGAGTATGAAGAAGCAATGTAGACCATTCTACATTTTTTTACTGTATCGGAGTCAATCATCTTAAAAGTTTACTTAAAAGTCCATGGTGGAAATAATCGCTTCACCAACAAATCGGTTCTTATAAACACGAAAAGCGATTTTTCAATTAGCTGTTCGGAATCGGCAAACAAATGTAGGCCCTCCCATTCTTCATAAGGAATGGCTGTGAAAAATGCGCTAGCCACAGGGTCTCCCCGCTCTGTTGCACCAGGGTGTTTGTTTATTTATTCTTTCAACCAATTTAAGTAATACTCTCTAGCCAAGTATATACTGACCCAGATATTTTAAGTACCATGTTGTAAAATGGTGTATGTGCCCTGGATTCAAATGAAATAGTTTATCGAATATAATACTAAGCCTTAGGGCCGGTCTGTTCAAGTTTGGTTAATTTTAACCCGTGGTTATTTCCAGTGGTTACCATAGAATGCGTCTTTTCAACCTTGGTTTGGTTAAAAAATGAATGGTTTGGTTAACTAACCAGAGAAATTGTTAACCAGTCGATTTTGGTCGGTTAACGCTATTTAACCATCGATTTACTGGATTTTCGTCTTTTCACGTTTGGTTAATCTGTCTTTACGCATTATTTTCGACTCATCATTTGGCTATACAACAATTCAGTGTGATGGAGTGCGTTTGTTTTTAATTTTTCATTATATTTATCTCCAATATTATTCTTGATATAGTTCTTTTTTATAAAATACAGATCGTTGCTTTGATTGTGACATTTTCTTCAAAAATAACAAAAATTATGAATAACAGGAAAAAAAAAACATGAATAATTATAAAATAACTCACTATGAACTGCCGACAATAAACACATGTCACCAAAAAAGATAACCATTGATTGAGGTTAGTGATCAATTTGACAGATAGACTGGAAAAATATTGGAATTTCTCGATAACCTACGGTTTGTTAACCAAGGCCGAAAAAATAGTGAAAAGACGCAATTCCTTAACCATAGATCCATAAACACGGGTTAAGCAAAATCTCTGGTAACCAAACCACAGATTTAACCACACTTGAACAGACCGGCCCTTAATGTTTAAATATAATAAAAAAAAAATATAAATATAATTTACTTGTTTTTACTTATCTTGATGTGAACCATATATACGGTGGATTTTTAAGGACTCTGCATTTTCCCGTAGCACTGTTCAGGGCCTTGGTTTCAAAGTCCTCTATCTACAAGTTCGCAACCAAAGAAGCTAAAGGTAAAGTATTTGTAGATAAGATTGCCTGTTGACAAAGAGGTAAACTGAAAACCTAGAAAAATTCAAAAAGCAGCAATAATTTCTCAAAGAATACTATAAAATGAAATAAGCTTACGGATACCCGTTAGTACATCCTGTATTGTAAAAAGTGACTCAACATCAAAACTCACATCACTTTATCAACTTTGAGTTTTAATTGCTTGCAAAATAATTGCTTGAAGCTATCTAACTATCTAAGCATTTTGTTTTACATGAATTTAGATTAAGAGACAAGGAGCTATTTACGACAGGTTGTGTTATGCTATACAACTTCTATCACAATAGACTCAACGGGCTTAAGTGTGTTAGCCGAGCTGACAGCCACCTTAGCCCACACCAAAAGCGGACTGCAACTTTATTAAAATTTGATGAAATTAAAAAATTCCTCAAACACAATTTTTCTAAAAAAAAATAAAGTTAGTTACGCTTATTCAGTTTAATATTTTTTTTGAATTTATTGATTTCTTATAGCTACCTTCTTTTTTCATTAAATTCTTTGTGTAATACCGAAAACGGGATGAGGCAAAGGTAATTGATTTTTGTGAAAAAAAGGACTGAAAGTCATTTTTTTTAAACCAAACACATTTCTTTGGTTTATGATGTATTTAGTTTAAATTCACTTTAAAGCCGTATCAAGCCAGTTGCCTAAGCGAGTGGAGATGAACTTCCCTCCCAACCTACTCATTCTCACCCTGTATATATAATTTGATTAAATTGGATCGAGCTCACTGGGAGGTTGTTTGGTCGCCGAAATTTAGTTCTTGTTTAGTTTGTTTATAGGTCGACATCGAACTGCGACAAATATTCGCGCAGCGTTACAAAAGTCTCCCGTACAAGAACTGCAGTCTGTTCAAAGCTATGAACAGTCTTTCGATTATACAATCTGTTCTGATGATACTTAACGTTCTGCTCGCAACCGCAATTCACACAAGTGTTTATTAAAATTAATTAAAATCCGACCGATTGTGCGGGTAAATCACACGTAGCTCGAACTCTAATTCGTTAGTGAAACAAATCTATTTTATCGTCGAGTGGTTTTAAAACAAGAACGAAGTGAAAGTGTAATTAAAAAGATAAATGTATAGAATATAGAAATGATTGTTCGCTTCCTGTAATATTTTATTGATTCATATTCAAATACGAGGACAAACCAAAACTATAAAAATGTGTGTGAATAAAAATGCCATCCCATAAGTATACATACTTTTTTCACTTAGCATAATGATTCAAAAATTAACTACATTGTAAAAGTACTTTACGGATACAAGACCTCGATAACTTTTTTTTTTTTTAATAACACACTACCTTCAATGTTCTTTAATTAATAGGGCGGCCGTGGTGCAGTGGTAGAGTGTTTGGTAGAGAGGCCGGATGCGTGGGTTCGAATCCCGCTCTTGGCATCTACTTTTCTTTCAGCCTCCCAGTTTCATATGGACGCCGCGCCGCCCTTCGAGGTTATATATGTGAAATTACTAACAACTTATTTCCAACTACTGCAACACAAAAAAAAGGGAAGGCTGCTACTCTGGTAGTACAATGGACTGGATATTAGGTCTGAGTTCTCCAGATTAGCGTATAAGCCTCCTCTTTTAAAAAAAAAAAAAAAAAAAAAAAAAAAAAAAAAAAAAAAAGTACTTTACGGATACTAGACCTCAATAACTTTTTTTTTTTTTAATAACACACTACCTTCAATGTTCTTTAATTTGTCTTGCAACAGAGCAAATCAACAAAGGCTGCATTTAATTTATTAAAATCATGTTTTGAATAATGTACATATTACTTTACATACATTAAAATGAGGCATAAGTGAAGCTTGGACAACTGAAGCCAAAAAAAGCACTCAGGGCCCTCAAAAACTGAAGGATTGAATGGATTTGAAAGGAAGTGTACTCGACTTACATAAATGTCAAAACCCTTCACCCTTGCAGAATCGAAGTAAGAGAGTGCCAACATTTTTTCGTTTACAGACTAAAAATTAACTCTAGCGGAAACTCACCCCTGGAATAGCTGCTTTAGACTCAAATTTCACGATCCAAACCATCAATTCGTAACATTGAGTAAAAAAACAGTATATCAACGTCAACAGCGAAAAAAACCAGAATTTTATATTTATTACTTGAATCGCGATTAACTTCTGAAGAAAGTACTTTATGGAAAAGTATTAAAGAAACATGTTTGCAATTTTTCACATACTGACTTGTTCGTTCTTTTTAAAACTCGGAAATGGTTTGTCGGACGAAAATTGTAGGAAATTAAATTTCTTACAAAAATATTTGTAGATTTGTGATTCTTATGTGATTCAACAGTGTTGACGCTAAAGTAAGGTTGGGTCCAAGAAATGTAAAACACGATTGATATCCCTATAGTTATTTCTTATTTTTTTGAGCTCAAACTCTTTTGGAATTTTGTTATCCAACAAATATTTTCAATATAATTTTCAAGAAAAATAATAAATTATTTTTTTTTACCCAGTCTAAGCTGCATACACGGAGTGATTTGCTACCTGCATCTTGGAAGGGGATAGAGACTAAATAGACAGCCTGCGAAGTTAAACAACGAATTCATGAATTTGTAGGTTTGCATATTACTGTTTGTATCTGCACAGGATGTTTTCATTCGTATCTTGGGCCACATCAAAATAGTAGTTCGAGTCAATGTTGTTTCTTTTTAAATTTCGGACACTCAGGAAATTTCTTGGGTGTAGTTCGCAACGGGAACAATCTGGTTCGCTTTTTATGATAAATTTTTTCGTGTTTCTTATCAAAATTACATAAATCTAATTAAAACTTCTGTGTACAGGCTTTTTTAATTTTTAATTTTTTTTTTTTTTATTTTCATCTGTGACCTTGCCACCCCCTGCACCCTAAGAATTGCACGCTAAAATTATGTAAGCCATCCATTGGCGAGGGGCTTTCAATATCAACAACCATTTAGACATTTTTACAACATCATGATGATGGCGATCTGCGACCGCCCTACTGAAACGAAGGAGCTCTTCAGCGCCCCGCCTACTGCAGTGACATCTTGTTTATAAGGGAGCCACTACCACTTTATAACCGGCAGGCGTGGTGGATTAGCGGAACCGTCAATCTGTCCTGTATAAACCCTTCCATATCGAAAAAGAGTAAAGCTTCCGGTGGGACAAATCCACTGAAGTGTGCTCCTTCAATACATTTAATATTGGAGTCATAAGTCCCAAATATAAAACCAAGGTCGTCGCTCTCGCAGTGTGACCTCGTGTAAGTTTTATAATGAAGTTGAGAATTCTGCATATTTGAACCTCGACATCATCTTCTTTCTCGTGCCCTTATGGCATTTTTATGATGTCTACGTAATTTCCAACTGCAAACAGCTTGTTATCCGTAATGTTCCTTACCTTTCCTAGGACGCACAAGTTGTCAATCGTATCTAACTTATCAAAGTTGACAAGCAACTTCCCTTTATTTCACAAAAAATAGACCAGCAGTGTTGAATCCCCCGAATCTTGAAGGTAAATCACAAGTCTAAAAACCCGAAATTATATTAAAATCGACGTCAACAGTGATTCCGTTTCGAGACAATTTACCGAACGTACGCAGTAACCAATTGTGGTGCTTCTTCATATCTTCCACCATAAAAAGGCGAAACAAATAGGGCATGATAGGGTAACAGCTGTCAAAAAGGTCACCTCTGAAAAAGTATTGCCAGTTTGATTCCACCATAAAAAGGCGAAACAAATAGGGCATGATAGGGTAACAGCTGTCAAAAAGGTCACCCCTGAAAAAAGTACTGCCAGTTTGAAAACCATACACGTCTAAAAAAAGCATTACTCTGTTTTACACTGCTACGAAAACGCTCCATCACTACCTATTTGTTTTGAAGTAGGAGAACATTTGTAGGACCCTTCTACTTCTCCTCCTCACAAGGTATACCACCATGGGGAAAGAAATGCAATGGGCACTGGGGCTCCCCAAGCTAAGGCTGTGTCACCCTATTTACTCATTTGTTCTTTCCTCTGAATATCTCTACTGAACGTGACGACACCAAATGAGGCGACCGTGCCCAGTAATTTTTTACAATATATGTTGGCTTAAGGGCTGTCACGGATCTAATACGATCAAGCTGTGTTGCTCCTTTTATCATATGGATCATCTTCATCTCGGCTGCGGTCAACTTTTTCTCATATTTCTTAAAAATTGTCCAACATTGTCATCCGTAGCGAATAAAGTCGCAGCAAAGCGCTGTCGTTTGATTATCAAGCCCTTGGTTTGCCCTCAACTCACTCTAAAGTAACACAAGGTCTTTTCTGGGGCTAAATCAGGTAACGAACAGGGTTGTCCAATGATATGATTTTGCTTCAAATGACTTCGAAGTTTATTGATTTCGAAAACTCAGATTTTTTTTAACAACTCATAGGGTTGCTAAAGAACACTGGGTCAACCCTGGGTAAAGTTCAATGAACGAACCTCGAGTCTTGCCTTCAACTGAGGGAGTATTATTCTACCACAGAATAGAGCAGATATTGATGTAGGATCAATTTGTACACTTGGGAAGCACATTTCACTCATTCAAATAAAAGTCTGGAATAGGCTTGTCTGGATCAGGAAACACAGGCAACACTACTGTTCAATCTTTTTTGGACTTACACGGTACCCACTACCTTGTAAATCGTCTATCCATAAGTCAATTGCTCCTTGCAAGGGTGGTTTATAATGGATCCACTGTCAGCAGGCGCTTCCTTGGTGTACACCTACTGTGACTTGGTATGCTTCGGTGACTCCAGATGGACATCAAACCTTAGATACTGCTCCTTCATCTATCCAAAATATATCTTCAATCTAGCTAAAAAACATGATTTCCATCTGTTCACACCAAGATTTAGTTTCTTGAACAAATAAGATGTCTATACACTTCTTCCGCATAAACCCTTCCAGTTCGAAACTTCGATCAGTCATAAATACTTCCAAGTTCCAACTAATGACTCCTGTATCTCATTCAATTAGTCGCATTGCTAGCCCCGAATCCGTAAAGCTTTGATTCGAGCACTTCTGTTCGGTTCAGGAGTCAAGTATTTCCATTATGCTGAGTGCGAAGGCGTTTTCGTCGTTGAAAATTAAAGCAGGTTTTTCTATTTTAGTTTCCCCAAGCAATCGATTCAAATCAAAATTTTTTTCAATTTTTATTCTTTTTGTTTCAAAATTTTTCAAATCTATTTTTGGTTAAAAATGGCAGTGGCTGTTCATCTCGTGGAAGTGCTGACACTTGTGTCTATTCTCGGAATATCTGTCGGCTTATCCATAGCGATTGCATTTTCAGCAAAAATGTTATTCTTGTCCCTTCACATACTTCAAGTAAGTGTCATTCAAAAATTACAAATTCTTGAAAAAAAAACAAATATGTACATAGCTACTCAAATTTTTAGATAACAGTCAGTTGGATTGGATTTGCTCTTCACAGCTCAGAGAAAACAATATTTCTAACTATTTTAAAAATTTGTAATATATCAAGCGAATTTCTACCATCTAAAGAAGTTGAAGAACCTCAATGTAGATGCGGATGAAAACCACCACGTCTTGTCTTGAATGGGAAATATAAAAACTAAAGCTTGGGCAATCAAAGCGATGCTTTGATAAGTCGAGCTTTGTGGTTTTATATTTTGTGTAATTCATGATGATGTAAAAGTTTCAAGAAACTGACAGTCAGAGAAAATCGAAGTTGCAGAACTGCTTTGACTCTCAGTAGCTTTGAAGTCACCGACACATGCAAAGGATTTGTAAAGGGAAACAAATAAAAGTACATACCGCAATAGTGTGTTTTGATTTTTCGTATTTATGGGAGAAAATCGTGCTTTTTGGGCAAGGTCCCAGTACAGGTTATGCATAGTTTTTGAAATTTTCGAATGAATCTATTACGTACATATTTAGGTGAAAAAAATCATGGAAATAGTGGTTCTATCCATCAGGGCCATCTAGGTTAAATTTTTTTCGTCTGAAAAAACACATTCCGCCAATTTAGTTCATTTCCAAAGTTGATATTCCAGGTCATGTGAAAGCGTGCGAACTCCAACCGCTGTTCTTTTCTTATGGCGTTTGGTGGAGGCTTTTTTTAGTTTTTTTAATTGAAAATGATCTGCGCTTAAAATAGCTCGACGAACAGTTGATGTTCTGGCTGTTACCCCCGGTTTTTCTTTTATTTTGCTGGCAGAGAGAGCTGAATTTGACGCAATTCTTAAAATTTTTCTTCTATCCTGAGGAGTTAAAGCCGTTTTTGTCCTTCCTTTGTAGTTTTTACCGTATGAATCACTGTTTTCAATAAAATTCCTCACGACGTGGTCACGTCGGCCTATTTTTTCTGCAATAGTTTTCATTGAAAACCCTTCGATTCAATTTTCCCATTTTCTTCTGCAGTTAAAACTTTTTTCCCCATTTTGGACTAAGATCTGTGGCAAATACTTTTTTACTGCTTAAATCTCGCAGATAACTCTAATCCACGTAACAGATCGCGACCAGCTAACTAATTTTAAAGGTGCGTCTAATTAATTTAACAAAAAAAGCTGTACTTTTTCTTGGAGCATAGACAAGAGAGAGAAAAAATATCCGTTAACTTCACTCACCTTCGATTTGTTTGTACTTCGTTGTTGAGAACTTAATAAGCTTTCAAATAAATGCAATTGCTTAATAATTGCTACACACACTTACAAAAAAATTAAATTTATGTAAGAAAAAAAATTGGTGCGCCTAATCAAGTGAAGAGCACTGTACATCTCTTTCAACCATTTCCTTTCTTATTGAACATACTTAAATAAGTTAACAATTTTGTGACCTCTAAATTATAGTTTCCTTGGCTGAATTGGTAGGAGTCTACACTATTTTGAGAGCTTGATCCACTGTATCCAAGTTCAAATCTCATATTTCCAAAAAAAAAAAAAAAAACAAATTTTTGTTTTATTTCCATACTCAGCAACTTCCTTCCACCCGTGCTTAATTTAAGTTTTTTTTTTTTAAATATATTTTTTTTTAAATATTTTTTAACATGGATTGTGCAGCGGCTAAGTGCCTCGATAGTTCAAACCTTCGAACTCACTTCTTTTTGCTTGCTATGGGCCATGAGGAACTGTTTTTCATGCCAAATACATTGGCTCCAACAGTGCATGCTTCGAAAATAGCTTGTTGGTACTGAGAAAACTGTAAGAAGATTTCCCTTTCCCATTTAGCTGTAAAAATGTATAATTTTATGTTAGAAATTGAGAAACTCTCAAATGGCTTCGAAACGCTTCGTCAAGTTTTCAATGAATCGTTTTCAAATCTAGCGTCATTTTGTTCCCCTATTAGCTCTCTTCACATATCTACATCAGCAGATGACTTAAAACTGATGGCTTTGCATAATTCCCCCAGAATTAGGTTAACAATCCACATCGTCAGTTAATTTAAACTTTGCCTCCATTTTAAATAAGGGCTCCAAAAGAAACAGTGATGGTATTGCTTCCACTAAGCAGAGTCCTCCTTCAAAGCGAAAGACCCTGAGAAGCTATTCTAAAAAGGTGAACAGCGTTTCATTCTCATTCAAACAAACTGATGTAGTTAAATGGGTGAAAATATTTCACCTTTAGAAAGTAACGAATTGGATGCTGTTCTCTTACTCGAATAAAAGCAGTCCCCAAACCTAGATCCATTTTTGTGTCTCGGCTGAGACCTGAGCTCATTCCAAATGATGTTTTGCGTTATTTAGTTACAAAGAAACTGATCCTAGTGAAATCTTTATCAAGTGTTCTAAAATAAGTAAAACTGATTTCCTCTCTTAAATTACCTGTCCTATCCATATTGTTTGACTCTATTAGTGAAAGTTATATTTGACCAGCTGGTGCTCTTGTCAAAGAATTCTCTAACTACAATAAAAAGAATAAAAATGTGCTTGGTTTATTCAGAGATGGACAAAAGAATTTTAAGACCCCTATGTTACACTTTCCTTATACAACCCCCAAATCGAGTATGCTTCTCAGGTTTAGTCACCTATATGTATATGAGGTTCATAAATCTCGTATTGAGGTAGTAAAGGGTTTTCCAATAAGAATGATATGATTTCTTTTTTGATAAAACACACTTTTTGTTTAGGATATTCAAATATTTTTTATTTAATGTGCAGTTCAATCAAAAAAATTAAGTTTTAAATAAAACGTCATTCAAATGGCCACCACGACTTCTTCTGCAGCAACAAATCAGATGAACTAAATCAAGTCGTGTATCATGAATGGCGTTCAACATTGACTGATTGATTGAAAGCTTGAAGAGAATCTGGTTTATTTTGAAAGACCAATGACTTCAAATAACCCTACAAAAAATAGAATAGTTAAATCACGACTTCTTGGAGGCCATTCAATATCACCATTTCTTGAAATAATCGAATCTCTAAATTTTTCACAGTAATGGTGTTACCAGTTTCATTTTGAAAGAAGTACGGATCGATGATTCCACCAACCCAAAAACCACACCAAACTGTCAATTTAGGTGAATGTAATGGTTTTTCATGAATATTTTGTGGATTTTCTTCGCCGGTTTTGATTATTTAACGCACTAGTCAAATAAAAGTAAGCCTCTTCGGAAAAGATGACTTTCTTAAAAAAATCGTTATCGATTTCAAGTTGCTCCAAGGCAAAATCAGAAAGTTCACGACGTTTACGGTGGTCCAATATTGAAATTGAAAACACTTCAAAAAACAAATGAGAGATCATGACAAACTACAAATGGTCGAAACGCCACTGCAAAATCATATCATACCTACCTATTGGAAAACCCTTTACAACACAGATTCATATGTGAAACACAGCTAACAAATGTAACACAGCTAACTCGGTACCGCGACCGCTTAAATGGAATTGACCGAACGAACTGAACTCAAACGACAACCCAACACGGTACCGAGCTGCTATCTTAGAGATCGTTTATTCCCCTTAGGATCTTCTACAAGAGACGGATTTTCTCTTATTCTATTTTCACTTCGAATGCGGATAACAGAGGGCACAATAATTACTCTTTGTATCCCTTTAGGAGAATTCGTTTAACATATGTTTTGCCCTGAAATATATTCCCAGGGAAGATCCTTTTGATATCCCCCCTTTTGAAAATCATATTCGTCTATTAAATCTTCAACCACTTTCTCAAGGACGGATCAGCAAGGATTTAGTATTTTTCCATTAACTTATAACAGGTCCAATTGATGCAACCGACTTGCTCTCCCACATGGGATTCAATTGTCGCTGAGGATCTCACCAACTACGTAATTTTGAGTTTTCGTATTGCTACCACCGCAGAACTAACAATGGCATGGATGAGCCGATAGCACGAGCGAGTAGGTTTTACAACCCTTACCCTTTTATTTCATATTAGCCTTAGTAAAAGTGGCTTAAAATTAAAACTCAAAACCAGTGCTCCACATGCATGATTTGTGCTTTGTATTTAATTTATTAGTTATTTATAAGCTCATTTTACTTATATTTTTATCTCCATACTTTCAATAATTTTTTTTTGTTTAATTTTGTTTTATCAATTTACATAATTTATGTTAAATGTTCCTTGTTCGTAGACGTCATTTTGTTTTTAGTAACCACTTACACTTGCATTAATGGTGAAAAGCGTAGAAAAGTGCGTACATATGACCTTGCTCTAAGCTCAGTCCCGCTTAAGTCTCTGAGATGTGAAAAAAAGAATCACTGATGCCACTGACTCACTCGATAACGTGTGCTGTAATTCGGCCCCAGTTTTAAAGTCTACGAAAATAACGCACAGCTTCTTTCTCTGTTCGATAAATTGTTGGCTTTACTTAACTGGTCAAAGATGCTGTGAATAGTCGAATAACTACTATGCCCCCGCTGCGTTAGTTTATATATCACTCTTTTTGTAATTATTTATTGGCTAAAATAAGGATCTAGAATATTGTTTCAGTAGGCTGAAATATTTGTTTAACATGGTCGAACCACACTATTGACTCATAATATCCTTTGATGAACGATAAGACAAGGACAAGTGGTAAGCAGCACATAAGGCAAATTTATGAATTTGAATCTCAAGTTGTACAACTAACTATGCATTAGTCAAGAGTGAGAAAACATTCCTGCAGTTGATACAAAGTATTTTTATGTTAAACCACCCCCATTAAAACTAAACAATAACGATGACAACAGTCATCCTTCAACAAGTGCATAACATTGAACTCAAAATCAACATAAACAAATCAAACTGCGCAACTCGAAAATTGTTTACAAACTTGTTGGTATCCACCGGCACGTGGATAGCACGTGTGACAACTTTCCATGCACGTGCTGCAAAAACGTACACAAACAAAAAGCGCAAGTCACAAATATTTTTCGAGCATACGCAGTTCAAAGCCCGAGAGGTATGACCCGATACGACTTGACAGATTGCAACATATCTCTTTTCGTCTACTGCACTCAAAGGCATTTCCAGAAAAAACCTATTCTGACATTTTCCAAAAACGCCATATTGTGAAAAGTGTACAGACGTAAAAATTTTGCGAATCACTTTCGATTGCGATTTGAGGTGTTTCAAGTGAATTTTTGTGAATAAATGTCTTGAATTTTAAGTAGCAAAGCCAGTTCCGAACCCAATCATACCAAAAATGTTTGTACAAAAGTCAAAATTTGTATAACTAACTTCCTTAATCAAACACAATGCACACATTTTACACAATAAAATAAGATTTTTAGTGAAAACAAGTTAAACAATTAAATTAAGCAACAATGGAAAGATGGAAAAATTACATTCTGACGATTGCATTTTGTATTTTGGGATTTTTTCCACATGGAGCTGATTTTTCGACTGGTGAAAATATTCAATACAATATGTAAGTCTTGGGGGTTGTCTTTTCCTTACAGAAATTTTCAAGAACTTTAATTTTTATTATTTTCAGAGTCCATGCATGGGCCGATAAACTTGGAATGGAACTCTTTCATTTGGGAGATTTTATAACCAGAAGGAAGGAAGTCCAAGACGTAAGTTTTCTTCTTTTTTTTTTAATATTTTATTTTTAGTTTTAAGCCAAGAAACCCCTTGCGTTGTAAGGTTCTATTGATTTTTCCCTGAAAACAACACGAAAGTCTGTCATATATTTTGTATGTATGTATGTACAATTGTACACATAGGTAATCGGGCAAATTAGGTCGTAGGAGTTGCTGTAACATGTACTTTTGTACATATATTTTTCTATCTGTCTCCATATTTTGGTAGTGTTCTTAATAATTCAAATATGACAGATGTTCATTTTGATGAAGTGTTTAAGTTTCTTGAGTTTATTTCTTCGTGAAAGCATTTTATAGGTAATTTAAATTAAGTTCAAGGATAAGTGCAACGTCTTTTAAAAGTTCTTTTCTCAAATAACATATCAGTTCCTCAAAACTTTAAAGCAAATAGTTTTATTTGAAGTTTAGACAGTTGATATGATCTCAGCTTAAAACTTTGCTGTTAATTCGCTTAAGTGATTGCCCATAGCTTCATCCAAAATAGATGAGCAGAAGCTTTTGTTTTCTATTCCATGATGAGAATTCAATGATTCAATTTAGTTAATGCATTCAGCCAGTCAGCCACATTTAAGAAATGAATAGCTGATATCATCCAAAATGTCCATTTGAATAAAAATCAGATGGATTTATCTTGCATGTATAGGTGCTTAAACTTTTGTTGCTTGTAACTTTAAAATATTTAAAAAATAATTTATTTGTGGATTGGTTCAATCATTCTACCCGATGACAACGTACACGCATTACAGTATGAGCGCTCAATATATACAAATAACCTTTTCAACGATTTCGTTGCACACAATTGTTTTTTACCTCGATGTTTTGGACAGACATGTTCAAATTAATGTTTGTTTTTGCTTTTAATATCAGTTTAAACTCAAATCAAGAATAATGTACAGAAAGTTTGTGATGAAGATGATGTTTGAGGTTTCTGAATTAAACCAAAATATGCAAGCTTAAAGATCCAGCATAAACTTTGAAGGTTACTAGCTTCATTTATTCGTTACGTTGCTTTCCGTTTCATATACCCCTATAGCATTCCGCCATTTGAGTTTCTTATCTGAACCATCGACATCCAAACAATTACCTTTCTACATATTTACTTTATTTTACTTAATATGACGTATTAAGGAGAAATTGAAATCAAAGAATAAGATAAAATCCAGCCACAGACTTGGTCCTTCGTGCCGGATACAAACGTGGGCTATAGTCGATGATGACAAAAGTGAAAGTTCATTTTTTTCGGATTTGAAATTAAGGCTATTTTGCCTTAATTTCAAAACCACTTCAAACCACAACCACTCACTGTGATAAAGTTTCGCTGATTGTTAAACATTTTATTTTATTATAAAGCTTAGACTGGTGAAGTCTAAACATTATAATAAAATAAAACGTTTAACAATCAGCGAAACGTTTAACAAGTGCAAAAGAACAATATCATTGAAATGGATGTCTCAGAAGCATTTACAGCGTGCGATTCTTTTAATGTAATTTTCAACAAATAATAGTTTAATCACGCAACAAGAGGTTATGAATACCTTATAATGTTATAAAACACAGTGTGAGCATTAAGGGAAATTGTAAACTATTTAATAGCAGACTCTGGTGTACTTTACTTTTGAACTTTTGTGAATCGAAACAGAGTTTGGTAGAGCATTCAATATCCGGGTATTAATATCTATTCTTGACTGCTCGTCCGAAATCGTGCTGATGAGCACAGTAGCGTAGCTAGCATAGGTGGCACGTGGGGGGGAATTATGGTGTCACCCCCCAGAATGTAAAACAGTAAAATAAATTAAATTCCGCTAATCCATATATTGCGAATCCGTTATTTAAATTCAAATAAAAAACTTAAATAAAGGAGAACAAAAATTAATGTATCTACTACATATTCACATTGTTTAAAAAAAAAAAAACAGAACAAACACTAATAAAACGCCTTCTTCCCAGCTTTTAAAGCAGAAAATTCGCTGATGGCGTCATCAAAATTTATTTGCTGGGTCGCCTCATGTTCATTTGTTAAAATTCCCAGATTGTTGAGCATCTTTTCCGTCATTGTTGCCCGCAAGTAGTTTTTAATTAATCTAAGCTTACTAAAACTCCTTTCACATGACGCAACTGACACACATATTGTCATAAACATTTTTAATTCGACAATAAGATTCGGAAAAGACTCTGCAAAATCCCATTCAAGGATGAATTTCATAAAGTCTAAAGATAACCAATTAGATGTTGTCATGTCACTTTAGCCGCTTTCAAATGACTTCCCTACCTTGGTATCTCTGAGAGAAGTTCTGACTCTGACACCTCATCATAAGCACTAGCAAATTTCGAAACAGCTTTTTGCAAATCATTAATGTTTGCTAAAGTAAAGTATTTGCCTGTATACAACTTCAAACAATGAAGCCACCTCCTTAATAGACTCTGTTCTTGTTCAAAGTTCAGTGATAAATCGATCAAGGCACTCATGTCTTTCCGTAGTTCAGCGCTCAGAGAAAGTCCTGCATCAGTTGCCAACTCACCAGCCATTCGCTTTCTACGACGAATTCTTCTTTCTGTTGGAATGTCGTATTTCTCCGATGTTTTTATACCAAGGTTAATTTGCATCTTCTACGATCTATAACGCCATAGTATATACAGTATACACTCCTTGGTAGTTTTTGGGTGTCACTCTTAAATGGTTGACACCCGGGGTGGTTCGCCCCAGGCGCGGATCCAGGGGGGGGGGGCAATGGGGGCAATTGCCCCCCCCCCCTCTCTCTGTCAATAAAAATGTTTAATCTGAAGCAAACTGTACGTATTCGCTACAAAAAAGAAGTTTTTGATCAAATTTTGAGTAACGTTCGGGATTCACAATATTATTCAATACTTTTTGATGAAACAACTGATACATCTCACCTCTCCCAACTGAGTATTATATTACACTACGTTCACAATGGTAGCATTCGTGAGGATTTTGTCTCTTTCGTGGATGCATTTGAGGAACTACCTTATTCCAGATCTGATGAAGAATACGAATCTGATGAGGAAAGCAGGAGGGAAACTAAAAAAAAACTAGCAGCCGAAGAGAAATTGGATGGAAATTTTAAATCTAAGGAATTATCTCTAACTGGCAAAGCCATCGGCCAAATTGTATTGTTTCAGCTGAAGAAAAGGCTCAAACTTCCTCTTGAATGCTGTGTGGGAATATTGACAGACGGATGTGCTGTTATGCTTTCAGAAGTTCGAGGTGCTGTCATGGAAATTCAGAGAGAAGCGAAAAATGCTGTTAGGACTCCACGCTACAGTCATAAGCTAAATAACTCCATTTCACAAAGTTCAAAAGTACCTGCCATTCGAGACGCTGTTGTAATAATGAAAGAGGTTATCTTCTTCTTCAAATCGCATCCGCATTCAGTGATGTGTTGTCTTTATCACAGTCCTTGAGCAAGCTACTTCAATCTAAAGCTCTTGACATGAATAGCAGCGCAATGCTGGTGAAAAACACGATTTCCGTTCTTCAAGCTCGCCGGGAGAACAAAGATACCAGTTTCCACAACATCTGTCAGCATGCAAAGAATTTATGTGATCAGTTGAATGTTGATTTGAGAATTCCTCGTATTCCACGTCATGGTGGACGCCAAATTCACCGAGCTAATTTTGACACTAATTCAGCTGAGGTATACTATAGAATCTCGTTATATGCACCTCTAATTGACTTTGTCCTGACCGATTTGCATGAAAGATTCCGACCGGAAACATTTGTATTTAAACCTACAATTTTCATTCCGGAAATGCAATTCGATATAATACGCTTTGGTCAACTCTTAGAGTAAAATACAGACACAGCCTGTTTTTTGCTCAAAGATGAGCTGGTGTTGTGGCGGAAAAATGATTAACGGTAAAGGAGCAAATGCAATAAGGATGTGTTTGGCATTATACACGGTTTTCTTTTAGTCCTTGCAACGCTTCCGGTTACGAATTCTTCGGCACAGCGATCTTTTTCTTCATTGCGGCGCCTTAAAACCTATTTGAGGTTTACAATGAGTGAAAATCGCCTTTGCGGTCTGGCACTTATGCACATTGACAGACAAATCCCGATCGATGTTGAAAAGTAATAACAAGGTTTTCTAAAACCGACTCCAACAAAAAGTTAGATTTTAGCATTTAATTAACTGTTTTAAACTAATTTTACCTATTTTTTTTTTTTTATTTTTAAACAATCTTTTTAATTTTTTTTAAATAAAAAATGTATTCTTATATTTGATTGAGTTTATATTCAATAACTGCAAATCATTGAAAAGGAAGGAAAACTGCCCCCCCCCCCTTATCAAAATAATGGATCCGTGCCTGGTTTGCCCCCTACGCCCCGCCCCCCCCCCCCCCCCCCTTTGCTTCGCCACTGGATGAGCACACCAAGCAAGGGTTTTGCGACTTAATTGTTTTAGGATAGTAACGCAATTGGCTATTTAATTAGAGCACTGTTTGAGAAAAAAGCGATAAAACTGAGTAAGACGAATAAGCGCAAAGATGTTCGCCAACTGGATAGGGAAATTTACTCTAGTTTTGGCGGATGTTGGCTTCATAAATTGAAGCCAGATCAGAAAAGGTGAACAATTTACCTGCATCGTCTACATAAACCTTAGCATTTTGTCGAATTTTTGGCGATTGGTGGTCGTTCCAACGAAGGTCATCGAATACACACAATGGAAAAATGTTGAGCTTTAACGGAAAAGTAAAGCATTTTAAAGGTCAGAATTCGTGAGCAACCGAGAATCTGAAGCCAAAACCTATCAAATGATTTAGAATTGTTCAGAGCAATAATGTTACTTTCTCCAAAGCAGTTCAAAGATTAGTTCCACTTTTCGGTGGATCAATATCAAATTATCAGTGGACTTTTTGCTACGAAAGCTGTACTGACGGTCATTGATGATAAGGTTCAAAATTAATGTTGCTGTGCCGTGACTTTTGAAGAAACGGACACTATGGCAATTGGACGGGTAGGAAATTCTCTGTTGAAATGACTACAGTCTTCCTTTACTTTTAAATTGCAAAAATGGCAAGACTTACTAACGTTCCCATTTTTTGGGCTTCGGTCGTTCCGATGAGGTAGAGCAATTCGTTTCGATCCGGAAAAATAATTACGACCACAAGTCGAAAAGTTTTCTGGCTGTAAGAAACTCTGCTTTCCGATTGGCCAGCTTTTTGAATTTGAGAAACACAGTCTTAATTTTTCTGTATGATTCTAAAAGGTGTCTCATTAAAAGCAATGCAGTGGTTCCACCGTAGGCCAAAATTCAAAAAATTCATTGCTACTGTTATAGAAAAAACCCGTTTTAAATAAGCTGAGAACATCCTAAAGTCATAATAAATAAAAAACTAAATGCCGTTAACTATTTATTTTCGAAGTCATAACATTGCAAACACATGACATTTGAATTTTAGTGCTCCAAGTGATAGTAAGACTTCATTTGTTGGATTTGATGTTTTCTTATCTTTTTGTGGAGTTGTCGAGTTGATCACCCATTTATCTTCCATTACGGGACTAGCCGGTTAATCACCCGCTTGTCAAACCACGTGGAACTTTTAATATATTTCGAAAGACTTTTAGGGTCTATGTAAGCTAAGTCGCTAGTATCATCGAAGAAGAATTCACCGAGATGAGTTTTCCTCCTATAAAGTAGTGCAGGGCATGAGCAAAGAAGGTGTTGAACGGTTTCTTCCTCTTCTTCGTCCATGCAGCTTCTGCAGAAATCATTGGAAAGCACACCAAGTCTTTTGGTGTGTCTCCCTATTTGACAGTGTCCCGTAAGATCACCTATGGTAGAACCTAAATACAGGCGGTTCAGGGCTAGCAAACTCTTCGAGCGTTTTGAGTCTACACACGGCCA
Source organism: Melanostoma scalare (assembly GCA_949752695.1). Taxonomy (NCBI): domain Eukaryota; kingdom Metazoa; phylum Arthropoda; class Insecta; order Diptera; family Syrphidae; genus Melanostoma; species Melanostoma scalare. The sequence continues at coordinate 156,712,676 of OX456984.1, read as the reverse complement.
AATTTTTTTGGTTACTCGGCAGTTGTTACTCTCAGTCCATCTAGTGTTTGTTATCCCTGAAGCGTCTTTTCTAAGAAGGAGTTTACATGTAGCGATAGGTACACCTATGTTATTCCATTCTGAGCGTAGGGAAGTGGTCGGGCCCTTTTTGGCTAGTTCGTCTGCCAAACAGTTGCCTGGTATGTCTCTGTGCCCTGGCACCCATGAAAGGTGAATGTTAAACTGATTTGACATCTCCCTCAGAGACATCTGACAATTTTGGACCGTGATGGATTTTGTAAAGACAGAGGCAAGAGATTTAAGGGCAGCTTGGCTGTCTGAGAAGATCCGAATATCCGTGGAGGATATGACGTTTTCTTTGAGCCAAGACAGCACCTCCTTTATCGCCTGAATTTCCGCTTGGAACACACTACACTGATCGGGTAGGCGAAAGAAAAGACTGAGATTCAGTTTTTCTGAGTAGATTCCACTTCCTACACCTTCGCTGGTTTTTGAACCATCGCATCGGTGTAAAAGTGCATTGCTTCATTTTCCAAAAGAGTGTCATTTTCCCAAGCTTCTCTTGAAGGTATGGTTACTTGGGAATTATTATCAAACACCAACTTGGGGTGGTGTAGTCGGATCGGTTCGGTAGGAATCCAAAGTTATCTACAATGGAAGTGTGGCCGATTTGATTATTGGTCCACTGTGATTAAGCTCTGATTTGAGTAGCTCAGCTAGCTGCGACTTGTTTGCTGAAGATGTCTAGGGTGTAAGATGTAGTAGTACATTGAGGGCGTCCGATGGGGTTGGCCTCAGTGCGCTACTAATACACAGACTAGCAGACAATCACCCCGTATGTGAGTATCGGTCTAATTACCGAGGTAAACAGCCAATGGGTGATTTGGGGGGAGAAATCCCATTTCCCACCAATGTCTTTTTTACAGAAGAAGAGTGCCACGTTGGCTTTACATATTTACTCTTTCCTCAATATTGGTTTTCCAGGTCAGTTTTTTGGCAAAAATGAGACCTAGATATTGAGCTTGATTTGACAGTGTGATAGTTACCCCCTTAATAGTTGGGGGTCTGAAGTCCGGAATTTTGTATTTCCTCGTAAAGAGAACTAAATAATTCCGTTTTGTGTGGATTGATGTTCAGACCACAATCTACAGCCCAATTGTTAAGCTTGTTAAGTGCTGTTTTTAGCAGCTCAGCTTTGCCAGAAACGGCAATTGCTACATCATCGGCATAGGCTATGGTGTCGAAACCTTCGCCCTGTAATGAGCTATGTAAACATATTTATAATAAAAAAATTATGTTTCTATAAATGTAGAAAATATACCTTTAACAGGATTTTTTCTAGTCCCAATAGCTTAACTGAAGTAAACCGATCTTAAACCATTTTACCGCACTTATCTCAAGACATGAGATACAACAAAACTGATGGCAGTTTCGTAATCAGAGAACCCAAACCATTTTAGTAAAAATAGTTTTTATATGTTACCAAGTGAGTAAGTAATTATGGCCGCTTTTGTTCGAGAGGGGAACCACTGTGCAATGTTGTCTAGATTCACCAACACAAGTTTTCCATATGCGAGACCAATATTCTGCCACTTCCTAATCCACCGATCACTGTTTCTCTTTTACTTTAATCAAAGACGATGGTTGCATGGTTTGGTCGTTAAAGTACTGGATTCGTTCTGTGGTTGCCGAAAAGCGTTTTTTGAAATACCTCAAAATCTAAATGTAAAATTGAGTGTTTTGCTTTTAACTCACCCTAAAGTAGCACCAGGTTTTTGCTGGGGCGAGTTCAGCTATCGGCTGTCAAATAGCATGTACTTTGTTATCAAATGAAAGCGATGTGTAGTAATTTCATGGCTTGGTTTTTTGAGAACTGAAAACAAAAGTTTTCCTTGACAATTTATAGAGTTGTCAATTATTAAACCTGGGCCAATCCTAATAAAGTTCAACGCTAATTTACCTAGAAGTATAATTTAATCACTGAATCGAAACAAGCACGAAGCCTTGCAAGAGCAAAAACTTTAACTTTAACATGTTGACGTGGTTAAAGCAGTAAAGTATTAGTACACAAAAAATGCCGAAACGAAAAAGTTTAAAGGAACCAAAGCTACTTTTCTCAGCTTAATTAGGACGCTTCTGCTATAACCTACGATCTAGTACACTGGGTGTTAAGTAGCAATCAAAATTACTTTGACCTTACACGTGTTATTCTGTTCTAAATAAGACCTTTCAAAGCACAAACCAAGGCTTTCTATTTTGTTTAATTCTTCTTGCATCGTGGTTTTTAATTCATGTTTTCTATTTTCAGAGTTTTAAACAGGCCCAGGTCGTTTCAAGAATCGGTCCAAAAATAGTTGAAAACATGGCTAATGAAATCAAAATGATGATGGATCTGAAGATAAGTGCAGTCCGAGTAAGTGCATCATCGCGTTGTTTCTTCCTTCAAAGGTTTATTTGATTCTTTTTAGAGAATAATGGATTCAGCAGAAAATACGGCACTATCACATCAGAACGAAATTCCAGATGTAACGTTTTCATATTACAATGCAAAAGAAATGCTTGAACCCGGCGAAACACCACCAACTGAACCACCACTAGATTTAGAGGATGTCGGTATCAAGAGAATCAAAGTTACTCCAAAAGAAATCATATTGAAGGAAAAAGCCGAATTTTTCAAAACACCTGTCAACTTTACATTTAGTTCTGTTCATGTGCCCACAAATGTGTTCGATCGAGGTTTGTTTATCTTCGACGATTTTCTCCAAAGCCTGCTTTTTGTAATGTCTAAGATGGCTATCGTCTAAATTTAAGGTTCTTAAGAACTTGTTTAACAATCGGAAATTATTATTGCTAAAATTTGTAAGACGATAGACAACAGTAATCTAAGAAGTTACGGGATTCAGGCCCAGTTTTGGTTGAGATGAAGCCGCTTTGTTTGTTGAAAAATTATTCGTTTAAGCAAATATTAAAACGAACTGTTTATTATCTTTTTTAGCTATCGAGGTGATCCATGCCATCAAGTGGTCAGAGAACTTAGATCAGACGTTTCGTGACAATTATAAAAATGATCCCACCTTATCATGGCAATTCTTTGGCAGTGCTTCCGGTTTTATGAGGCAATTTCCGGCCTCGAAGTGGAAACAGGATCCTGTTGACCTTTACGATTGCCGTTTGCGTTCATGGTTTATTGAGGCTGCAACAAGTCCCAAAGACATCGTCATCCTATTGGATTCGTCTGGTTCTATGAAAGGACAAAGATTAGACATTGCCAAGCATGTTGTTCGGACAATTTTGGATACATTGGGCACCAATGACTTTGTGAATATTTTCACTTTTGGCGAGGACGTCAAGCCAGTAGTTCGATGTTTTGAGGATTCTCTTGTACAGGTCTGTTTGTTTTTGTATTATCACTTTTTATTATTTACTTAATTTTCTATATTCTTAATCAGGCAACTCTTGGCAATGTTCGTGAGCTTAAGGAAGCAATCGAATTGGTTAAAACGGATGCAGTCGCTAATTACACAGCGTCTTTAACAAAAGCCTTTGAAATACTGGAAATGTATAGGACCTCGGCTATCGGTGCTAATTGCAATCAGGCTATAATGATCATATCGGATGGGGCGCCATTTAGTTTTGAAGAAATTTTCGAACAATACAATTGGCAGAACAAGCCGTTTTTCATGCCAGTGAGAGTGTTTACGTATCTTATTGGAAAGGAGGTGGCAGATGCAAAAGAAATCAAATGGATGGCCTGTAATAATCAGGGTTATTTTGTACATCTCATCGACATGCCAGAAGTTCGGGAAATGGTTTTGAATTATATACCAGTAATGGCCAGACCTTTGGTTTTGGGTAGAAACGATCATCCGGTTATTTGGACACAAGTGTATGCCGATGAAGTTGTAAGTTTAGAATAGATTCAAATAGAATACAACAATTTGAATGTTAATTGCCTTTGACATTAGGATCCACAAATGACTGACTGGCTATGGGAGGTCAAACAATGTCAGCAACAGAAGGAAGATGTCGAAAACTTTCGACTGCATAAGGAACGCTTCCTCGAGGAAGAAGACAGACGTTATTGGGGAAGGAGGAGAAAGGTGAACGTTCTTAATTTACTCAAATTGTTATTCTTTTGGTTGTTCTGAACAAGTGAATGAATTTCTCGAATCCGAGACCTACGATCTTTAAAATCAGAATTTATTTTGACGGGAATGCCTGATGTGTTAGCTTTTTTAGCAAAATCAATGCCAAAAAATGGTTTTGATGCTTCTAGTTGAATTGCTAATAAGCTCAAAGAGCAATATGCACTTGCCAACATCATCATGATGTCGTCTGTGACTGTGATCCAATATTTCGCTCTTAGATGACGAAGCCATATCAGGAGCTAAACCCGCCCGTGGTTTTATCAGCAGGTGTTTTAAAGAGTTTCAAAGCTCTTTTGTAACCAAATCTCTTTATATTTGATATGACAGCCTAGTTCCTTTATTATAGTTGGCATGTACGGGCTTTAAATAAAACGGTTAACATCTCAAAAATTGAAAGCGTTCAACGTCTTTTTCTGTTATTTGTTCTCTCAAAGGGTTTCTATGATTAAAAACTTTCTCTACCTGCCACCCTATCTGGAACGTCTCTTTTTTATTAGGTACTCTACATCTTCTTAAAGTCCAGGACCTAATTTTTATTTGACTCATAATATTTTACCCTGCATTCCTATTGAAACAGTAACTCAAAAACTTTTGAACCGATTTTAAAAATTCTTTCATCAGGTTTTTTTTTTTTATTAATTTTTAGCCATTTTTGTTCTGTTACGCCAGAGAAGTATATCTCCTTACGTATGTACAATGTACAATGTACATATATACACAGGTAGCATTGTTTTATTCCTATGCTACGCTATGTTGAAGTTTCAAAATAATGGTTGTTATTATGCTAATGCAAAAGCGAAAAAGGGCAGCTTACGATCAGTATAACGAAATTTACAAGGAGAAAAGAAGGGAAGAACATCGAATTCTCAAAAAGAAAAAGAAGCAGCATGAGATCGTCTCAGGAAATAGAGAGGTGCCATGACAGGAACAAGATTTAGAAGTTTTACCAAAAGGTAAAAAGATCTTGCCAGAGTGGCAAGCCACGAACTCAAGCCTGTAAAGACCAGCAGGGAAACATAGTAGTAGAGTCACAGTCGCTACTGAGGATATGGAAAGATCACTTCGGCAGACTGATTAACCCTGATACCGAACTTTTCAATTCAGCAGGAGAATAGTTGGAAAGGAGCCTGCACCAGCTGATCTGCATGGTATGTTCGGAAGAAAGCATGCCCGATGAATGGAACCTCAGTATCGTATGCCCGATCCTAAAGAAGGGAGACCCTCACAATTGCCCCAATTATAGAGGGATAAGCCTCCTTAACGTCGCCTATAAGATCTTGTCTGCTGTAATATGTGAACGTCTGAAACCCCACATCAACAACTTGATAGGTCCTTATCTCAATGTGATTTAAGACCAAAGAAGTCCATGATAGACCAAATTTTCACATTACCGGTGCAGATCTAGGAAAAAACCAGAGAATATAATACGGATATACACCATCTTTTTATAGATTTCAAGGCCGAGTTTAACAGTATTTACAGAGACGAGCTGTACAGAGCCATGTCTAGTTTCGGCATCCCTGCAAAACTCGTACGCTTTGCAGGATGACTTTGGAGAATTCACGCTGCTCCGTCAGGGTCGGTAAAGAACTTACCAAGACCTTTGATGTTGGAAAAGGCTTTCGACAAGGCGATAAACGGTCATGCGATTTCTTCAACATCATGAAAAGATTGTAAGAAACTCAGACGTCAACACCAGAGGAACAATCTTTCAAAAGTCTGTCCAAATACTCGCCTACGCAGACGATATTGACGAAATGGGAAGAAAAAAGCGTGATGTCATAGATGCCTTATCGAGTATTGAAACAGAAGCGGCAAAAATGGGTTTGATGGTTAATGAGGGCAAAACGAAGTATATGCTGTTATCAAACAAGGACACAGAACATCGACAAATTGGACAAAACGTCACAATAGACAGACACAACTTCGAGGTAGTACAGGATTTCGTCTACCTAGGATCCGCTGTAGACACGGAAAACAACATCAGTGCGGAGATCAAACGGAGAATAACTCTTGCCAACCGTTGTTTCTTTGGGTTGAGAAGGCAATTGAGAAACAAAATCCTCTCCAGAAAAACAAAGGTGACCCTGTATAAGACCTTTATCATCCCAGTTCTCCTTTACGGCGCCAAAGCATGGACCTTATCGAAAGCGGATGAGGAAACTTTTGGTCGTTTCGAAAGAAAAATTCATCGAATGATCTTTAGTCCCGTATGCGAAGACAATGTGTGCAGAAGAATGAGAGCTGTACCGCGTCTTTAGGTTTTTTCCAAAAAAATTTTTACATCATAAGAAAAACAGTCCAAAATTAATATTTAAGATCATGAAGTTATGTGCAATGCAGCAATAGAAATGCTGTCTATAGCGTTTTTGTCACTGTTGCCGCAATAAAATCTCTTTGGTTTGGATGTACCTTAATCCTACTTGCCCATATACAAAAGTAATATATAAATAAAGGCTTGCCTTAACGATTTTGTGTAAAAATAAGATAAGAAAAAAATAAATAAAGTGGGATAACAAAGTGTAGAGTCCCGGGGCCCAGCACGTTTCTCACAACCACTCCTTGTGAGGAAATGGTGGGGACCTACAATCTTCTGCCGATTCCGAATGGCTTACCTGGGAAGCGCTTTTCATGGCAATAAATTTACTTTCGGAGGACTTGCAGATTCTTCGGGCGATACCCGTGGAAAAACATTTTTGTTTTCTGTTGGGATTCAAACCACTAACAACTCAAGTAACAGGCAGACATTCCAACCGGGCACCAGCAAATTAGTGTATACAAAGTGATTTATGGGAGTGCCCAGACTGACACCACAAGAATGACACCGCGTTTTTTTTACATTTGTAGTTGTCGCGACGACAGAAATCCTGTCAACTGCGTTTCTGCTGCAAAATTGTTTTGGCTTCGGAGAACCTTAAAGATTGAAAGCTAACGGTAGTTATTCAGAGAGTTTTGAAAGAATATTCAAATATTAATAAAAATAAGTTTGAGCAAAAACAATTTCAAACCCCATATATATTAAACAATATCCATCCATCAATGTTTTTAAATCAGTAGCACGCATTAGGTTCCTTCGTTGAACTTTAGTCAGGGTTGACCCAGGCTTCCATGACAGCTTTATGAGTTGACAAAAAAGCCTGGGCCTGGATTCCGCAATGCTTAAGACAACTATCGTGTAGATATAAGTTATTAGAAAAATTGCCAAATAATTTGTTGATGATACAATCGACCACAGACGATTGGTATAGTGGTCTGATAAGTTGCGAAATCCAGCCCATGAAAGCTTTTTGGTTCTAAGGAACGATATACCACGAAAGCTCTACACATCCCTGTATTTTGAAAAAAAAAAACAATGAATGCCCCTGTTCATTGCCTAAACTTGCCCTATCAAAAATTTCGAGTAGTGGGCAAACCCAGAGCCACAATCAGGGTCGGTTGAGGAAACTACAAGGTGAACCCAGGGCTTCAACGAACAAGCATAATAGGTAACGAACAGGGCTGTCAAATGAAATGTATTTTATGTCTCAACCTATTCAAACCGTTTTCTTTTTCAACATTTTATTTTTTGTTGAATTTTATGTTTTTTTGAAATTTGTTTTAATGCATGCATTTTTTTGGGAAATGTTTTAGTTCAAGACATTTACTGACACAAAAGGGCGAAAGTTTAAGGTACGTTGTATGACTATGAGTCAAAACAGAATTGAATCCACCACGCGCTTTTAAAATAAAGTATACTGCGCTAGTGGAGTAAGTAGAATGCTTTATCTCCCTCGTATTTTCTAACCTAAAAAAATAACCCCTAAAAAAGCTTATTGATATGATCGTACAATAACCAAAACAAATTCTTCTTCCTTATAGAGTTGGGATCAACCAACCGAATCGGACAAATACCACTTCCTGACAACAGTCTCTATGCCCGTGTATGACCGTCGTGAAAATGCCGTAAGTTTATCCAATTTATTGTTATTTTTATCTTTTCTTTCAAATCCTTAAATGCATTTTATCAATTAACAATTCAATGGCAATGAAAATTTTATTTATTCACAAAAAAAAAATTTTTTTTTTCAAATTGTTTTTTTTTTTTTATTCAATAAATTTTCAAAAATTCAAATTATAAATACCAAACAATTGTATCTGTATCACTGAAACGTAAACTTGTACAATATAGAATATCACCGAAGATGTGTTAATTAACGAAGCCCACTGGGAATCGCAAACTCGTGAGGTATTTCAAAAACTCAAATTCCTAACGAACGAATAATCAAAAGTAATCGTTATTATTTTTGCGCTAATACCTTAGACTATACGTTTAGTGATTACTTAAATTTGAAACTAAAATATAAAAACTAATTACATACATATCAGAAAACATAAATTCCTAGAAGTCTATATACTCGTAGTAATGTTTTCGGCCCGCATTTCGATGATTGGGTTAAATAGAGACGAATATTCTTATACATATTAACGCCGCTATATAATATTTTAATAACCTAGTGCTATAGATACAAAACAAATAGATAATTTTAGCTTTTATTTAAAATGTTTGATTTTTTTATTTTTTGTTTTGTGTATTTGAAGAACCAAAATTAAGAGTGACCAAAAAATATATATGCAATGTTCAATTTACCTGTACAAATTTGTCGATAAATTATTTATGTAATTTAGTGAAGGGTTTCAATAATATAGACAGTTATTTATTGCTTGTTTTTTTATTGAGTTGTATTTGTTCAGTAGACTTAAATTATTTACATACATACATACATACGATTTTCTTTTAAACATAAATTTCTAAAAAATCAAGCTTTAATTTCTTAAATTTAAGGATTGTATCATGAAGGATTTTAGGATTGAAACAAAAATAAATTGAACAATAAATTTGCTTGAATATGAAATGCCATGATGAGCTTGAGACTAGCTTTGGCTAAACTCTTGAATCGAAAGTAGGTTTCAACAAATTTTTTATTAATGCCCATTAGCCAAATGATTTTTCTTATAATATATACCTACAGTGCATACAATACTTTGAAACAAGACTTTTGAAAAGTTATGCACCTGGTGTTGGTGTTTGATTTTTGTACAATTTTTCAAGTCAAGGAAATCGGCACTACGATGTGTCATTTTTTCGAAATTTTCGAATCTCATTCCTATCACGGCATCTCTCAACTCCTGTAGTGAAGGCTTTTTTATCTGCCCTTTTTTAAACGAATGGGGGCTCGTGTCTTCATCGCTGCTTGTAAATCACGTTATAGTGGTCAAATACAGTCCTTGTGGTATTTGTTTGGCTGCATTTTGCTGCCTGTATTTTTCATCAAACCATGGGTTTTGTTTTATGCACCGACTAAAGCCTCAATCCTCATAGGCTGCGACTTGTTGATATAAAAACCCTATGATTATTCCTCGATTTCGGGTTTTCAAAAGCCGCGTTTTAAAGATATAGCACATACGCAGAACGCATGATACGCTCTACGCATTGTTGAATCTTCCTCGCCACGATATATCTGCTTACTTACTTACTTAGGTGGACATTACAGTTCGGGGTGAACCTGGGCCTCAACCAACATCCTTCTATAACGATTTCGATTTCGGGCGAGCTCTCTCCAGTTTCGCACTCCAAGTCGGTTGAGGTCTTCATCCATTTGATTGCTCCACCTAAGACGAGGTCTTCCCCTTCCGCGATTTCCCTGCAATGTGCTTTCGAAAACCCGACGAGCCGGAGTGTTTGGGTCCATCCGCTCTACATGGCCCAACCATCGTAGCCTCGCGATGCGTACTCTTCAAAGATCATTCGGAGAATTTTTCTTTCGAAACGACCAAGGGTTTCCTCATCCGCTTTCGATAAGGTCCATGCTTTGGCGCCGTAAAGGTGGACTGGGATGATTAAGGTCTTATACAAGGTCACCTTGGTTTTTCTAGAGAGGGTTTTGTTTCTCAATTGCCTTCTTAACTTCAAAGAAGCAACGGTTGGCAAGAGTTATTCTTCGTTTGATCTCCGCACTGATGTTGTTGTCCGTGTCTACAGCGGATCCTAGGTAGACGAAGTCTTGTACTACCTCGAAGTTATGTCTGTCTATTGTGACGTTTTGTCCAATTCGTCGATGTTCTGTGTCCTTGTTTGATGACAGCATATACTTCGTTTCGCCCTCATTAAGCATCAAACCCATTTTTGCCGCTTCTGTTTCAATACTCGCAAAAGCATCTATGACATCACGCTTTTTTCTTCCCATTTCGCCAATATCGTCTGCGTAGGCGAATAATTGTACAGACTTTTGAAAGATTGTTCCTCTGGTGTTGACGTTTGAGTTTCTTACAATCTGTTCAAATATGATGTGTAAGAAATCACATGACAGTTTGTCGCCTTGCCTAAAACCATTTTCGACATCAAAGGTCTCGGTGAGTTCTTTACCAACCTTGACGGAGCAACGTGAGTTCTCTAAAGTCATCCTGCATAGTCGTACGAGTTTTGCAGGGATGCCGAAACTAGACATGGCTATGTACAGCTCATCTCTGTAAATACTTTCATACGCGGCCTTGAAATCGATAAAGAGATGGTGAATATCGATATTAGTATTAGTTTTAGTTTTTAGTTAACTTGGTCTATTGTGGACAAGGATTGATAAGGACCTATCAAGTTCTTTCAGACGTTCACATATTACAGTAGACAAGATCTTATAAGCGAGGTTAAGGAGGCTTATCCCTCTATAATTGGCGCAATTGTGAGGGTCTCCCTTTTTTAGGATCGGGCATACGATACTGAGGTTCCATTCATCAGGCATGCTTTCTTCTGACCATATCATGCAGATCAGCTGGTGCATGCTCCTTTCCAACTGGTCTCCGCAGCTGCCTTGAAGAGTTCGGCATCAAGGCCATCTGCACCTGCAGTCTTATTTGATTTAAGTTTGCATATGGCAAGCTTAACTTCCTCTCTCCGGCATTCTTAATCATCGTCCAAACTGAAAGGGTCAATCTGCCTGACAGCGGAATTTGTGTCCTCATCGCCGTTAAGCAGTCTGCAGAAATGATCTTTCCAGATCCTCAGTAGCGACTGTGACTCTATAATTATGTTTCCCTGCTGGTCTTTACAGGCTTGAGTTTGGGACTTGCCACCCTGGCAGGATCTTTTTACATTTTGGTAAAACTTCCGAAACTCGTTCATGTCATGGCACCTCTCTATTTCCTCAAACGAGCGCTTCTCATGCTGCTTCTTTTTCTTTTTGAGAAGCCGATGTTCTTCCCTTCTTTTCTCCTTGTAAATCTCGTTATACTGATCGTAAGCAGCCCTCGTTCGTTTTTGCATCAGCATTTGTCGTGCTTTTTGTTTGCCTGCCTGCATTCTTCATCGAACCATGGGCTTCGTTTTGGTGGCCGAGTGAAACCCAAAACCTCACAGGCAGCGGTTCTGATGGCTTCTTGGCATTGCTGCCACTGGTCTTCAATGCTTAATGCTGGCGGCATGGGATTCAAGGGTAATTGAAGGGACACTCGATTGGAAAAGGCATTGGCAATCCCTTGCGATTGTAGCTTTCCGACGTCATATCTCTTCACAGCGTTAGTTCGTGCAGGTCGTGAACACGATATCCTCATTCGTACCTTGGCTACAACAAGGTAGTGGTCCGAGTCAAAGTTGGCCCCTCGGAAAGTTCGGACATCTAGCACACTGGAAGAGTGCCTTGCGTCGATCGCGACATGGTCAATTTGGTTGACGGTTAATTGATCTTTAGATCGCCATGTACCTTTATGAATTTTGAAATGCGGGAAGCGTGTACTACTTACAACAAGATTTAGCCCCGCAGCAAAATCGATTAACCTCAGTCCGTTTTCGGAGGTTTTGTCATGGAGGCTATGTTTACCGATTGTGTTTCCAAAGATGTCCTCCTTCCCTAGCTTTGCGTTAAAATCGCCAAGAACGATTTTCAAGACGTGTCTAGGGCACTGCTCATACGTTTCTTCGAGGAGCTCGTAGAAACAGTCTTTAGAATCGTCATCTTCCTCTTCTGTGGGGGCGTCGGCGCATATAAGGCTAATGTTGGCGAATATAGCCCTGATGCGGATGGTCATTATACGCTCATTGCCTGGATTTTGGCTGACCACCTTATCCCTGAGTCTTCCTCTAACGACAAATCCGCACCCAAATAAGCGCTGTTTCTGTTGTCTGTAGCAGTCGCCATAGTAGATGCACAGTTTTTCATCTTCCTTATGCCCGGTCCACTCTATCGCACTTCTTGGAAGGTGGTTATGTCTGCTTTGCGGCAGTCCAGGGCGTCCGCTAATTCTCCAGCCGCACGTAGTCCGTTAAGAGATCTTACTTTCCACATGCAGATCCGGAGGTCATTGTCCTTTTTTCGTTTGCTTGGGTCGTCAACTTTGAAATCATTATCGTTATCCGAGGCTGTTAGTTGTTTCGGAACTAGATGTTTTTTACGTTGTTGGGTAGTTAACCCTACGCACAGCCCCCATCCTGGAGGACCAGGTCCTTTTGGATCCCTTCGGACACAAAGGGCTGGAATATCCAGTGTCAGTACCCTGCTGCAGGGGTGTGAGTACTGCCGTTGGCTCACCAGGAGCTCATCCGCCACCATCTCTACTTCAATACCCTGTCCTAGTATTGAAAGACGCTGAAAGAACTTTAAACCAAATATGTTGGAGTAGCTCCTTCAGGGGGTTCTGCTTTTATGGCTGCTGAAGTCCACCGTTGATTCTGTCCTTCGAATTCATCCGATGGGACATTTACACGAAAGCTCTCGTAGACCACTGAGAATCGTGCAGTCAGTCATAGTTCGCAGAGCAATTATAGTGTTGACCGATCACAATTCTTTTGTTCCGGATTCCCTTGTCAACACTCGCACTTACTAGTTTAGCAGGTCAGCTCTGGACGGAGCATCCCAGGTCCCAGTGGATACCGCTTGGAGGTATAGTAAGCACAATTGACGTGTACTATAAGTTGCAACATCTGGGCGCCGCCAAGTTGGCACCAGTCAGACCCTACCTGAAAAGTACAACGCCCATCCACCATCCTCGGTATATCTGCATCATGGGATAAAATCTCAAGACCTTTTTCCGTTCAAAAAAAAGTTGTCTTTGGCACAATTCGCACTAAAGATTTGAAAATATCGCAAGTAGCACCACCTTTTGACTCACGTCTTATGGATATGCCGTCCGATACAGTGATCCGAATGATCAAATTGCTGCAAACGTACACGGTCAAGTTTCCGTTGATTCGGGACTGGTTCACTCTAGAATCTAGAACCAATTATGGATTGTGTCCGCAGTGGCATCCAAGTTGTGCTTAAAACAGGCTCTTCTCCTTCTTTTATCTACTTCAAAAGCGATCCAGGAAAACAGGACTATGAATGTGCTAGACTAAACTATTTGAGTCTCGCTTTGCTTCCAGGCCATCACGGCAAAGCAAGGATCTCAGGCAGCTTTCTCAGGTCCTGAACCAGTACTTGATCTGCCGGACTCCTCAGTGATGGCTTCAATGAACGATTGGATCTATAAAAAATACAACCGCAAATGACATGCCTCCGTTGAATGCAGGCAGACTAGACGTTAATAAAAAAGTTGACATATTTTTGCTACGGCACTGCAGAAAAGATAATACAAAATTTGTTGGCGTTGTCAGTTGTCACATGCCAAACATTTACACGTACTAGACGCAAGTGATACCACACTCTGTAAATCCTGTGGAGAAGATGGTGACACCTAGCAACAACCTCTCTGTGACTCATAGTGGGAGCTGATAACCTTATCTTATCATGGCAGCGTCTAGTGTGAATATAAGGCTATATCAAAGAAAGGTTTCTATCTATTAGTACAATAGAGCGGTATATAAGTGAATGTTCGAATTAGTATTTAAAAAACCTCCGAGACAGAAAAAAAATAAGCTGCTTAGCAAAATTTAATTCAAAAAAACATGAATAGCAAGAAATGAACAAAATAAGTTAGTAATAGAAACAAATTTTTTAAAGAAGATGGAGTTTTCAGAATATCAAGAAAACCAACACAACACCCATATACTTCCCGATTTCTTGAACTTGAAAACAAAAATTCGTTTTAAAAATCTATTAGTTGCTACAAAAAAACGAACATTTTTGTAGCAACTAATAGATTTTTAATCCCCTTTTGACTAAAGGGTAAGGCCATCGATCATGAATACGCAAAGATGCACACCAACACCAGTAATAGAAAATATAAACTCCTAAGAAAAATAATTACATCGTATTATTGGTAAGTGTTGATAGCTTTCGGATTCACTTACCAATAAAACACGTTATACGACTAATAAAAAATTCTTATATTGATAATTGTGAAATTTCTTATTTTCATTTTGCAACTCTCTTAAGTGCCCGGATGTAGATCAAGGCACAATACACACATTTGAAAAATGGCTGATGTGATCATCCTCGTGTGGAATTAAGAACTTTATATCTATTTTTTGGAGACTGAATACGCTAAGAAGATTAGAGAAAAACACTTTTGATTTTTTTAAAACAAATTTTTTTATTTTGCTCTATTATTATTTATTATTTCAAAAATAAAATGGAAAGCTTGGTGCAACATTAAAACAAACTAATATCTTATATTAAATGTGTATCTGAAATTTATAAGATCTGCTTAGTCAAAATCAAGCGCCTCAAAGCTGAAATATTATGCTTTCTTTGATATTTCATTTTTTCCTTCAATATTTTTCTATAAATGTAAGCTAAGTTTTAATTTACTTGATTAATCTACCGTTTACTTAAAATTCGTATATTAAGCAATTAAATAAACAACAGCTGCCAAAATCTATTTAGGATACTAAAATTTTTCAAAGTCAGTTTAAGGAGTCAAAATCTATTTTTTTTTATAAAATTCTAATTTATGCCCTCTTTTTTTCTAGCTTTGATGTATCGGATGCTAAGTTTATAATTTGAGGAGTAAGATTGAGTTGCCTTTAAACTATGCTGGGCGGCATTTCATTAGGTTCGAATTCGAGTCGGTTTTTGGTTAATAGGTGCGTCCACTTCACGTTAAATTGGTACTTCCGATGCCGATTATTATTCCCGTTCGGCATAGTGTGGACGCACCTTAAAAAATTTGTCCACAGTGACACGTAAATGCGAATTTGCTGTGTACTTGTTTTTTCTAATTTCTAGTTCTTATAGCAGTAAAAAATTGTTTTTCTATGAAATTTTCAAAATTTGTTTGGAGCCACGCTTTTGAGAAAAAATATGTAAGATAAGCTGAGTTCATTTTATTTGCAAATATGTAATATAGGTATTCAACTTGTAAAAAAAAATTTTACTCTAGCTTTCAATTTCTTATGGAAAATTAAATGAAAAATTTGTTTTGCTTCTTCCTTAAAATTGGGATGAGGGACACACAATTGCAAACACAGGGTGACATTTCGTCCATGCAAGTATTTATTTCATTATCATAAACAAACCGCTGTTTCTTAATACGTTCGTGAAACGTAACCGGAACAATGAAGGGCAGTGGGTTTGTTGCCAACCAGATTTTCCTATTTTCGAACAGTTGGCTTTTTTCTGATTTCCGCCTTACAGCTTAGTTGTTTTTTTTTTTTTGTCTTTTATCAAAAATAGTTCCTAGAAAATATATTATAGATTGAGTTATGTATATGTTTATATGTTTCGTCATGTCATGTGTGCTCTTTGCTTTTAGCTAATTTAAGGGGTTCTTAAGAACGTTAGGGAAGGGATAGATATATAAGATCTTGTTTAGTTAGAGATAAGATAGACCCCTGCCTGTTAGCCCAATCACGTATTGTTGTCATTAATTATTTGGTCTATATAGTTTCTGCCTCTAGTGGTGTATAAGTCATATCGGTTTTGTCACCTGCGCTGCAAAAGCCCTTCCCCGAAGATTTATTGAAGGATTCGGTTTCTGTAAGTTTAAACGTAAACAAAAGTACTTATCTTTTACAGAAAAACATGTTTTGTTTTAGTTTTACGTTAAAATTGGTGAAATAGCGGCTGCAGCAAAGAAAAAAATATCCAAAAATTATAATGAGCAAGAGGTCACAATTTTTAATATTGGACCAAAAGCCAATATAGTCCGAAATCTAATAACAAGCTATGCAGAATTTAACTCATTTTCGAAGAAGAACGCCTATAAAATTAAATAAATTAAATTTTTGTAAGAAATACTAGGACGCGGCGGCGTTCACTATAAAATGTCGGATAAAAATTAAAGCAGGTACTAGTACGCCCAGTTCGAAAATTGAAGAACATGGAAGCGAGATATTAAGAGGTATTTTAGGTAAAGTGGATTTAAGGCTGTAGGGCTACCCATTGTTTGACTAAAAAACTCAACAAACATCTTTGATTTCGGGCCAGCTCTCTCCAGATTTGTACTCTAATTTAATTGAAGTCTTCTTCCAATTGATTGGGCCACCTCTAGTTAGAGGAAGTCCTTCACTACCTCAAGGTAATGTTTGTCTGTTCCTACATTCTGTATAATTTATCGATGTTCTCTGTCCTTGTTCACGCCTTTTGCTTTCCAGATATAGTTAATCGGTAACACCACTGTAAATTTAAAAAAAATCGATTTTTGATTTTTAGGCTTAAAAAATACTTTGAACCTTTTTGAATATCGGATAAAATATTTCAAATCTCTAAGTATTTTTTTTTTCTTGTAATTTTGAGCTCTTCCCCTAGCTCGTCGGAATGCTCCGAAATGACACTTACGTCAGATGACCTACATTTTGATTTCTATCTTCTCTAACACTAACTAACTAACACTAACGGATTTCATTATAAGGCATTTATATTCAGGTAGAAGCATTTCCACTCAATAGTACGTGAGTGTAGTACGTGTCAACACGTGTACAAAAAATACATTTCAAAACCTTAAATTCGTTTTTCTCGAAACACGACTTTTCAAAACGACAAGCAGTATAACTCCAATAGTTTTGGTTCTTTTCATTTGAATTTGTTACAATATCTTGAAAATAAGATTTTGAAGAGAAATACGTAGAGGATTTTTGATAAGTTAGATTAGATTAGATTTATTCATTATAAATTATATATGTATAAACAATTTTTCTATTTTAAATTTTTACATCATGAACAGCTAGAGGCATGACAAAAATGATGTCGTCTGCCTGAATGGCTTTAATTAAGCTTGAAAATTGCTCAGTAGTTTTGTTAATATTCAATCAAACAAATTAAAAATAAATTTCAAAAGATAAATAAAATATAAAGAGTTTCTTTATGATATCCACAAATTTAAACAAAAAAGAAAAAAATATAGGGCCTTGAGTTTAGCTAAAACGAAAAAAGTTGTGCGGATCGCTTAAAATGACTATTTGTTTTTTCTTTAGCTTAGTTTTTAGACTTTGAGTTTAGCTAAAAAACGAAAACAATTGTGCGGAAAGCTTAGATTAACTATTGATTTTTTTCTTTTTTTTTTAATTTTTTGTTTATATAAAACACATTTTTAGAAGCACTCATCAATTATTCTAGTTCGGTATGATATCGCCTTCTTACAGTACGCCACTAGATGCATCCAGTTTTCACCATTAAGAAATCTTAGATCTTCATTCTCTTCCAACAAATGTCTACCAAAAACTGCTCTTCTTATCTCCCTCACCTCAGTACTGGGCAAACTCCCAGAAAATGGCCAACATCTTCTTTCACGTTCAGGTTGCAGAGACTGCAATTCCTTGCAAAATCTCTGCGATGAGGAACAAAGTTGAGTCACAGCATCTCCCCTCTTACTTGGAAAATAGTGCTGATGGTATCCACTGAGAAATTCGGGGTGAAGTAGTTCCGTTCATTCAGGTTGTAAGTGAGTTTCGAGTAAAACGAACTTTCCGTTGATGCTCGTGCTCTTTCTTTGAAAGCATACCTTTCGTCTTCATCCGTTAGCTCAATAATTTCGTAAAGTGATTTCTTCAGTGCTAAATTATTCAATCCTGCCTGGTTGAAGGTAATACCACAGTCCGCTGTCAGCTTTTTCCATTCTTGGTACCAACATTTCTGGAACTGCACCGCATACTGCCAGACCGACTTTGGAAGTCTTGTATCTTTCATATTAGTTATCTTAATCAGGTAATCGGCATTAAGCTAGAGGGTTGATATTAATAGCGTAGACAGACCGCTTTCTAGGTAGAACATATATTTTAGTGTAGTAATTGGCAGCGAGAAGATTTTCCTAAGAAATGTTTTCCACAGCATCGAATTTATAGGCCCCCCAGACTTGTGTTCCATAAAATAAGACTGATTGTGGTATTGCATTGAAGACCCTATATTTGGAACTTAGAGCAATATTCTTATTATAAAAAGAATAAATTTTACCAATTTGCACATATAGCAGTTTTAGCTTTGTCAGCTTTCGATTTGAAGTGTTTTTCCATATTAAGATTAAAAGTTAAATCCATGCTTAAGTAACAGTACTGCTTAACAACTTCTAGATCTCTTCCATCGAACTTCCATTGTTCTGCTCTTGAAGCTTTACCACTTCCATTTTGAAAGATCATAACCTTTGACTTGTCAGTGTTCATTTCTAAGCTCCATGTCTTACAATAATCTGCTAGCCTATTTATCATCAGCTGTATTGAGGTTATAGATTCTGCTAATATGACAATATCATCTGCGTACATTATAACTTTAATTGTGGCCGCACCAATTTTAACACCACAGGATAACCACTGTATCAGGTCGTCAAGATATAACGCAAAAAGCAACGGACTGAGATTGCAGCCTTGCTTAAGACCACGGTTTGTTTCCAGTTTCTCTGATTTTTCCTTCCCGTCATATATGTACTCGTGCAAATGATTGTTGGTACTGTTTTTCCAATGCATTAATAAATTTAGTTGACACTCCTAAATTATACAATTTAAAGAACAGCTCATTTCTGTCAATTGTGTCAAAGGCGTAAAGTTTTTTGTTGTTGCTGATTTTGATTCTAGCCAGACCAATCAGAACGAATATGTTGTCTACCGTTGAGTAACCCTTGCGAAATCCAGCTTGGTACTCGCTTAAAATGTTATGGTTTTCTACCCAGTTTGTAAGCCTTTCACATAAAAGAGAAGTGTATATTTTCAGTGATGCATTAAGAAAAGAAATGCCTCTGTAGTTTTTGGGATCGGAAGGATCTCCCTTTTTTAGAATAGGCCATATCAGAGCTTCGTAAATGTGATCTGGAGGAATTCCAAAGTTAAATATTGTATTCAAAGCTTTTGCTAACTTTTCTTTAAAAGCAAGCGAGTTATATTTGAAGAATTCGACAGGAATGTTATTTGAGCCAGCCGCTTTGCAATCTTTCATTGACTTCGAGACTACTTCCAGTTCCTCTTTGTTTATATCCGCGTCTAAATAGTTATTTCGCTGATAAGGACGTGCATATTGAAAAATACAACTTTCCTCCATCAATGGTGTATTTAAAAGTTTGTTAAAATGTTCTCTTAAAGCATTCACGTTTATTAATGAATCCTGTTTTATTACATTATTTCCATTGATTTTTTTAGTGAGAGTTCAAAACTCCTTCGAATCCTTGCACTCACCCAGCGATTTAGCTAAGTTTTCTTCAAACTTCAATTTTTTGACTTTGCAAACTCGTTTATATTCCTTATTAGCCTCCACATATGCCGACTTAAAGCTCGATGTATTATATTTCCGTAGCAAATTCAATAAGGATAAGGATTTTTTTCGAAGATTTTCGCAGGAGAAATCATACCAATCGTTTCTTTTTTTGCAGGTGGTGGGTTTTTTCATTTGACTAGCTACATACATCCATAATAATTTTTTCAAGTTCTAGAATTGGAAAGTATTTGATTCTTAATATTGACTCCTTTCTTAGTAAAATGTCATTTGTTCTCATATGTATCTGATCTGTGAATTTATTATTCCATTTTAAGACTCCGCTGTTATTATGTAATACCAGTCTCCACCAGCATTTGATAAGTTAATTTAATCATTATTTATTTTACTTTTGAAAATTTAACGATTTAATTCAATTACTCGTCAATCGCATAAAAATCAACAATTTTAAAATCCTCTACGAATTTCTCTAGCTATAAAGCATGAAAAATATTTGTTTTTTTATTATATAGTTCCAAATTTGGGGCAGCTACACTGCGTGCCGCAGAGCTCCTCAAATTGCACGTGCCTGGCGAAAATGGCTGCGGTGCCGTCATTTTTGAAAAAAAAATTTTAATAATTTTCTATTTTGTTACTTAAATATACGCTAAATAACTTTCTCCAATATTATAATATTATGACCATTCCTTCCACCTAAAAAAATGACAAAAACACGTTTTTTATTATATTACTACAGAACATTTTAAAAAGAAAAAAAATTTTTATTAAAAAATATATGTTGAAGATCGTAAAGATCACCTCAACTCCATATTGCGTTTCGCCCAGGCACGGCAATTGGGCTCATCAGTTAGATGATTGCCGTACCCTTCTAAGACGCAATTTTTGTTCGGAATACACCGACACTTATAAAATTCACTGCACTCACATGCAGTGAATTTTAATTTCTAAGCAAATGTACAAGACATTATTAAAAGCTTAGAAAAGTAAACAAAAGTTTTCCATGGTTTGGTATAAATTTATTTAAAAGAAAAAACGTTTTTTATAGCTGTTACAGTGGTGTTACCCCTCAAGATCAAAACATTTTAGAAAAAAAGTGAATATAAACAATTTTGAGCTCCAATAAGACCTTGAATTTAAACAAATCTTTTTCATTTAGATTTCAATAACAAAGTTTCGTTGTGGGATACTCCTTTCGTAATAATTAGAATATCTGCCTGTTACGCAGTAAGTTCTTGGTTCGAATCCCAACTGAAAACAACAGCTGTTTGTTCATGGGTATCGCCTTTCGCGGGGAATCGGCAAGTCCTCCGTTAGAAAGTACTTTCTCGATTAGCCGTTCAGAATCGGCAGAAAATTGTAGGTCGCCTCCATTCCCTTACAAACAAACCAAGGCTGTGAGAAATGCGCTAGGCCCAAGTTCTCCCCGCTTTGTTGCGCAGCGCCACACCATTTTTTTTTTTTTTCTTATTTATTTATTTTCGCTCCTTCAATTCATTTTAAGGTCTGAAAGTTAATTTTCACTATATTTTACTTTGAATAGTTACCAAAGCTCAAAAACGTTTTATGGTTGTACCGTTTTTTGATAAAAATCAGTGCAGCAGGAAAAATTCATTGTTCAGTGTAAATGCAAGTATCGTTTGCAATTGCCCCTTTATCCCGTCCCAAATGATTAGGGAGACTATTTTTGTTAAGGTTTTCGTACTTCGAACAAAGAGTAATGAACATTGGGTAGGCACTTCAAAAACATCACAAAAAGTACAAAAAAGAAAAAGAAACAAGTGGAAATTACTTACATTTAAGGAGAATGCTTATTTTCAATTTATTTAAGCAAGTGTTTTCTTAAATTCTTTGCAAGGAATTAAATATTAAAGTTAAACCAGAATTAATATTACTGCTAATTGAATAGACTCTCTTCAATATTAATTTTTCTTTTTTTGCTTTATGTTTCTCTTTTTTTCGGTAATATAGTTAACCTTATCAATTGTTGGTGCATAAACTACCAATATTTATTATACTATATTTAATCCTCTTAAAACAATCAACCTATCAGCCAGAAGAAAGCTTAGTTATTTAGACTTATTAGTTCTTAAACATGAAATCCAATAGTTCAAAGTAAAGTGTATTAAATCAGATACACAATGCATTTTTATTCTACATCAAGAATTTTTTGTTACCAACTTAAGAATATATCTATCTACAGTATCATCTACACCCAATGTCTGTAGCTTTTCGGAATTAAAAAAAGAAAAAAAAAAAAAGAAAATCAAAATTTGTGTAAATTTTGTACTTTGATTGTTAATATTTACTTTATAGCTTGTGAAAATAATTACTTAGTCTTATATAACTCTTAGATGATTTCGTAGAATGTGTAATCGAAGCCATCATCAAAGCCAAAACAAAATTGAAAATGTATTAACTTTTCTTTTTCTTATAACAACAATTATACCTAATGTATATAGACTCGAATTGCAAACCTACTTGGAGTTGCTGGAACCGATGTGCCAATTAGAGATATAAGAAAACTCTTATCACCATTTTTGGTAAGTTGCACCTTCACTTAGATGTTAGAGGTCTTAGTTTGGTTGGTAATCTTTTTTTAATAGTTGGGAGTCAATGGCTACGCTTTCATTGTTACCAACAATGGTTATATACTATTCCATCCAGATTTTCGTCCAATTGTAAGTTTGAGAACATAAACACCCATAGCTTTATTTGTGAGCTTGCTTGAATTGTTTTTTTTTAAGTTTCAAGACATTCTCAAACCCGCTTACAATAGTGTCGATATGATTGAAGTTGAACTCTTAGATGATGATCGGGAGCCGAGAGATTTTAATCCAGTATTGATTGGGGTGAGTATTTTAAAAGAATTTACCCTTTTCAAAGATTTTAATCAAAAATTTCTTTTTATAGATTCGAGACGCAATAATAAATCAGTCCACAGGCAGCAAGTGGATGCTAGTAAAAAATCACTTCGACCAAATGGTAGGTTGACTGTTTATTTGAGACATGAGTAAGTCCGAATCTTTCAGCAAAAGTTAGAGACTCAGTCTCAAAATGATTAATTAAACCTCCTGCACAAAGGGCTCCCTTCCATATTAATTTGTTACTCATAAGTTTAGTCACATGAGATGAAATAGGCATTCCTGGTAGTCTTTACAAAAGTGAAAAGGACTCTTCTGTATGACTTCTAAGCCATCGACCCATTAAAGTTGTTTTAGCAGGTGTTCACAGTCGAAAAACCTTGCGACTTGTGGCACCAGCTTTCAATTCATATTTCAAGCTTTCCCTAACTTTATTTAGTTTTTAGTCAGAGCAAAGTCAAATTTCAGCAGCGTAGTAATAAGACCTTTTATATGGGTCGATTTGGTGGACAGACTCGGTCTAATTGATGTTGGATGGTGGGGTGTTGTTAGCACTCATATTGTCAGACTTATCGTCGGACTATAGTTAGACTACATTTTCAATAGTAGACGCAATCGTAGTAGAAATCCTCCCCTTATTGGATATATCTGTCCAAGTTCGAAATTATCAAAAATATTCGTAAGCTAAGCTAAAAATACACGTCGACTAAGCCAACCATGGGGGGAAACGGTGAAATTCATCTCCAAAATTAATAACGTCTTTTACTCTCAATACATATTTTTTTTATTTCATGGGGTTAGGGTTTTTTTGATTGTCCCGACCGTAGTCAGGTAGAAAAGCTATAAAAATATATTTTATCATATCGATGTTTTTATGTAATTTGGAAAAAAATATTTTTTTTTTTTACTTTTTTAGTTCATAAACTTTAGACGCGTTTTTCTCAAAACTACTTTTTCAAAGTCCGTGTTTTCAAAACTACTTGACCGATTCATTTCAAACTTTGTACACATTTTTGACACAAAAAATATCGCTCCCAAACGTTAAATAAAAATTTTTTTACATTAAGGGTGTTTTCTACCCCCAAAATGGCGGAATTTTTAGTAGAAAACAAAAGTTTACACTTTGAATGGCCGCCCAAAATTTTTTAAATGAAAACAAAAATTATCAGAGAGCGCTTGGGGGAAGATTTGATCATAATTTGACTAATTTTTCTTATTTTTTTATTTTCAAATAATTTCCAGCCGAGTTTTGGTGAACACCGTAATTTGTTTTTAATTTTCTCAAGACGTTCAGGGGGAAGCTCTGTTATCGGTTTATGCTTCAATATTTCTGCATGAAAAAATTACCCTATATTGTCGAAAGTATGCTTAATAATGTACGAAAGGACCGAATAAAATTACTCAATCCATATTTAAGAAAAAAAATTCGCATAAAAAGCTTTTTTTTACCTTAAACCACTAAAAATTTGTTTTAAATTCAACCGAAATACAATATAAAACGGCCTTGATTCATTAAACCGCACAATACAAAACAGGACGTGTATTATTGAAATACTAAATTTCAATAAACTCCAAATACTCCACGGTCCACGCTAAATAGCAAGAGATATAGTGATGGGTCTTATAGACAAAGCAACCGCAATACAAGGGATGTTGAATATTTTTTCACTACTTCTTTTATGTGAGTACTAGCTGTGCCCGCGACTTCGTCCGCGTGGAATAGTGACTTTCGGCAGCATTTAATTTTTTAAGCTATTTATTTTGCAAATAAGACACATTCATGAGTTTTAGTAAACTATTGTTATACTATTTTATTTCAGTACATTTTTGCACACGACGTTCTTACTTTTTCCATCTTTTATCAAATAAAAAGGTTTTGCGAGTTTGATACACTCTTTTAAACTAAAATGACAAATCATTGGGAATTAAAGAATTACGAGAAGTCAATAGTTTTCTTATTTCGCTGTTCCAGTAATTATTAAAACTCTTATACAACAATTCTTTATTACTTATTATTGGCATTGAAACACCAACTTGCAGCCACTCCTGATAATTCTAAGGAATTGAGAAACTCTATAGGGTATGATGTGACTTGCTCAGTGTCCACAATATTGTCTTCTGATAGATATTCGACAACATCCCCCAATACGTCTAACATAATTTATTAGTTGATATGGTTAACTATCTCATTAGTCGGCGCCAAAATCGACTTTTCACACAGTCATTACCTATTGACAATATTTATTTGAAGATCAAGATAGACATTTCTTCTCAGGTCAACTGTGTAATCGACAATTTGACAGAAATCACCTCACGGTGAAAGAACTTTTGAAATCGGTCCAGTAGCTTCAAGGTTCGTGTTTACGTTGCCGTAAACGTAGGAATATTGGGATAACAAATACAACCCATGTCATGTCCTTCTTCAGGTTCAATAGTTTGGGCGGTAGATAGTAACAAAGAAAAACAGACAGACGGAGTTGATTTCGGATCTATAGCGTTAGTAAGTACTTCCGTTCCCATGGGAATATTAGGATAAATTAAAGTTAATGTTACTTTGAGATAGTGTAGCATTCTAACGGGGAAATAATTCTTGAAATCAGTTCAGTAGTATCTAGGTTCCGGTTAACGTTTGCGTTCTTGTGGGAATACAGAGATAACATATATAACCTATGTCCATCTTCAGACTCAAGACAATATCTCTGTACCAAAATTCCTATAAATAGGTTTAATAGTTGGGGCGGTTTTTGATAACTAATTAAAATAGACAGACTGATTTATTTTCAGACTTATGATATTAGTAAAGACTCCCATTCCCGTTGGAATATGGTGACCGTTCCCGTAGGAACATGCGGATGACTTACAGTTTATGTTACTCAGGAATAGTGTAGCATTCTAACGGTGCGAGAATTTTTGAAATCGGTTGTATAGTGTCAAAGTTCCCGTATGCGTTCTCGTTCCCGTGGTAATATAATATATAAGACTGGTTCCCGTAGGAATATTCAAATGAAATGTTACCTATGTCCTTCTTCAGAGCTTCATCTCACCAACTACTCTAGAAAGGAAAACTTACAAGGACATATGACTATTCTGCAGGTGCTCCCAATACTGAAATCGCCTGCGGCCCACTCCTCGGACTTTATGCCTAAACGCATAATGTTACATCGTCCCTTTAAAGTAATCTTTCCAAACCGCTCAGCATGGAAGAACCCTGTAATTCTTACAAATAACTTCCAATACATCTGGTATACTGACGGCTCAAAAACAAACAACGGTGTAGGTGCAGGGATTTACGGTCCCAACTTTAAATCATCTACATCCCTTGGTAACACAACTACTATCTTTCAGGCAGAGGTAATGGCTATAGAATTCTGTATTAGGGAATGCATTAGAAGAAACCTCCGAAGATCAAGCATCCTAATCTGCTCTGACAGTCAGGCAGCACTAAAGGCTCTATCCTCGACAAAAATCGAATCCAAACTAGTTTGGAACTGCCTGACATGTTTACTTCAATTAGCTACTCACAATAAAATAACTCTTTCATGGGTGCCTGGTCATGAAAGCGTACCGGGTAACGAAGAGGCTGACCTACTTGCTAGACTTGGCTCTCAGTCCCAATTCAAAGGCCCTGAACCCTACTGTGGTCTCCCAATCAGTAGCCTTAAAAACGAATTAGCTACCTGGGAACGACAGAACATGATCAGCTCCTGGAACAACTCAAATGGCCATCGTCAGTCAAAACTATTCATTGACTTATCCCACAAACGTATGAAAGAAATTCTTGACATGAGCAAACGTGACGCAAAGTTACTTACGGACTTCTTCACTGGACACTGCTCTCTCAAGTATCATCTTAAAAACATGGGCATGGCTGATGCTGATGATGATGAGATGACACCTGTCGTCTCTGTCTTGAGGACATAGAAACAGCTGAACACATTTTATGTGAATGCCCTGCATTAGCTAGATCCAGGCTTAATATATTCAATAAAGGGTTCCCCTGTCCCCTTGATATCAGAAACACCTCTTCCTCGAAGATTCTTAGGTTCTTACATGACCTCAGCTTCGAATGAACAAACCTATACACTACGTGTTTTTAAACCTAAGGGAACCTTCGCCCTATATAATTTAAAAAAAAAAAAAAAAAAATGTCCTTCTTCAGGTTCTAGATCATCTCTGTATTAAATTTAATTTAAATCGGTTCTGTAACTTGGCCGAGAGATGGTAACATAGAAAGACGAACAGATAGAGCTACTTTCGCACTTATTATATAAGTAAAAACTCCCGTTCCCGTAGGAATATGGGGATGAATTAATCTTTATGTTACTCGGGGATAGTGTAGCATTCTAACGGTGGAAGGATTTTTGAAATCGGTGCTGTAGCTTCTAAGTTCCCGTATACGTTCCCGTTCCCGTGGGAATATAGGGAAAAATATATAGCATATGGGCGGGACCATCTCCCGCCGAAACTACTAGCTTTTGATTTTGTTACACATGTACTTCTCATTCTCCTTAATTCAATCATAGTGTTATCTGTTCTTCTAGTCAAGACCTTTAATTTGATACTCATACTGAAGGCATAGTGAAAAGAAGAATGAACCTGCCATTTTGTTGGCGGTAATACTACATTTGGTACCCGTGGTGTGATGGATAGCATGTCCGCCTGTTAATCCAGAGGTTCGAGTTCGAATCCCAACAGAGGCAAAAATGTTTTTTTTACGGGTATCGCCTTTCGCGAGGAATTGGCAAGTCCTCCGTTACTATGCATTGCCATGAAAAGCGCTTTCTCGTTTAGCCGTTCGGAACCGGCAGTAAATTGTAGGTCCCCTCCATTCCCTCACAGGGGATGGTTGCGAGAAATGCGCTAGGCCCAGGGGCCCTTCTGCAGCGCCACCCTATTTATTTTATTTACTATATCTTAAAATTCAACTAAGTAAGAACACATCTCTTACACACACAGGCGAATTTCTTACTATTACTTTATCTTATGCTCAAAACCTATACATTCGATTGTTTCAAATGATTTTTTAGTTTCAAAATCAAGTATTTAGTTTATGAATAGTCAGTTATTGACTTTTTTATTAACAAGAGATCTGTATTTTCATAGACTTATCCATTTGTATAGTTCTTATGATTCACAAATCTAAGCAAGTGTATCTTCATTTGTTTCGTTATATTGAAAAATCGTAAAAAAGCGTCGGGGTACCAAATTGGCCTAATGACGCTTTACACAAGCGACACTGTACCAAACGCTAATGTTCGGCCAAATGTCTCTTTACCAAAGCGTCATTGTGCCAAATTTCTGCATTTGGCATAATGTCGCTTGTCACAATGTCACGGCACCTGAAATGGGACATAAGTCCAAACATTTCTTTTATGGACTTATGTCCCACCGCAGTGGGACATAAGTCCATAATCCAGTTTTGGACTAATGTCCCACTAAAGTGGGACACAAGTCCATAATGGACTTATGTCCCTAGGAGTTATGTCCCTGCGCCACTGTCTATACCCTGTTCATACCCCTAAGTGATAACGGCCGTCTACCCATAACATTATTTTTTTGATTTACACTGTGACACGAGAATTTTTTATATTAAATTTTACAGTCTCAGTGTAAATGTCATATCAAGTATATTCTCAAGTAAATTTATTATTAATTTGCTGGACAAAAATTATTCATTCCTATTTTATAAAGTGCAGTTTGCATGGTTAATTAATTAAGTGATTTATTACACAACCTCAAAAGTACTCAACACGTGCCACTAGCTCCCGCAAACAACGGTTAGGTATTGTGTTGAAAGTATAAATTATTCTTAATCTTAAAATTTTGTTTCCTTCTAACGCCCGTATTTTTCAACAGATTCTAATGGATCTAATTTTAATATGTTATTAACTACTATGAGACGGCAATAGGCGGAACTAGAATTCAAAAACCACTGTTCTGATTTCAATACACTATAAAATACGGTGTTATTCTCAGGTTACATAGGCTATATTTCATCCCCATACGAGAACGGAATGGGGACTTTAACAAATCAGGGAACTTGGAAAATATTGGACCGAGTCCAAAAATTCTGTCATCGTTAGAGTGATCCTGAGTAACATAGACTATATTTCATCTCCACTCTGCCACTTTAGAAAGGGAACTTGGGCCTGAGCTGCGCCGGACGGGTCAGCTAGTAACAATTATATAGATA
Organism: Melanostoma scalare; assembly: GCA_949752695.1. NCBI lineage: Eukaryota > Metazoa > Arthropoda > Insecta > Diptera > Syrphidae > Melanostoma > Melanostoma scalare. The sequence goes on along the minus strand of OX456984.1, from coordinate 156,683,935 downwards.
CATACATCGTTCTACTCGTAAAAAACCTAAGCATTTTCAAGTACTTTCAACCAATTGTGAAAAGTTCGATTGTTTGATCATGAAGACCATTGCTTGCACACATATCAATAAGGATCTGACAGATTTTAGGTTTCATTGACACTATGATCAAAGCCTCAAGGGATCAATAGCCAAAATACAAAAAGTTGTCTCAATTCTTGAGTCCACAGTTGAAACCTACCTCACAACTTGTTGGACAGACTTGATCGAAAAGGCAATTGTTTATCTTCTTATTCTCACACTTGATGAGCACAGATCGTTTAGAATTTAGACCAAGTATCTCCAACAAGGTGTGAACATTCAACGTTCAAATATCTGACTTCAAACTTCAACCATTTTGCATGATATTTTCATAATTTCATCAACAAACAAACAAATGTTTATTTTTCTAGAAACGCGTGCTCCGAGTCAAGCGTCAATACTACTGGACGGCTATTCAAAACACCCCGTTTACTCTAGTAATTACTTATCCTGAGCAATATGGTGTCAATCGTTTACAGATTCGTGCTGAAGACGAAATACACCGCCTCAGTATAAAGGGCAGTAACACGTTGAGCTACTTTAGTGGTAAAAAATGGAAAATTCACCCTGATTGGTAAACAACACATATTCATTTATTTTGACTGTTCTATTTGACAAAAACTTTTGTATATTTTTACTAGGCTATTTTGCAAGCACAGCAATATTACATTTACAAGTCCAGAAGCTGAGCTCCTACACTTCTTGGACAAAATGTCAAGGCCAGGGTGGAAATGGCCACTAAGTAGGAGTGCACTGCCTCCCGAACATACGGCTGCCATGTTTTGTGAGTATATTTTAATCTAATATAATTTTTCGTTTCCTTAACTTTACATATACAATCAATCATACATCCAATCAACTCTGAAAGTTTGCCATGAAATTGATGAAGCATTGAAAAAAATCTTACAAGTTTGGCAGTTGAAAGCCTTTTGATCATAGCTAAGGCTGGTTACCTTTTTATAATATTATTTTAGTGAAGCAAAAATGTTAAACGCTGCAGCTAGATGCGCATGCGATTATTTGCTTAGAGTTATTCGTATACCCATATTCAAGTTTGTTGAAACAAATGAAATGTTATATTTTTTTTTTAAATCGTCTTCCATCTCCTGAGGACTCAATGAATCACAAAAAGAGTCTATCGGATTTTATTTATTTTTTTTTTTTTTACATACATTCTATGCCCAGGAACTCCTTTTGTAATTTTTCTTCTTTCTTTTATTGTAAAAATTTTAATTTTTGGTTTAAATTTTTCTCTCTTTCTTTAAAAACTAAAAAAAAAATTAATTGTTTTCTTAAAAACAATGCAAATCAACAGCAGCTAACACAAGCTCTGGGCGAATACCGCTAACTGAAAAAGAATCGTACTATTGTGAGTACTCCATCCACCCATTCAAAAAAAATGGTCTGGAACTATTCTTATTTAGAAGTAATCCTATGTTTTATTTGGGTTCTTTACATTTGCACCTATTTAATTGAGTTTTGTAATATATTTTTAGCTGAAGGTTTCAATAACGATTATAATGTAATACCTACAGTTAATTTGCGTACCCCTAGCAGCCTTACAATCAAAAACATGTACATTAATTTTTAACTGATATATAAGTTTCTTTTCGAACGGTTGGTTTCCATTTTTTTGTTTCTTTTTTTCTGTAATATATTTGCTTCATCTGTTGTCTGTCACAATTTTGAACTCGTAATTAGTTTTGAAAAATTACGGATCTTGGTACTTTTGATACGAGCAGGCTTCGTTGTTCTTGCTGTCACGGGGAGGAATGCAGCTGACTGTTTCACTAGAGCATTGTTGAAAAAAGCGATAAAAGAGAGTGAGACATGTAAAGTTTCAACGATGTTTAAGAGAATTAATCGATCCTACCAATTTTAACGCTATGTTTTGTAGCCTATCAAGCAGGCGCAAAGATGTTCATGGAGCACATGACCAAATGTGTGAGTTATACTCTGGTCTTGGACGGATGTAGGCTTTATTGATTGTAGCCTACTTAAGTTTTTTGCAGGATTTCTGGTGACTTCAAATAAGTGGTCATTCCATCGAAGATCATCGTTTGCAAAACGGATCAAATATTCAGAGCTTTTCGGTTTCGTTGATGCTGTTACCAATCATGGATAATGAAAATTGGGGAATGTGAAGCCTTAACGACGAAAAACAGCATTGCGTTTTTGAAGCATTGAATTCAATTCGGTTTTTACTACCGCATGTGGCAATGCTGTCAAGGTCAGAATTCAATTCGCTAATCATATACGCAACCGTTTCAGTTCTTCGTCCGACATTAAATTGGGAAACGAATATGAAGGTCGAGTCGTTAGCAAAAATGTTTAGAGGATTAGAAGTATCTGATCTGTGATTTTTTATAAAAATCAGGAAGAGAGTGGGAGACAAAACGAAGCCGTGTGGCACATCAATTTGAGATAAAGTAGATATCACACTTAAAACGATCCAATTAAATTACCGAAGGGTAATTTCTAATCCAACGAAGAAAGTAGACATCGAAACCAAAAGCATGCATTTTCGATGAAAGAGCCTGATGACCATCTCTATCAAATACTTTAAAATATTTAGCGTAATATTCTGTAAAAATTCATTCTACTTTTCGTTGAGATATTTCAACAAGTCACCAGTGGACCTTTTTTTACAAAAACCATACTGTCGGTCATTAAAAAGTTTTGTTGACGGTTTATCAAGGTTTCCATGGCCTTGGAAAGATGGGACATTAGTGCAATTGGACGCTAATTGGAAGGAATGGAAGATTCGAATTCTTTTTAGAGTCGGGCTGGAAAAATACCATCCGGACCACCGGATTTGCGTGTATTGAGATCTTTGAAGACTGTCGATACAGAGCAAGTTCGAAAAATATTTGCTTCATTACAGGATTTACCCTAACTCAGGAAGTGTAGTGTTATTCGGTCTTTTTTCGAATGATACAGTATCTAGCCCCCTTTTAATACTTTATGTCAAGTGTTTCGTCAACAAAAAATAATTTTGTGTTCTGTGCTTTATTTTCCAATAGGTAGTTATAGTTATGGACTGTAATAAACAGACTCAAGGCATTTCCGTTTTGTACACCTACTCAATAGGTAGGTAGGTAGGTGCGGCGTACCCCACAGGCGGATCACTAGTGTGAAGCAGAAAAGTGGGAGAGTTGTGATCGCTTCAAGATCACTACTCGTAAACCCGGAAATGGAAAGAAGCAGACACCTACTCAGTAGCGTAGCTAGCATGGGTGACACCTAGGGCGGCAATTATGGTGTCACCCCCAGAATTTAAAACGGTATAATAAATGAAATTCCGCTAATCCATATATTGCGATTACTTTATTTAAATTCAAAAAAATTCGAAAATTTACAAAAAGGAGAACAAAAATTAATGTATCTACATATTCACATTGTTTAAAAAAAAAAAAAAAACAGAAAACATTAACCCTAGTTTACGTTTTGGGGTTCGCGCGAACCCCAACGCAAGTTTGAATGCTTATAACTTTTTTCTTAATCATATTTTCGACCTGGGATGAAAACTCAGTGAACGAATTTCATTTTTCTTTGAGTTTTTCATCGTATTTTCATCATAGCGATTTAAGATAATTTTCTGGAATTTTTTTCTGTAAAAAACCCACAAACCAAACTTGGGTTTCGTGCGAACCCCACTATGGTTCCGGCTTGTTATGACAGCCTGAAATAGCCTTCGCAAGATTGTGTTGTGTTGGTAATAAAACGACCTGTTTACATAATTGGTTTTGGAACATAAGATACCAATGCCATTCTTTGCAAAAATCCAAAAATGAATGAAATGGACAGTACTGATCTGATCTGGTACGGTCAATTCAATTCGTTCAAAAGTATTTCAACAGGCTGGAGAGTGTTTGTCCTGGCTGATAATTGAGCTCAGCGACCAATTGAATCGTCGAAACGGAGGAAGATATTCAGATGTTCAAAACGTGTACAATTCATCACGGCTCGAAGAATTGATGGCCATTGATAGTATCCCAAATTAGATGTGAATACAAATTTTGGGGTTCGCGCGAACCCCAAGTTTGGTTATTGCATTATTCTTCGTGCCGTAAACTAGGGTTAATTTAAAACGTCTTCTACCTAGCTTTTAAAGCAGAAAATTTGCTTCAACAAAATTTATTTGCTGGGTCGCCTCGTGTTCAGTTGTTAAAATTCCCAGATTGTTGAGCCTCTTCTTCGTCATTGTTGCCTGCAAATAGTTTTTAATTAATTTAAGCTTACTAAAACTCCTTTCACATGATGCAACTGACACACATATTGTCATAAACATTTTTAATGCGACAATAAGATTCGAAAGAGGTTCTGCAAAGTCCCAATCAAGGATGAATTTCATAAAATCTAAAGATAACCAATTTGATGTTGTCGCTTTAGCCGCTTTCAAAAGACTTCTCAACCTTGGTATCTCTGAGAGAAGTTCCGACTCTGACACCTCATCATAAGCACTAGCAAATTTTGAAACAGCTATTTTGAAATTATTAATGTTTGCTAAAAGTAAACAGTAGTACAGTGGTACCCGTGGTGTGATGGTTACCATGTCCACCTGCTAACCCAGAGGTTCGAGGTTCGAGTCCCAGCTGAGGCTAAAATGTTTTTCCACGGGTATCGCCTTTCGCGAGGAATTGGCTAGTCCTCCATTAGTAAATTCATAGCCATGAAAAGCGCTTTCTCAATTAGCCGATCGGAACCGGCATAAAATTGTAGGTCCCCTCCATTCCCTCACAAGGCATGGTTGTGAGAAATGCGCTAGGCCCAGAGGCTCCTCGCTCTGTTGCGCCACCCAATTTATTTATTTTTTAAAAGTAAAGTACTGTCCTGTACAGCTTCAAACAATAAAGCTACCTCCTCAATAGACTCTGTTCTTGTTCGAAGTTCAGTGATGAATCGATCAAGGCATTCGAACATGTCTTTCCGTAGTTCAGCGTTCTGAGAAAGTCCTGCATCAGTTGTCAGCTCACCAGCCCTTCGCTTTCTACGTCGAATTCTTCTTTCTGTTGGAATGTCGTATTTCTCCGATGTTTTTATACCAAGGTTAATTTCATCTTTTTCGATCTATAACGCCATAGTATATATAGGTAGCTTTTGGGTGTTGGTAGCTTTTGGGTGTTACTCCCAAATGGGTGACAACCAGGGCGGCCTTGATTACCATTTTTAGTGAAATTCTAAGATTTACAGCCAGATTCTGCCTAAAAGTCATAAGCCACATGATCTGTTAAGAAACACAGCACAATTTCAATATTGAGTGGAAAGTTGTGACTTGGCAAAGCCGGGCTCAGTCTGCATCAGCTTAGTTTTACCGCTGTGTATTTCGGTTTTTTGATTTTAGTTTTTATTGAAAAAAAAACACAGTCAAAATATAAATTTTCAGGGTTATTCTTTTAAAGTCTAAAGAAGTTTCTAAAATATTCAATAACCAATCAAGAAAACGTTTAAATTTGTACCTATTTGTTTTTTATCTAATATAAATTTTATTGGCGTATACCAGTGTTTTTCAATCTGTGACCCCTAGGGGGGTCGCGAAGACTTACTCTGGGGGTCGCCTGCTTAAAGAAAAGTGGTTCTTACACAACAAACACACAATTTTAGTGAGAAGGATGCGCTTGTTTATTTTTCAAAAGTTTATCAAATTGTGGTGCTGTTTTTAAAACGTTAATAAATTAAATCATTTTCTATTTTGATGAAGCGACCCCATATCTTCGGGGGTACAGCCTGGTTTGCAAAGATTTGCCTTTGATAGAGTTCACAATTTTTAATACCTTTATGAGCACGTCATTTAAATCAGAAGGTACTACCTTAGCAGCTCGAACCTGTCGATGGAGAAAACAGTGTGTCCAGGAAATGTTTGGCATTATCGCTTTTAATTTTGCAATGAGTCCGCTACTTTTTCCAGCCAAAGCTTTAGCGCCATCGCTATAAATTGCGATACATTTTTTCCAATCAATATCGTAGTTGCAAGTGCTTTCCAAAAATATATGAAAACTTTTCGTTAAATTATTCTTTGGCTTTCTATGACGAGAGGGGGTCGCCAGAATATTTCAACCTGTAAAGGGTTCGCAAAATCAAAAAGATTGAAAAACACTGGAATACACGATCACGATGGGGTATGTAGTACTCAGTTCGACTTTAGGAATCTAAAACTATTAAAAAATCTGCTAAATCTGACTAATCATAGACACAGTTGAACTCCAAAGCAGACAAATTCTGGTCAAGCTCATAAATTTTCTAAAAATGTTTTTTGACCAAAAACTTGTCCCATTTTTGTGACCATTTTCGAAACATGAAACGAAATGTATTTATTGTTAATCCTTTGTTTTAAATATTTACTCAATTTGTTTCTTAAAATTTTTTAATTCTTTTTAACCAAATTTTGATTGAAGCAATGAACTAGTAGAGTTATAAGTTTTGCACCTTCTATATACTTACACACACACAATATTCATACACAATTCTCATATGCCTACATACATGATAACATTTTCTCCCACAAACACGCACGATACTATATATGATTCTGTTTGTAAATAAACGTGAGCTGTGGAATTGCACACCGCGAGGTCCTGCGCAAATAATAAAAAACTGATTCCTTTGTAATATGAAGCACCTATAAAAACACAAAACTAAAGTAAAAAAAAAACAAATTGCATGAAAGTTCGCACCTTTAACCACCTGCACCGCTGTCACCTTGCTTTGCAAACTGCACAGCAAGATGGGTGATTTGTTGAACACGCACATGCAAAAGTCACTAATTTCATAATCTCGTTATTGGATTTTTATAAAAAAAAACAAAAGCATAAATAACAAGTAATAAATATTGATTTCAAAATTTTAGGCGATCGCAGTCTTATGCAGTCATTGGTTTTCGACGCACGCGTAACTGAATGGTTTTCAAAGAACACCAGCTTTAATTCAAAGGACGACAGCAAAGTGTAAGTCATAAAATATTCTAAATTGAATATTTTTCCATAATAATACACTTTGAATGCACATTTGATACTTAACCACAACTTAATAGAGACTAACATAACTGGAGCTCGTTTTTGTTCTTTTTTATTGTTTTTATTTTTTTTGTCGTTTGAAACGGTTTTCCTTTTGCTCTTTTCTCATCTTTTTTTCCATGAAAAATATTTCCATTTTGCACAATTTTTTGATTTAAAAAATTAAAATGCACCATTCAAATGGAATAGCTCAAGCCCAATAGCGGTTCTAATGGGTTTGTTGCCAAGGTAATGAGTCCGAGTATTGCAGTGAAGTAAAAATCCTTAAACTTCTATCTTTGTAAATACTTCACATTTCCAGTATATTTGAAATGTCATTTATAAGCCAGTGTTTTAATTTAAAATGTATAAAATTTTTCTTAAATTTAGGAATGAGTTCAAGCAGCGTTTTGGCGTCACTGTCGCTTTTCTGGCAACACACAGTGGGCTAACTAGATGGCAAGATTTTCATTCGAATACGACGGAAAAAACTAATCACGGGTAAGTCTGTTTATTTTTCCTTCATAATTTTTACAGCTTAAAATACTGAAAGAAAAGTTTCATCTCCTTGGTTAAGCCTTGGCTTAAGCGATTTCGATCTGTGGAACGAATTTTTATTAAGGGGTTAGTGCTTAGTGGTATTATGGGCTGTGACGCCAACGCACACCATGTGCAATGGGGAAGCACCGACACAAATTCTAGGGGGGAACTCTTATTTGAATTTATTTTAAGAAACAATCTTTTGGTTATCAACAGAGGTAACACACCTACCTTTGTTACAAAAAACCGTAAAGAAGTACTTGACATTACCCTCACTAATAACTCGGACACTTGTCCAGTAGAGCAGTGGAAAGTACTAGAAGAACTCTCTTTCTCAGACCATCGTCTGATAAATTTTATCATTCCCACTACAGATCGCCCAATCAAACCTTTTCGTAATAATAGACGAACAGATTGGGCAACCTTTAGTAGGGAGGTAGACGATAACATAGATTCCCTAAATACAAATAGGTACCTTGAACCGCAAAGCCTTGATAAGTTGACTGCAGAACTCACAGGGATTCTGAGAAATGCCCTGGATAAAAGCTGTCCTCTGATCACAACGGTAAAAAAGAACAAAAAACCAATTTGGTGGACCAACGAGCTGAGCAGCATTAGGAAAGAAACTAGAAGACTTTTCAATGCTGCCAAACGAACCGGCTCCGAAAATGACTGGGAACATTACAAATCCAGCCAAAGGAAATTCAAAAATGAAACTCAACGAGCAAAACGCTGCTCATGGAGAAATTTCTGCAGCGAAATTGAGTGTACGAACACATCGGCCAGACTACGGAAAATCCTCTCTAAGGAGACCATACCTCTTGGTTCTCTGAAGAGACCGGATAACCACTGGACTGATTCCCCGGTAGAGAGTCTGGAACATCTGTTCGATTCGCACTTCCCTGGATGCAGCCCTATAGAGAACAGTGAAGTAGATACCACTAATTACTCTAGACATGAAATCCCGACAGATATCGTAACAGAAGAGAAGTTGGAATGGGCTATCAACTCCTTCTCCCCTTTTAAATCTCCGGGTCACGATGGCATTTTTCCTATGATGCTTCAAAAAAGCAGAGAAAAAGTTATCCCACATCTCAAGAATATTTTTGAAAGTAGCCTCATATGGGGTTACATTCCCAAAATATGGCGGGAAGTTAAAGTCGTTTTCATACCGAAAGCCGGCAAACCCAGCCATACAGAAGCAAAAGACTTCAGACCTATAAGTCTGACCTCCTTTATACTGAAAACTTTTGAAAGGTTGCTTGATTTACATATCCGTAGTTTTATGAAACCGGAAGTAATATCCACCTTTCAACATGCTTACACAAAAGGAAGAAGTGTGGAAACAGCACTTCACTGTGTAGTAAGAACCATAGAAAAAACGCTACAAGATAAGGAATACACTCTGGCAGCTTTCCTGGACATTGAAGGAGCTTTCAACAATGTACAGAACAGTGCAATTAAGAAGGCCCTAAATGATCTAGAAGTTGAAGAAACAATAACAAATTGGATCATGAATATGCTAACAAAACGTCAGATCCACAGTGAACTGGGAGGTGCAAACTTGAAAAAGTGTGTGTCAAGGGGAACCCCACAAGGAGGTATCCTCTCACCCCTGCTCTGGATCCTGGTCATGAATGAGATCCTCGTAGCTCTCAAACATGATGGCGTAAAAGTGGTCGCCTATGCCGATGATCTAGCTCTTCTGGCAACGGGGAAATTCCCTTCCACTATTAGCGCACAATTGAACTACACACTAACCAAGGTAAGCGCTTGGACAAAAAGGTGCGGCCTTGCAGTGAACCCCCTCAAAACAGAGCTGGTACTCTTTACAAATAGAAGAAAAATACCTACTTTCGAGTTACCAAGACTAAATGGGACCCCTCTTAAAATCTCTGATCAAGCCAGATACCTGGGTGTGATCTTAGACAAAAAACTAAATTGGAGTCCCAATATACAAGAAAGATATAAGAAATCTATGATAGCACTATATTCGTGCAACAGGATTTTTGGCAAAAACTGGGGACCAAATCCCAAGATCATCCTGTGGATGTATACTGCCATTGTTAGACCTATCCTATCTTATGGCAACTTGGTCTGGTGGAAGGCGTTGGAAAAATCCACGCATTTAAAAACCCTAACCAAAGTTCAAAGATCTGCCTGTATTTGCGTAACTGGTGCAATGAGAACTACACCGACCGCGAGTTTGGAAGTAATACTCAATCTCACACCTCTTGATCTCTACGTTCAAGAAGCGGCAGCAAATAGTGCACTTAGACTAAACCAATGTAATGTCTGGAAAACCAGCCAAATAGGACACGCACAGATTTTATCAAGATACGCAGATAACAATATCTGCACGGATTACATAACTCCATACTTGGACTTTAAAAAATCCTTCACAACTAGCTTCCCCAATAGACAAGATTGGGAGAATGAAACACCTTACGAAACGTCTATAGCAATCTATACCGACGGTTCTAAAATGGAAGTTGGAACAGGGGCAGGTTTCTTTTCAGAAAGCCTAAAACTTGCCAGTTCATTCAGACTTCCTAATCACAGCAGCGTCTTCCAAGCCGAGATCTTGGCAGTTACAAACGCTGCAAAACAGGTGTCCATGATGGCGCTATCACATGCTGATATCACTTTTTTCATTGATAGCCAAGCAGCAATAAAAGCGATTTCTGCCACTCTTGTCAAATCAAGGCTTGTTTCTTGCTGTCGCGAAGAGCTAAGGGTTCTTGGCACACAGCATAACGTTAGACTCTGCTGGGTCCCCGGTCATAGTGGTATACCGGGAAACGAAAAAGCGGACGAACTAGCGAGGAAAGGATCAGCACTTGACCCTTCTCTCATTGATGAATCAATCAGGATCCCACCCTGTGAAATGAAACAGATCATTGGTAACAAAATAATGCGAAAATCCAATGAAAGATGGGAATGCCTAGATTCCTGTGTTACTTCCAGGAAACTATGGCCGAAATATGATAAGAAAGAATCTGAAAAGCTGCTATCATTGAATAGAATTTCATTGCGAACGCTTATCAGTATCATAACTGGACATAACCTACTTGGTTATCACAAAAAGAAAATGGGTCTTTGCACCGATGACCTATGCAGAGGATGCAATGACGAAGATGAACATGAGGACACTAGTCACTTCCTTTGTCAATGCCCAGCACTCTGTCATACTAGGAAAAAATTTCTAGGAAATTACTTCTTTAATGAACTAGAAGAATTATCAGACGCTCCAAAGAGCAGCCTGTTAAACTTCACTAAGAACACAAAATGGTTAAACACTGAACAGACATAAAATCATAGGTTTCTGGGACGTTACAATACGTCAGGGTATCACAACGGATCTACATTGATCTAAGTGTGATGGTAATAAGATCAACCGTCAGCCCATTTTACCTAACCTAACCTAGTGCTTAGTGGTACTCAGAAATTTCAAAAATCGATTTTCTTAAAGTATAGTATCTTAAAAGTATTTTCTGAAAGTTTGAAGTGAATCTGACAAATATCTTTCGAGTTATTCAGCTTTATTTTCATCTTCGTTACTGTACATAAATCGACTGTTTAGTTGTTTTTTTTTAGTTAATGACTCCTTTATTTCTTTGCATATTAACATTTTTTTTGAAAAATAATTCTTAAGCCTAATTAGTATGGCTTCTGTGGCCGTCTACCAGATTGACATTTTGAATTATGTTTACATTAATAGAAATAGTAATGAGTAGTGTCAAAAAAAAGATATTTGTACTAAGTAAAAATTACTAAAACTCTTCTTCAAGAATAGCTTTCCTATATCGTAGCGCTGTTATAATGAAGTTGTAAAGGCTGTCCCATCCCTGGTTACCGTTGAGTATGCTGAGCATTTCTCCTTCCTTCATCTTGTGCTTGCTGAAATATCTATACCGAAACTCTGCCAGGATTGGGCATATCGCAATAAAATGAAATGTATCTTCACGCGAGTTAAATTTATGGTTTCACAATTAAAACGACCGATCACTCCATATCTTAGAAATTTTTCCACAAGTTCCATGGAGCAATGTCCCAAATACTTGCGCCCTGTAGAACAGGATTGACAATGCCGTAGCTCGGAATAATTTTTGCTTTGCACTGTGCTCAATGTATTTGTTCTTGATGTATTTTTCCCTCGTTTTAGCGTCAGTCAATTTTCTCTTCAGGTGCTTTTGCATGCTCAGAATTGAGGTTATCAAAACTCCTAGATTATATTCGCGGACAACTTCGACTGCTTGGCCTTTATACTCCCATTTTTCATTTCTTGAATACCTGCCACCTCCGCCTCTAAAAATCATCATTTTCGATTTTGCAGGTTGATTTCAAGATTCCATCGGTTGCAATAAACCCCAAGCCTATTTATCATGAGCTGCATTCCATCTACAGTTTCAGAGAAGATCACTATGTCATGTGCATACATAAAGGCTGGGACAGTCATTCCTTCCACAATGATTCCACCTCTCACCTCATCAGTAATATTATTTATGAAAATTATAAATAACAAGGCACTCAGAATACAGCCTTGTTTGAGACCAGTGGCTATTGTAAACTCCTCTGACATAGACTTGCCATCCCAAATGTAAGCTACGTTGTTGTCGTACATCGCTCTTAGCACAATTATAACTTTGCTCGACACTCCTATCACACAGAGCTTGTATAAGAGAGCTTCACGATCAATAGAGTCAAAAGCTGCACGAAAATCTATAAAGAACGCGTATAGTTTCTTCTGTTTCCTTTTATAAAGATCAGCAATGTTCCATAGTGAAAAAATATGGTCTATCGTCGAGTAACCCATTCCTGAAACCAGCTTGAAATTCCGATAAAATTTGTCTGTCCTCAACCCATTTTGACAGTCTGTTGTGAATGAGTCCCACAAATAAATCGACTGTAAAACTTTAAATGCGTTTTTCTCAAAACTATGTTTTTTGAAATGGTGACCACTGTAACTCAAAAACCACTCGATAGATTTGAATGAAACTTATACAGCTTTTAGAAAACATAAAAAGCTAGTGCCTGAAGAGTTATTAGAAAATGGAATTTTTTCACGATCTTGGCTACACCTAACCCCTTAATATGTACCGCCTTATTGCGTTGATGTGTACCACTCTATGAGATTAGATAGGTTTCACTACTACCGGCGGGCGATGGGTCGACGCTTTTAGCCTTACGCAAATCACAGTGGCTTGTGTACGTATTCTTATATGTATATATAAGGTTTTTTTTAGAGGTATGTATAAAACTTCGAATTGAAATAAAACACAAGAAAATACCCATCAATTTGGCTTTGTTTGAAGGATAATTTTATGCCATTAATGTTTAAATATGATTTCGGTCATGTGGCCCCCGTGGCTGGCTCCAATAAAGCCAAGTCTTGAAGTCCAATTTTCAAACACTTTTTCGAGCATTCGGGGCCGTATGTCGGCCATGAATGTTGGCTTCCAAGGCCTCTAGCCTTTCTGGTTTGTTCACGTAAGCGAGTGACTTCACATATCTCCAAAGAAAATAATCCTATGGTGTGAATCACACGATCTTGGAGTCCAAGTGACAAGTCCGTTCTGCGAAATTATGAGCTCATCGAATGTTTCCTTCAATAAATCGATTGTGACATATGCTGTGTGGCATGTAACACCGTCTTGTTGCAACAACATCTCATCCACATTCATGCCATCCAATTCGGAAACAAAATAGTCGGTTATCATGGCTCTATACCGGTCGCCATTAACGGTAACTGGGTCGCCAGCATCATTTCGGAAGAACTATGGCAAAATGACTAAACCAGCCCATAGAGAACACCAGTCAGTTTTTGTGGATGTAATGGCATCTCAAGGTACTCATGTGGATTCTATTCACCCGCAAATGCGGCAATTTTGCTTGTTGAGCCTTATCACTGAACAAAATTTTGGGATGAAAATCTGCATCGAAATCAATATCATTTTCAGCCCATATACCAAAATCATGACGCATTGGACGGTCTCGCGGCTCAAATTCTTGTACCAGCTGGATTTTATAAGGTCGTAAGCCAAGTTATTTGCGCAAAATCTTCCATTAAGTTGATGGACAAAGCTCCAATTGGTGTGCACGGTGGCGAATCGATTCATTCGGGTCCTCTTCAACACTTTGATCTACAGCAGCAATTGTTACTTCGGTGCGCACCGTTCGACGTCACTGCGGATGAGTGTTATCACGTTAAGTAATCGTAGTTGTGAAAAAGATCCATGCTAAACCGAATTAATTGCTCTGATGGACGATTATGTCGACCATAAAATGGACGGAGCTTGCGGTAAACTTCGCGAGCTGAACCATTATTAAATAAATTTGCACGATTTGCAAGCGTTGTTCTGTTGTCAACCTGTTCATGATAAAATGGCAAACCGCAAACTAAACACAAATGACATTAGAATTGGCCAATTTGACCACAAGATGTTAGGTTAGGTTAGGTAAAATGGGCTGACGGTTGATCTTATTACCATCACACTTAGATCAATGTAGATCCATTGTGATACCCTGGCGTATTGTAACGTCCTAGAAACCTATGATTTTATGTCTGTTCAGTATTTAACCATTTTGTGGCCTTAGTGAAGTTTAACAGGCTGCTTTTTGGAGCGTCTGATAATTCTTCTAGTTCATTTAAAAAGTAATTTCCTAGAAATTTTTTCCTAGTATGACAGAGTGCTGGGCATTGACAAAGGAAGTGACTAGTGTCCTCATGTTCATCTTCGTCATTGCATCCTCTGCATAGGTCATCGGTGCAAAGACCCATTTTCTTTTTGTGATAACCAAGTAGGTTATGTCCAGTTATGATACTGATAAGCATTCGCAATGAAGGTCTATTCAATGATAGCAGCTTTTCAGATTCTTTCTTATCATGTTTCGGCCATAGTTTCCAGGAAGTAACACAGGAATCCAGGCATTCCCATCTTTCATTAGATTTTCGCATTATTTTGTTACCAATGATCTGCTTCATTTCACAGGGTGGAATCCTGATTGATTTATCAATGAGGGAAGGGTCAAATCCCTTCCTCGCTAGTTTGTCCGCTTTTTCATTTCCCGGTATACCACTATGACCAGGAACCCTGCAGAATCTGACGTTATGCTGCGCGCCAAGAACCCTTAGCTCTTTGCGACAGCAAGAAACAAGCTTTGATTTGAGAAGAGTGGCAGAAATCGCTTTTATTGCTGCTTGGCTATCAATGAAAAAAGTGATAGCGCCATCATGGACACCTGTTTTGCAGCGTTTGTAACTGCCAAGATCTCGGCTTGGAAGACGGCTGCTGTGATTTGGAAGTCTGAATGAACTGGCTAGGTTTAGGCTTTCTGAAAAGAAACCTGCCCCTGTTCCAACTTCCATTTTTGAACCGTCGGCGTCGGTATAGATTGATATAGACGTCTCGTTCAGGGAAGGTGTTTCATTCCCCCAATCCTGTCTATTGGGGAAGCTGGTTGTGAAGGATTTTTTAAAGTCCAGGTATGGAGTTATGTAATCCGTGCAGATGTTGTTTTCTGCGTATCGCGATAATATCTGTGCGTGTCCTGTTTGGCTGGTTTTCCAAACATTACCCTGGTTTAGTCTAAGTGCACTGTTTGCTGCCGCTTCTTGAACATAGAGATCAAGAGGTGTGAGATTGAGGATTACTTCCAAGCTCGCGGTTGATGTAGTTCTCATTGCACCAGTTACGCAAATACAGGCTGATCTTTGTACTTTGGTTAGGGTTTTTAAATGCGTGGATTTGTCCAGCGCCTTCCACCAGACCAAATTGCCATAAGATAGGATAGGTCTTACAATGGCAGTATACATCCACAGGATGATTTTGGGATTTGGTCCCCAGTTTTTGCCAAAAATCCTGTTACACGAATACAGTGCTATCATAGATTTTTTGTATCTTTCTTGTATATTGGGACCCCAATTTAGTTTTTTGTCTAAAATCACTCCCAGGTATCTGGCTTGATCAGAGATCTTAAGAGGGGTTTTATTTAGTCTTGGTAACTCAAAAGTAGGTATTTTTCTTCTATTTGCAAAGAGTACCAGCTCTGTTTTGAGGGGGTTAACTGCAAGGCCGCATCTTTTTGTCCAAGCGCTTACCTTGGTTAGTGTATAATTCAATTGTGCGCTAATAGTGGAAGGGAATTTCCCCGTTCCCAGAAGAGCTAGATCATCGGCGTAGGCGACCACTTTTACGCCATCATGTTTGAGAGCTACGAGGATCTCATTCATGACTAGGATCCAGAGCAGGGGTGAGAGGATACCTCCTTGTGGGGTTCCTCTTGACACACACTTTTTCAAGTTTGCACCTCCCAGTTCACTGTGGATCTGACGTTTTGTTAGCATATTCATGATCCAATTTGTTATTGTTTCTTCAACTTCTAGATCATTTAGGGCCTTCTTAATTGCACTGTTCTGTACATTGTTGAAAGCTCCTTCAATGTCTAGAAAGGCTGCCAGAGCACAACCACAAGATGTTAGTGACATCTCTATTCAAAAAACCAACCTCTAAAAAAAACACCCGATATAGCAGATCGTAGGTGTGTTGAACTCCATATGGTTACAAGTATTTCATTTTGACAGCAATAAAGTCGCGATCGCCGATCAAATCATAGGGTTGTAAAGAAAACCTTTCCCAGCCATAGGTAAGATTTACCGAACGAATCGAATACTTTTTTGTGGGACATTTTAAGCTCTTTCAAATTAAGTTGGTAACATTCATCATTTCCACCTTTTTTTATCACAATGAGTTGAGTTAACTTCTCTGAAATTCAAGAGAACTACCCAAAATTTTTTGAATATGTTTTATGTCGTTTTACGTTGATCTCAAATATTTAAATTTTATTTCCATTTCGAATTTGATTACAGCGACTCATTTGGTGACAATAACAGACGGGCAATCGATGAAATTTGGTACCAGCGAGCAGTGGAACAGCATTTCATACGGGAAGAGAGCTTTGTTTACTCTGTTCCTTTTGATAGCGGAGGTTTTTTATTTTTTTAACAATAACAATGCAACTACTCATAAAGAAATTTATTTTAAGAAACTAATGCTGAGACGATAGTAACGGCAAGTCATGCGATTTTTCATTCTGAAGGTGGAAAGAACGCTCCAGCAGCAGTTGTTGGCTTTCAATTTCAACATAAGGCTTTGTTCACACTTTTCAAAAATATTACTGGAAACGTGAGTAAACAAAATTATTTAAGTTTTAGTTTTGGAAAAAAAAAATTTGGAGACACTAATTTCAATTAACTGTATTGACACAATAAAACTTACAATCCGAATTTAGCCAAAAGTCACAAGTCGCAACGTTGCGACCAGTTGATCGCAATTTAAGTATCGAGTGGAAAACGGTGACTTGACTGGAAGGTTGTGACTTGTGAGGTATCAGCGATGTCCTGCAGAATCGGGCTGTAAATTGGCACCATCTTTTAAAAAGCATTCAAACCACGTTTGTAACAGAAATTATGAATTTTTCAAACTTTAATGACCCGATTCTGCCTGAGCATAACAAGTCACATCAGCGTTCCAGTCATCACATCTTCCCACTGAATTGTCAAATCAACAAGTCACTACTTCGTGACTTGTTACTTTTGGCGAGAATAGGGCACACGCATGTGTGTGTATTTAACTATTGCAGCACGGCAGCGTCAACGCTCGTTAAAATGACGCAAGTGGGCGTCTTTCAACTTATTTTATACATGCTGCATGTCAAAACACAGTTATTATCCTTTCTCAAAAAACGTAGTATAGGAAGATCGTATTAGTTGCTCTTTTTCATGTCTTATATTTCAACTTTAAAAAAAAAAAACAAACATTTTAACGATTCCAACAGTGCGCTGACTGTGCAAAAACGTGCACGTCAGAAAACATCGATTGTTTTTTGCTGGATAACAATGGGTACGTTGTCATCTCTCCCAGACGTCCGGAAACTGGCAAATTCTTTGGGGAAGTAAATGGCGCCCTCATGCGTCGACTTATCGAAGAACGAGTCTACAAGGAAGTTGTAATTTTCGACTATCAGGCAGTTTGCTTTGAATCTACTGGTGATAATAACTCTTCAAGTCATTTGTTTTCGGTAAGATATAAATTAATAAATTAGAAGAAAAAGAAACAATATCATACCCACCTCCACATAGCCAATGATTCACCTTCTTCGTCTTGCAAAATGGCTTATCCAAACATTGTTGTTGTACATTGTGCAATTTCATATTGTTGCCGCCGACGTTATGGAGCAATATTTTGATTATAATATGACAGAATATACAGTGAATAACAAAGATTGGCTTCATAAAGTAACACTCCGTCGAACGCGACTCAAATCCTGCGATCATAGACGTCACTTGTACACTCTATACAATGATAATGAAAATGTTGTGTACAATATGACATATAGTGGATGTGAGCGGCCATTTGTCGTTCTGCCAATACCAGCAAGCAATCTCATTTTACTCGTTCTGGATGTTTTGTGTCCGAAGGAATCGGCATTCCGACTAACTGTCGATCCAATCGAGGTGCAATATGACTTCGATGCAAATTTTAGCCTGGCTTGTTATAAACGAACTCGTGGACTTACAAGAATTCGTCCAGGCAGTTGTATTAATAAGCATATGAATGTGAGAACTACGTACATTTAAACCTTAAGATTATGTCTAACTGCATATTTAATTTTTCAGGAAAGTGCCATTATGCTGTGCGGTGATGCCACTAGCAACATAGTAAACTATATTTTAATTTTCCTTAGTACAATTTTAATTCGTTATCTCTAACAATGATATTGATTGTTAAATAGTTTAATATAATTACTATAAAATTAATTAAAGTTACGTAAGGAAATCCTTTCATATTTTACTGTTGTAATCTTAGCTTTTGTATATTTCACATTTAAAAAAAAGAAGACAACCAAAAAATAAAAACCAGAAAAAACAAGGATAACACTTAGCGTAAGAGATTTTTCAAATGGAATCGTGTACCTCCCAACTTACCATTAACTTTAGCAAAATTGTTTCCATAGTCTATTTAAAGATTGTTAAAAAAAGCTTTTATCCATAGAAAAAAAAACAATAATTAAAATTATTCCTATCACTCTTATCAACAAAAAAAAAGCCTAAATAGAATTCCAAGAATTGATTTTGTTGTGTTTTAAATTTTATTTTGATCTCTTGTAAAAAGTAATAGTAAAATCTAACTTATT
Source organism: Melanostoma scalare (assembly GCA_949752695.1). NCBI lineage: Eukaryota > Metazoa > Arthropoda > Insecta > Diptera > Syrphidae > Melanostoma > Melanostoma scalare. The sequence continues at coordinate 156,665,147 of OX456984.1, read as the reverse complement.
TAACACTACCTTATCACTTTAAGACATTTATCACTTTAAAGCCATTATTAAACTAATTTTATTCTAGTCAATAATAAAACCTTTAGCTATAAAACGAGTAAATAAAATTACTTCAAAAAAAATTAACTAATGTGCTAAAGCTTTGGATTAATAAAGACTAAATAAAGAAACAAATTTGAATTTACACTTGATGCATGTGGTGTTTTGATTGGAAAATGCTGATGTGGACAACGTTTATTTTTTACAAGACGGCCGGAGCGGCATTACGTGCCACACAAGTAACGATCTTTTGCGTGAAAAGTTTCCTGGCCGTGTGCGATAAATCGAAGATCGGGTATTTAAAAACCACTGGAATTTCAAATTTTTTCGCTATTACCTACAGTACGATGTTAACCCCAAATAGCTTAAACTATATTTTATCCCCATATTCCCACGAGAACGGGACGTGAACAAAAACATAGTGGGAGCTTGTTAACTACTGGACCAGTTCCAAAAAGTTTTTAAACGTTTGACTGCTTCATTGCTCCTGAGTATAACAAATTTCCTTTCTAAATTCTTTCGGGAACGGAAACGGAAATGGTTACATAACCAGGAACCTGGAAAGTACTGGACCGATTCCAAAAATTCTTTCATTGTTAGAGTGCTTCATTGTCCCTGAGCAATAAAGACTATATTTCATTAATATTTTCCCACAGGAATGGGAACGGGAATTCAAAATCCACTGTACCGATTTCAATACGTTAGAGTGCATACAATACGATTTTACATAGACTATATAATATATATGGTATGAAACCACACGGGAACGGAACGGGAACTGAAACTTATCCGTGAACTTGGAAAATACTGAACCGATTCCATAACTTTTGTAATCGTTAGAGTCCTTCATTTTCCCTGAGTAGCATGGACTGTATTTCATCCCCACTCTCCCAATAGAGTGGAAACTTTGAAACTACCTTACTTAACTTTCAACTTGAAACGTAGGGCCTGAGCTAAGCCGGGCGGGTCAGCTAGTTCTAAACAAAAATCAATTGATGTTCGTTAGTCTCGCTAAAACGCGAGAACAGCTAAACGAATTTATTTTATCTTGGTCTTGAACTGTTCGTGGAGGTCTAGGGAAAGTTTGAAAGCGTATATTTCATCCCTAGGAACAGAAACAGGAACGAGAACGGGAACCTTAAAGTTACTTGACCGATTTCAAAAATTCTTTCAACTCTAGGATGTTACATTATACCTCAGTGGCATAGGCTTATATTTCATTCACATATTTCCACGGGAACAGAAAACTCCCACAGGAACGGGGTTGGAAAAGGAAACTTTGAAACTACCGGACAGATTTCAAAAATTCTTTTGGCAATGGGATGCTACATATTCCCTCAAGGAACATAATCCCTCAAGGAACAACAGGAACGAGAACGGGAGCCTTAAAACTACAGACCCGAGCAAGACCGGTCGGCTTAGCTAGTATTGAAATAAATATCCGATGATCATCCAAGTTTTTTCAATTATGACACCTCTTTTGGGAAGATCCTGAATTAACAACCTGCGTTTTCTTCTTAAACTGATAAATGAAATATTTCCATCTATCTTTTGCAAAATGTCTTAAGAAAGATACTTTCAAATTCAATTTATACTGCATTAGCTTTACCGATAGCTAATGTAACATCATAAACTGTTAAACTACTTGAGGTAAGATTCAATAATTAAGACTTTTTATCTTAACACGCTCTTCGGAATGTAATGTGATGTCTCAAACAACATCCTACCCTGTAGAGCTACTTGATATAAGATAGACAGGTTCAAATCAATCTTCTCTTTATCGATGGGCAAAGGAGTTCTCAAAGTAACAAATTTGCCGGGTTCAAAGATGTGTTGTCGACTCGACCACCTCAAAACATCATAGAGGACAACTGGGTGTTGAATTGCTTAGTCATTATCTGTTTAACAGTATATTTCCCTTTAACACACTGCCATATGGCTTGGCACGCAATGATATGAACTTTTTTCAGTGCTAATATTTTTATTAGTAAATACTCTCTATTTTGGATGGTGCCGGTTCTTTCCCAAATATCTAGTTACCTTCGCCTTATTATTAATTTTTTTTTTTTTAAGTGTATTACGAGGTAAAGCAGAAAAGGTTCTATTAGATATTAATCTGCACAGACCAATATTAAAAGTTGGATTAGGTCTCTAAACTTACGCTGACTATAGCTCAATTTAAGAATGTTTGTACCTTGCAACTGATAACATTTATAATGATGCTTTCCTGGGAGCTGTGAGTCTAAAGTCACTGTCTAGTAAAAAGAGCTAAAAATTTTAGTCAGAAAAATAAAATTACTCATACGCCCGAGTGAAAAATTGATTAGTTCTTTTAAAACCTACAGCATTGAATAATTATATATAGAAGTGACACCGGAATAAATCGCCACTAGGAGTTCTTATGCCGCTAGTATCGATATTGGAGCTAGTTAGTTCACCAACCTTTTGCAAATTTAGTCCCAAAGGATATTTTTTATTATTTTTTTGCTGGTTACCGAAAAGGTTGTTAAGATTATAAATAGGTTTGAAATGATGATGGAGATTTAGTGTACCTATTATGTATTTGATTATAATCAATTATAATAAATCCCTAAGGGTTCCTTACGAAACATATTTCAAAATTTAAACTGCCAAATTTCCTTCATTTGAAAATGGTTTGTGTATCAAAATAGAAAAGCAGAGACAAAAACATAAACAATAATAAATAGTGTGACTATTGCTAGGTAACAATCTTCTTATGCCGAGTTTGAGAAAGTTGTTTATTTCGGGTGTCAGCTTCTATATATAGTTATTCAATGCCTACAGTCTTTATATTTTCTTCTATTCTCTTCATCACGCCACTCATGGGTTTTTATCATAACAAAGGCTGGATAGTACGGAGATTGTTTAATGTGCCCTTAATAATTTGCGGACGACGAATTAAAGCAGCTTATATTAGGTTAGGTTAGAAGTGGTTTAGAATACTCTTAGACAGTTATCCTGCTAGACGGAGATCTAAAGGTATCAACAAGATTTAGTCATATGCATAATGGATTATGTGCGGCTGGAGAATTAGCGGACGCCCTGTACTGCTGCAAAGCAGACATAACCGCCATCCAAGAAGTGCGATGGAATGGACCGGGCATAAAGAAGATGAAAAACTGAGACATCTATGGCGACTGCTACAGACAACAGAAACAGCGCTTATTTGGGTGCGGATTTGTTGTTAGACGAACACTCAGGGATAAGGTGATTAGACGAAATCCAGTTAATGTGCGTATAATGACCATCCGCATCAGGGCTTAATTCGCCAACATTAGCCTTATATGCTCTCACGCCCCCACAGAAGAGAAAGGTGACGATTCCAAAGACTGTTTCTACGAGCTCCTCGAAGAAACGTGTGAGCAGTGCCCTAGACACGACGTGAAAATCGTTCTTGGTGATTTTAACGCAAAACTAGGGAAGGAGGACATCTTTGAAAATACAATCGGTAAGCATAGCCTCCATGACAAAACCTCCGAAAACGGACTGAGGCTAATCGATTTTGCTGCGGGGCTAAATCTTGTTGTAAGAAGTACACGCTTCCTGCATCTCAAAATACATAAAGGTACATGGCGATCTCCAGATCAATTAACCGTCAACCAAATTGACCATGTTGCGATCGACGCAAGGCACTCTTCCAGTGTGTTAGATGTTCAAACTTTCCGAGGGGCCAACTTTGACCCGGACCACTACCTTGTTGTAGCCAAGGTAAGAATGAGGATATCTTGTTCACGACCTACACGAACTAACGCTGTGAAGAGATATGACGTCGGAAAGCTACAATCGCAAGAGATTGCCAATGCCTTTTCAAATCGAGTGTCCCTTCAATTATCCTTGAATCCCATGCCACCAGCATTAAGCATTGAAGACCAGTGGCAGCAATGCCAAGAAGCCATCAGAACCGCTGCCTCTGAGGTTTTGGGTTTCACTCGGCCACCAAAACGAAACCCATGGTTCGATGACGAATGCAGGCAAGCAAATGCAGGCAAGCAAATGCAGCCAAACAAAAAGCACGACAAATGCTGATGCAAAAACGAACAAGAGCTGCTTACGATCAGTATAACGAGATCTACAAGGAGAAAAGAAGGGAAGAACACCGACTTCTCAAAAAGAAAAAGAAGCAGCATGAGAAGCGCTCGTGTGAGGAAATAGAGAGGTGCCATGACAGGAACGAGATTCGGAAGTTTCACGAAAAGGTAAAAAGATCCTGCCAGGGTGGCAAACCCCGAACTCAAGCCTGTAAAGACCAGCAGGGAAACATAGTTATAGAGTCACAGTCGCTACTGAGGATTTGGAAAGATCATTTCTGCAGACTGCTTAACGGCGATGAGGACACAAATTCCGCTGTCAGGCAGATTGCCCCATTCATCTTGAACGATGATCAAGAATGCCGTCCTCCCGACCTAGAAGAAGTTAAGCTTGCCATATGCAAACTTAAATCAAATAAAACTGCAGGTGCAGATGGTCTTGATGCCGAACTTTTCAAAGCAGTTGGAGACCAGGTGGAAAGGAGCATGCACCAGCTGATCTGCATGATATGGTCGGAAGAAAGTATGCCCCGATGAATGGAACCTCAATATCGTATGCCCGATCCTAAAAAAGGGAGACCCTCACAATTGCGCCAATTATAGAGGGATAAGCCTCCTTAACGTCGCTTATAAGATCACGTCAACAACTTGATAGGTCCTTATCAATGTGGCTTTAGACCAGAGAAGTCCACAATAGACCAAATTTTCACATTACGACAGATCTTGGAAAAAATCCGAGAATATAATATCGATATTCACCATCTCTTTATCGATTTCAAGGCCGCGTATGACAGTATTTACAGAGACGAGCTGTACATAGCCATGTCTAGTTTCGGCATCCCTGCAAAACTCATACGACTATGCAGGATGACTTTGGAGAAGTCACGCTGCTCCGTTAAGGTCGGTAGAGAACTCACCGAGACCTTTGATGTCGAAAAAGGTTTTAGGCAAGGCGACAAACTGTAATGCGATTTCTTCAACATCATACTTGAAAAGATTGCACAAAACTCAAACGTCAACATCAGAGGAACAATCTTTCAAAAGCCTGTACAATTAATCGCCTACGCAAACGATATTGACGTAATGGGAAGAAAAAAGCTTGATGTCATAGGTGCTTTTGCGAGCATTGAAACAGCAGCAGCAAAAATGGGTTTGACGGTCAATGAGGGCAAAACGAAGTATATGCTGCCACCCTGCCAGCTAAACAAGGACACAGAACATCGACGAATTGGACAAAACGTCACAATAGACAGACATAACTTCGAGGTAGTACAGGACTTCGTCTGCCTAGGATCCGCTATAGACACGGAAAACAACATCGGAGATCAAACAGAGAATAACTCTTGCCAACCGTTGCTTCTTTGGGTTAAGAAGGCAATTGAGAAACAAAACCCTCTCCAGAAAAACCAAGGTAACCTTGTATAAGACCTTGATCATCCCAGTCCTGCATTACGGCGCGGAAGCATGAACCTTATCGAAAGCGAATGAGGAAACCCTTGGTCGTTTCGAAAGAAAAATTCTCCGAATGATCTTTGGTCCCGTATGCGAAGACAATGTGTGGAGAAGAAGATACAACAACGAGCTGTATGAGCTGTACCGCGACATGGGCATAGCCAGAAGAGTACGCATCGCGAGGCTACGATGGTTGGGTCATGTAGAGCGGATGGAGCCAAACGCTCCGAAATCGCGGAAGGGGAAGACCTCGTCTTAGGTGGCGCAATCAAGTGGATGAAGACTTCAACCGACTTATTTATTTATTTATTTATTTATCTGGCTTAATACAAGCAACATAGGTACATATAAATAAAAAGAAAACTTAAATATTTACGAAAATCAATTTCTTAAATACTAAATACTATTTACAATAAATATTAATTAAATTAAAAGTTAATATAATAGAGAAGCTAAGGGAAATTTAATTAGGAAGTTGAAAATGATTAGAGGATAATTTATTTCTTAGAGATGGTAAGCTTGCGTTGAAGTCAAGAATATCTTGTGCACCATTGGCTAAGCGCAACATTCGAGTAATGGGGTTAAAATGACCATAGTTAGTGCGGTGGGTGATTTGAGGGCTGCCTGACTGTCTGAGAAAATCCGGATATTCGCTGAGGATATCACGTTTTCTTTTAGCCATGATAGGACCTCTTTGATCGAAAGGATTTCCGCTTGGAACACGCTACAATGGTTTGGAAGGCGGAATGAGAGACTTACGTTAAGTCGTTTTGAGTACACCCCGCAGCCAACCCCTTCCTCGGTTTTTGACCCATCTGTATAGAAATGAATTGAATCATCTCTCAAAAATTCCTCGTCCTCCCAGGTCGTTCTCGTTGGATTTGAGACATGGAACTTATTATCAAAAACCAATTGGGGGATGGTGTAGTCAGAGTGGCAGGGGATTGATCTGAATAGATTCAGGATTGTGGCATGACCGATGTTGTTATCGGTCCATTGGGAGATAGCTCTGATACGAGTGGCCGTACTCGCGGCCATTTGTTTACTGAAGATATCTAGTGGTATGAGATTAAGGAGTATATTTAGGGCAGCTGAGGGTGTTGATCTCAGTGCTCCGCTTATACACAAACAGGCTGTTCGTTGGACTTTGCTAAGATTATCGCAGTAGGTCCTTTTTTCAAGAGCGGTCCACCATACCACTACTCCGTATGTGAGTATTGGTCTGATGACCGCGGTGTAGAGCCAGTGGGTGATTTGGGGGGAGAAGCCCCATTTAGTGCCAATGGCTTTTTTGCAGGAAAACAGGGCTACGGTTGATTTCCTGATTATTTCCTCTATATTGGCTTTCCAGTTTAGCTTTTTGTCTAGGATAATACCTAGATATCTCGCTTCGTTGGAGAGTTGAAGTGGGATTCCATTTATTGATGGAGTTGTTAGTTGAGGAATTTTGTATTTCCTGGTGAAGAGAACGAGTTCGGTTTTCTGAGGGTTGACCCCTAGATCACTTTTTCTCGCCCATTTTACTAGTTTGTTTAGAGCGGTTTGCATCAGGTCCATGAGGACGTGAGCATATTTGCCGGATACCGCAATGGAGACGTCATCTGCATATGCAATCACTTTGAATCCCTCAGCTTCTAGGTCAACTAGAAGTTCATTGACGACTAGATTCCATAGAAGAGGGGATAGAACTCCACCTTGCGGTGTGCCCCTGCTGACAGATCTCTTTGCAGAGAAATCTCCCAGTGTTGAGTTGATTCTTCTGCTTTTTAGCATAAGATTTATCAATTCCACTAAGGATTTGTCTACTTTGAGCTTCGTCAGCGCCTTTGTAATTGCAGAGTTGCTGACGTTATTGAAGGCACCCTCTATGTCGAGGAACGCGGCCAGAGTGTATTCTTTGTGATGGAGGGAATATTCTATAGTACGAACCAGGGTGTGAAGGGCCGTTTCTACAGATTTTCCCTTACAGTAGGCGTGTTGTGCTGTAGATAACAGTTTAGGATCTATAAATTTACGCAGGTGGATATCAATCAGTCGTTCTAAAATTTTGAGAAGGAAAGATGATAGACTTATTGGTCGGAGATCTTTTGGATTTACGTGGGATGATTTCCCAGCCTTAGGTATAAACACCACCTTGACCTCTCTCCACTGAGTGGGGATATAGTTTAAGGCGGTGCAGCCAATAAGAATCACTTCAAGGACAGGGATTATGATATCCGCAGCCTTTTGAAGTTCGGCTGGAATTATAACGTCAGGTCCAGGGGATTTATATGGGTCAAAGCTGTTAATGGCCCAATAAAGTTTTTCCCTTGTAATCAGATCGAGATTGTTTGTAGTTTTGTTGCTTGATACTATGGAATCATAGTCACATAAGGTAAATTGAGCGTTTCTTCGCAGGATTCTGTCCAGCCGTCAGCTGTTTTCACACTGCTAGGCATGGTCGGACTCTTTGAGAGGATTTTTCTTAATCTAGAAGCTTCTGAAGTATCTTCTATTTTTCAACAGAAGTTTCTCCAGGAAGTTCTTTTATTTTTCCTCAGTTGATATTTATAAGTTTTGAGGGATTCCTTGTAGGAGTCCCAGTCTATTAAAGTTTTTGATTGTTTAGCTCGGTTGAAAAGTTTTCTACATTCCTTCCTGAGCGGTTCTAGCCCCGAGCTCCACCACAGTGGTTTCTGTTTACCTCTTATTTTTATAAGAGGACAGGATTTCTGCAGTGAATGGTTAAGGGCAGTGGTAAGATCATTGACTTTTTTGTCTAGATCCTGTTTGTTTGTAGGGTTTTGTAAAAGTTCAGGTTTAATAAACTTTTTCAGAGTTACCCGGTATTTTTGCAAGTCAGTTTTCCGATAGTTTCGGAAAACTGGGTGCTTGAGAGGTTCTTCATTAAGATCAAATTGAATGTATCTATGATCAGAAAAGGAGTGTTCCGTAGATACTTTCCAATTTGTAATCCTATGATGAACTGAATCGGAGACAAGGGTGATGTCTAAGACTTCTTGTCTGTTTCTGGTAATGAATGTAGGATCATTGCCAATATTACTTATTGTAAGGTTAGTACTTAAAATAAAATCAAAAAGTGACTCACCCCTTTCATTTATGTCAGTACTTCCCCATACTGTGTGATGCGCGTTTGCATCGCATCCAATAATGAGACAGATCTTCTGCCGTTCTGCTGCAGCGACAATCTTTTTCATCAGGTCGCCTGGAGGAGGGCCAGGAGGACCAGGAGAACCGCCCTTAACTGTCGCCTGTCTCTTAAGGAGATGGCTGAACAGTTCAATATTCACCTTTTTTGGGTGCCAGGGCACAGAGATATCGCGGGCAACTGTAAGGCCGATGAACTCGCCAGAAAAGGAACCGTTCTACCGATATCAACCAGCAGGTTGAATATCGGTATACCAATCGCTACATGTAAACTTATGCTAAAGCAAGAGGCAATGGATAGAACAAATCATTGGTGGAACAGTATCACCACGTGTGTGGCAACAAAACAGCTATGGCCAGGACTTGATCCAAAACGCACAAAACATTTGCTGTCCATAATCAGATTGCACTTTAGCTCCGTAATCAATGTCATTACCGGACACTGTCTGATAGGCAGACACGCCATAAGACTTGGTGTTCCCTCAAATGACTTCTGTAGAAGTTGCTTAGATGAGGAGGAGGAAGAAACTATTCCACACCTCCTCTGCTCATGTCCTGCACTCTCCATTAAAAGAAAACGGCATCTTGGAAAATATTTCCTCGATGATCTAAACGATCTGGCGAACACAGATATCCTGCATCTCTTTCGCTTCATAAAAAGCTCCAAATGGTTTTATTAAGTGGGGTTCTTCTTCACTTAAATCTTATGGTATCACAATGGACCTAATACTGGTCTAAGTGTGTCAGTTGTTTTCCTGACAACCATTTCAACCTAACCTAACCTAGTGCGGTGGGTGGGAAGGTTGCAAAAAGGATGGACCGTAGACTACGAGGATTGGTATTAAGGTAAAAATTTTCAAGGAGAGCGGGAGATTCAATTGCACCAGTCATTATTTGGTGTACAAAAAGTATGTCCGCAATTGCACGACGTTTGGCGAGGCTTTGTAACTGAATTAGTTGTAAACGATCTTCGTATGGAGGTAGGATGAGAGGGTTCGACCACGGTAGATAGCGTAAGGCAAAGCGAAGGAATCTACGTTGGACGGCTTCAATTCTATGTGACTGAGTGATTTGATAGGGGGACCAAACCTGAGATGCGTACTCTAGGATAGGTCTGACAAAAGTAATGTATAGTGATTTGGTTACGTAAGGATTGGAAAATTCTTTAGACCACCGTTTTATGAAACCAAGGGAAGAGTTCGCCTTAGCGATAATTTGGTCTATATGGAAACGAAAGTTGAGCTCTCTATCACAAAAAACTCCAAGGTCTCGAATAGAAGAAACAACAGGAACGGGAACCCCACAAAAGTCATAAGTCCGAGGGAGAGTAGGTATTCGTTTTCGTGAAAAAGTGATGAATTGACATTTACTCACATTAAGATTGAGCAGATTCTTATGACACCAATTAAGAAAAGAATCTAAGTCATGTTGAAGTAAAGAATTATCACGAGGTGTCGATATTAACTTCATTATTTTTATATCATCGGCATAGATTGAGAGATTTGAGTGCGAAATAATCATATGGACATCGTTGATAGCAAGGACAAAAAGGAGAGGACCGAGATGGCTACCTTGAGGCACACCGGAGGAGGCAGAAATGGGAATAGATAAGAAACTTCTAAACAATACCTTATAGATGCGGTGTTCTAAATAGGATTTCACCCATTGGATAAAATGCGGGGGAAATCCAAAAGCACCTAATTTCAGATAAATTATATGGTGTGAGATTTTATCGAAAGCTTTCGAAAAGTCCGTAGTGATTACGTCAACCTCGTAGCCATGTTCAAGAGCACAGAGCGTCGTAGAAACAAATTGGGTTAAGTTAGTCGTTGTAGATCTTCCCTTTAGAAAACCATGCTGCAGTGGAGAAACAACAGACTTACAATGAAAGTATAACGAGTCGTAGACAATTCTTTCAAAAAGCTTAGGAATAGAGGATAGTTAGCAATAGGACGGAAGTTGGAGATATCACTTTTACTGCCTTTCTTATGAATTGGAAATATGAATGAATCTTTCCATAATGTTGGAAAAACTGCTTGTGAGAGTGAGAGTTGAAATAATGCTGTAAGGGGTTGACAAAATACGTTTATACATTTTTTTAGGAAAATTGCAGGAATACCGTCAGGACCGGGAGAAAAGTCATCTTTGAGTGCATTGATTTTATCATGCACATTGTCGAGACTAACACCAATAGAAACAAGAGAGCTTTGAGGACAATTATCGAGACAACTGAAGTATTCCAGGTCTGGTAGAACTTTATTATGGTTATATGATTGACTAAAGAAATTCGCAAATAGATTGGTGATTGTTTGAGGATCTGAAGAGGAAGTATTAAGATGGTTGAAAGAGGTAGGAAGCCCATCCGATTTTCTCTTAACGTTAATAAATTGATAGAAACGTTTAGGGTCATAGATAAGACAAGTCTGCATTTTATCAAGATAATTGTTGTAAAGAATTTCGGATAAGGATGAAAAGTTGAAGAAAGCTTGTTGATAATTTAAGTAATCAATATAAGAATTCGATTTAATGTAAGTTTTCCATAACTTATTTCTAAGGTTTCGAAGTGTACGCAATTCTTTAGTATACCATGGGGGAGACGACATACAATTTTTTTGTGGTAAATGAGGAACAGTCTGGATGATACATTCGAAGATGGCAGTATAGAAGAAAGAAAGAGCGATGTCGATGGGAGTTCGAGCATTTAAGAAAAGGTTAAAATCGATCTGATTTAACAAAACGTTAAGTTGATTGAAATCAGCCTTACGGTAGTTAAAAAGAAGGGAGACTTCCGAATCTACCGTGGAGATAACTTTATCGAAAGAGAAGACAAGAGAAAGAGGGGGATGGAAGTGGTCAAGGGTCGATAGAGGATGGATACTTTCAGAAACGTCAGAGTTGAAAGGATCAGAAGAAAAAACAAGGTCAAGTTGTCTTCCTAAGTTATTTTTAATGCTACTTATTTGGAAAATCCCAGAGCCAGATAAGCGGTCACAAAAAATACATTCTTTCTCTGAGGTGGGATTACTGGGAACAAAGTTTGATTGATCCTCGGATGGAGCCCAACGTAAGTAGGGTAAATTAAAATCACCAATAACGATAAAATCATCAGTTGGTTCTGCAGCTTCAAAGATAGAGTCGTAAGAATCAACAAATTGTTGATAAGCAAGAGTGGGCTGTGATGGGTGAATATAACAGCAGAGTATATAAAAACATCGATTGGGGACTAACAATTTTATGCAAATGAATTCGATGAGTGGTGAACTGGATGATTCAACAAGAGTTGCATTCAAACTACTGTGTACTGCTAAAAGAACACCACGCCCGGAGCGGCCATTTTCAGGGGTTTGACCTTCTGCACGAAATACTGCAAAGTCGGAGGAAAATAATTCACTATCAAGAAAACTGGAATCTAAATTTGTTTCAGAGAGGGCAAATATGTCAAAAGGAAGGTTTTGGGAGTTGAGATAAATCATAGAAGTTTTAGTTCGTAGTCCTCTTACATTCTGGTAATAAAGGGACAAAGAGTTCAAAGTCGTTAGTGTGTTACTGTTAAAGACGAGGCTTTTTAGAGGACTTGGAGTGAATAGGGTTTTTTAAATTTATATGTGAACAGTACGTGGCAAGATCCCTTAGGACAGTTGAGGGAGATATATTAAAACCTTCATGAAAACGTATGTAAACCTTCTTAAGTTCATGAGGATCTGTTGGAAGACCTTCTTTTAAGATAGATAAAATGACATTAGTTTTCGTTTTGCCATTAATGCAAACAGACTCAGGTTTGTCGTATAGAAAAGCCAGGTACAGACGGACATTTTCATAGAGTTTACTATCACGCAGTCTTGCCATGGAGTATCGGCCATCCAAGTCATTTGATGTCGTTTTAGATTTATTAAACTTCGCGGTTAATTTAACGCTTGGTGGATACATAGGATCGAAAACCGGAGGATAAGAGTGATTGGGATTGATTGATAAGGATGATCTGGAGGATGAAGGTAGGGGTGACATACTGGAAGGCTGTGGGATAGAGTTTGAAGAGTTTGCACAAAAGAAATTGCTATAGAAATCACTTGAGAGGACTTTCTGTTGAGGAAGGTTAGGAGATGGAAAGGCAATATTATTGTGATTAGATGAAGTCGGTCTAGGCTTAGGAGAAGTTTTTTAGGTTCAGGTAAAGAATTGATTGAGGGTTTGAAGGACTGAAAACTAGTTATAGATATTGATACTTTTTTGACATTTTCATTTAATAACTTGTTAGGTTTAAGACCCCAATTAGATATTTCAATTCTGCCAACCCGAAAAACGTGTTAGTCAGTGGACAAAAAAAGCCATTGGTATTTAGAGGGGATATAAACATTAAAGCTAGAAGAGCTCAATTTATAACATTTTTGAATAAAAATCTTAAAATAAGAAGAGAAAAAATTTCTAACCCAGGATAAATTAGCGAAAGCTGGAGTGTTTTTTATGAAGAGAGGTGTGAGCTCAGCTTGGTTTTTAATTTTCATGATTCTATTGTTCCATTCAGCAGGAGTCCAGGTTGTGCCAAACCGGTTGATGAGGACAGGTTCAGAAAGTGTAGAAGGATTGTCATCATTAGAGGATGATGTTAGTTCTTTTTCAGTTGGAACACTTGAGGAAGGATGAAGTAGAATCATATCATCAATTTGAATTGGCGTGATGGAGGTATCAAGGTCTTGGAGTTCCAAACGAAGTGATTTATTGTTATTACTGCTTAATTCAGGTGAGGCGAAAGAGCTAACATGACCTTTTTCTGAGTTTGTTGACTTCGTGTAATGTGATTGTTTAATTACGTTTGATAGTTCAGTTATCATATAACGTAAGGATTTTGATTCCTTGGTAATGATATCTTCAAGGGTAGAAGAGTTGGTATTTATACTGAGGGAAGTAGCTGTGGACTCCCTCTCAAGAGATTTAATGATTGATGATTGTTCCTTTGAAGAATCCGCAAACCTTAACAGGTACTTTTCTGTAGAATGTATTATTTCCGTAGATTGTTCAACGGAGGATTTAAGATCAGCAACCAATTTAAACATTTTAATAATGTCGGTGTTAATAAGCTTAGGGAAAGCATGAATAGTTTCAAGGCAATCATTAAATTTTTGTGATATTTTTTTCATGTTTGAATCTATGTTAGATAGCTTAGTGTTGAGTCCTATATTTTGGGACTCTAAATTTTTCATAATGGATTCATTATTGTCTGCAATCACCTCATTTATTTTAAGAAAGTTGTGGCGGATATTAGTTTTGAGTTCAGTAAAATCCTCAGACAAGTGAACTAAACGTTCGTTATTATACTTGATGGCAAGCATAACGTGCGAAGTAGTAATTGTTTTGCATTCGTTGCAGTAATAATGAAAATTTGCAGAAAACTCGGTCAGGTGGGCTTTAGCGTGTCTACTCAGGCCTATGCAAATTGGATGAAAACTTTTACCACAAATACCTTTGCAGGCGACCCATTCAAGTGTTTTGACTTAGAGTGCAAAACTGGAGAGAGACATCGCCCGAAATCGAAGTCGTTATAGAAGGATGTTGGTTGAGGCCCAGGTTCACCCCGAACTGTAATGCCCGCCTAAGTAAGTAAGTAAGTAAGTAAGTAAGTACAGTTCATTTGCATCAAATACTCACAGGCAGACATGGATTCCGCCAATTTTGAATTGAAAAGTGAACTGTTGCTTTTACTTTGTCTTTATGTTACACCATAAACTGTAACATACGATTACCACATCTAAATCCAATTACGAAGCGTATTATAAGACATGAATGTGACCAAAACAGCTGATTTGTCCAGTTATTATAACAATCACAATTTTTGAAAAACGAACAAATGTTTCGTAAATTGATCAGATAATTTCAAATGAAATTGATGAAAGTGATTTTGTAGTTCCTAAAATGATTGGATCTCCTTAATATTGACGCTTTCCATTTTGTTTTACAATATATTCAACGCAAATGATGTTTGTTGCATAAAATGTCAATTTACAACCATGGTTAAGAGAGCGAATTTCAGTGTATAAAAGTTTGACACTCGTTAGATAGCCATGAAAATGTTTATAAATACAATTTAGATTTGAACATACTTTGGAATGAGAATATAAACACGATGTGAATGTCAATATTCATAAGATCATAAGATAAGAGCGGTGAGTCGCGTGGCCTAGCGCATTTCTCTCAACCATAACTTTGCGAGGAATCGAGTGATCCTAAAATTTTTACTGATTCCGAACGGCTGATGGAGAAAGCTCATTTAAGGGCAGTGAAATTACTTTCGGAGGACTTGCCGATTCCTCTGGAAAGACAATACCCATGTAACTCGAACATCGAACTCCCAAGCAACAGGCAGGTATGCCTACTACAACGCCATCTTCGCCGTCTTATTTAAAGGTTCCTTACCTTAATTCTTTATATTATCAGCTCATATTTTCATTTTTATTTATGTTTGCTATTCAAAAACTCTATTACAAATTCAAAACAAAAATCTGTCAGTAAATTTAAATTAAATTAAACTACACTAAATTTTTTTGTACCATGCAAAAACGTCCTTTCCAAATTGCCCAATGTAAATGTTTTCTTTCGATTATACGTTCCAAGGCGTAAGTTTGCGAAGAAAAACGATAAGTGAGTTTATTTCCTTTTTTTGTGATTTATTTTTAGTACAAAAAGTGATATTGAGCCATCGGTCCTTAAAAAATTAGACGAAGGCTTCGCAAATCTGCAATCATCCGATTCTAAATCATTATTAAAAAAGTACCTGACACCTAAGGTCTTCAAAGCCTTGAGACTTAAAAGGACTAAAACTTCTACACTTTTGGATTGCATACAATCAGGCTTGACAAATCTCGATTCAGGGTGCGGTGTCTATGCTGCGGACGCAGACTCTTACAATGTATTTGCTACATTGTTTGATCCAATCATTGAAGAATACCATTGTGGGTTTAAAAAAAAAAGTAAGCATCCTGCCAAGGACTTTGGTAATCCATGTGTCTTCGGAGATCCCGATCCGCACAAAAATTACATCGGCTCTACTCGTATTAGATGCGCTCGTTCCATTAGAGGATATCCTTTCAACCCCGGCATGTCGAAAAAAAATTATGATCAAGTTGAAGATATGATCCACTGCACTCTATCATGCCTGGGCAATGAATTCGCAGGTGTTTTTCATCCACTCTTTGGCATGAAGAAAACAATGCAGAAAAAACTAATAGATGAACATTTGTTATTCAAGGCGGATGATCGTTTCTTGAAAGCAGCCAAAGCATGTCGCTTTTGGCCAACTGGTCGAAGTATTTTCTGTAATTTTGATAAGACATTTGTTGTATGGTGCAACGAAGAGGATCATATTCGAATGATTTCAATGCAAAGAGGTGGCAATTTCGGAGAGGTTTACAGTCGATTAGTGAGAGGTGTTAATGCTATTGAAGCTAAGATTCCATTTGAACACCATGAACGGTTGGGTTACTTGACTTTCTGTCCAACTAACTTGGGTACTACCATTCGGGCTTCAGTGCACATTAGAGTTCCGAAATTGGCATCTGACAAGAAAAAATTTGAACATATTGCTGCTAAACATAACCTACAGATACGTGGAACACGTGGAGAGCATACGGACGCTGAGGGTGGCATCTATGATATTTCAAATAAACGCAGACTCGGTCTGACGGAATTTCGAGCCGTTAAGGGGCTTTATAAGGGCATCATTGAAATCATCCAAATGGAAAAGGCAGAAAAAGGAAAAGCAAGCAGTGCTCGGAAGGACACAAAAACGGTGGAAAAAGCAAACTAGGGTAATTTAAAAAAATAATCAACAATATCACAAAAAAATCATTACCAAGGAAAAAAAACATAATTTGTTCCATAAAATATTCAAGTTGCAATTAAAATTAGAGAAAATTCATTGTACCTTTATTTTAGTTTTCGTAAGTCTTATATGCTATTTGGGAGAGAGAGAGGGAGAGAAAGAAAATTGTCAAGTCATAATTTTACTTTTTGACACAATAACTTTTTTTTGACCTAAACCCAGCACCTATTTAATGCTTAGTGAAGAGAATTGCCCCACCGCGACGCCAACAAGTCTTAGATCCTTGCCCTGCAAGACAATTTTGCAATTTGCATTCGTTTTCAGCTATGTCGTGATGGCCGGAACCTGAACAAGTCTCATATAATGTAGTCTCCTGACTGCGAAAGTCTTGCATTCCTTGATCATTTTCGTGGTTTTTAGAGAGTTGATGAACCCGTGTTCCAGATGTTGAAGGCCATGCGGCCAACACTCTTGACCTAATCCTCACTTCTTATCACGAAAAATACAGGGTTGTAGTATTATTTTCTCTAGGCAAATCAGGCCATTGTGTCATATCGGTAGACTTTACGTATTCCGTCACGGTAAAAAAAATAAGCCCTGATATGATATCTAACGTAGTTCTCAACTTTTTGAGCAACTTTGTTCCTCAGAGAACAAAAAGTATTATCCCCAAAGAGAATTCGTGGTTTTATCCGAGCTGTAATGCAAAAAATAATTTTGTGTTCAAAAGGAAACAAAAACTTTTGGTATTTTGCTAAGAACATTAAGAACTCGACCACGTCATCGGTCCAAACGCTCGTCTTCAACGACTCTTCATATGTCAACTTCATCTACAAAGCCAATTTGCTGGCTGGCAGCTCAATTCCCACTTCCTATCAGTACATTGGCTCCACCTAAGCTTGAAACTGTAAACTCTGCAATGAAGCAGATATTTTCTCAAACTCAATCGGCAGCGGGAGTTCTTGACGATTTTAATCAGCCTTACTATGAGTTTCACGTGAAATCATTCCCCTCGAAAAAGATCTCATTTCACTTTTCCCTCATTATGAGTTTCGGGGGAACAATTTTCCATGCTCGAAAAATTTACCTTATTGTGAGCTATTTTTCCCCGTGAAATGTGAAAATGTTGAGAGCAATTTATTTCACTTATTTTTGTGAGGCGAACAAGTGAACAACAAAAGCGGAAAAATTGTAAGTTTGGAATTTTGTTCAGGGAAACTCATAATAGCTTTCAAAATTCCGGGCGAACAAAAATGTTCTGGGCGTAAAGCTGTTCACGTGAAACTCATAATAAGGCTGAATATAAATAAATCCGCGTACTATCTATCCGTTTCTTCTCTTCCCGGGCAGATGGAAAACTGCCTTTTCCAGCCCATTCAAAAAAAAACACGAATCTTCCCATAAAATATCCTGAAGAACGAAAGCTTCTTAATGACCGACAGTACGGCTTTCGTAGCAAAATGTCCAATGGTGATTTGATGGCATATCTCACCGAAAAGTGGAACCAATCTTTACACCGAATTTACTATCCTCGCTAGAAAAAGACGTTATGAAACATATAAAAGCACAATTTTTGTATGATTGAGATATATGAAAATTTCTAAATTTAAGGACTATTGAGTCACACTGCAATAACCATTCATTTTTATGTCATTTATTGATTCTTCGCTTATAAGATATAACTTCCTTCCATGGGGCTCTACCATTTGGTTCTTGTGGAACTGATTTTTGAATTCGGTATTTGAAAGAGAAGTTGTAGAACTAATTAAAACATTATTTTGTATTTCGTGTATCTTCTCATTTCCATTTCTGGAATAAAGTGGGCTTTCGAATATGATTTTTTTGGAAACGAGATACAGAGAACAGAGTACCTTAAAATAGATTGCCATAAGTAAGGGTTCATGAACTTTACACGGGCTCTCCATAGGGTTCATATTACGAATTACGAAACACCAGCTAAAATACACGAGTCACAACATATATCCCTTATAGCCAAAAATCTTTTTTGACGTCATAATTATTCAAAAAAGTGCTTATTGCAAAACAATTCATTTGGCCCCAACAAGACTACCATGATCCATAGAATAATTCCAATTAAAAGTCCCTAACTTTTTAATGAAAGTCTGCACCCCATCCAACCTAACCTTTTAATAAAAGCAGATATTAGGTTTGTTCGTTGAAGCCCTAGGGTCGCCCTGGGGTCGCCATAAAGCGTTTTTTGAGAAACACAAAGTCGCCCTGAATGTCAAATTGAGTGTTTTTTGAGCCCCGGGATTGACCTGGGTTTTCCATAAACTCGCCCTAGCTTTTTGCTGTGCCGATTTGAGAGCTGTCAAATGGCATGTATTTTTTTTTTAATGACAGGGATGTGTGGTGATTTGTGGTTCAGCGTTTTTTGAGGACTTGAAAACCCAGGTTTTTTTAACAACTCATGGGGTTGTCAAGAAAACCTGGGTCAACCCTGGGGAAAGTTCAACGAACAGACCTATTATCTGAAGTAAAAGTGAAAAAAAGAAGAGGACTCCGCATCTGTTGAAAAACCATTGCAGCAAAAAAGAGAATTAAGCAAAGCTTGGCCATCGCTCTCATCCAAACGGATGCGTATTTTTTCCAAATCAGGCATTCGTATGTCCAACATCAGCTTTGGAAACGTCCGCGTAAATCTGATAGCAACCGATTTCTGGTTCACATGCTATAGTAAACTTGTCCTCAACCTTCGGGAAGTTGAGCGTTTCTTTTACGCAGTTTGAGCATTGTTGAACAGCGTATCCATTAGACGTGAGTTAAAAGATATGCTGCTGATGAAGGCCCCCGGGCAGTCAAGACATATTGTTCTTTAAAGTTAAACGATAATGTATTTATGTGCCTGAAAACTGACAGTGTCTTAGCAGTCCTTGACTTGATATGTTTGGATCAAAGAAGCTCGTTGTCTAAGATAAATCCAAGATATTTGATGAATCTTTATATTTTGCAGCTGTTTTCAAACGCAGCCTTTATTTACATATATATATCAGAATGGTTCAAGAAAGTTTCATGTTCGGGTGTTTTAGATAGGGTATCCACTAGGTGTATACGTGCTTATTTGTTATGCATCTATAGAAAACAACTGATGTCATTAGAGTATGTGAAGAAGGACCAAAGCATTAGCTCAATGACCTGCAATAGATCAATCAATATCAGAAAAACACGACTTTTTTGTTGTTTAACGACCAAATTTCAGCTCCGAGAATGAATTGGTCTGTTTCTGTGCTTGTACGTTGTTGGAAACCGCGGGATAAAG
Organism: Melanostoma scalare; assembly: GCA_949752695.1. NCBI lineage: Eukaryota > Metazoa > Arthropoda > Insecta > Diptera > Syrphidae > Melanostoma > Melanostoma scalare. The sequence continues at coordinate 156,645,367 of OX456984.1, read as the reverse complement.
AAGCATCCCAAAAAGTATTTCATTACTTTTTTGACGTAAATGTGGCGTGGTTTTTGTTTTTTCTTTTTCTTTTTTTCTTTTTTTTTCACAGCTTATAGGATTATTATGCAAACCTGAACCCTGGGTAAAGTTCAACGAAGGAACCTTCCAAAAATGAAAATAAAAAAGGTGGCGCTACAGAGCGAGGAGCCCCAAGGCTTAGAGCATTTCTCACAACCTTGTGAGTGAATGGAGAGGATTTACAGTTTTCAGCCGCTTCCGAACGGCTAATCTTGAAAGCTTTTTTCAGGAATTTACTACCGCGGAATAGCCATTTCCTTGACATACCCGTGAAAAAACATTTTTACATCTGTTGAGATTCGAACAACGAAACTCTGGGTGAACCATCACGCAATGGATACAACTAGAAGGAACCTACCTATGACTCAAAAAAAAATTTCAAAACGGGAATTGGCTGTCACTTCTCAGCATCATGAAAAGCGATCTTTTGCACCAATGGTACGGTTAAAAGATACCTCCGAATACTCCTGGACGTTTCTTTTTGTCCTATGGAAAGCAACATGAGTAAGAGCAGATTCGTAAGATGTTTCAAAATCAGCTGTTGAAATTTTCTTCAAATATTAGGTTCGTTCGTTGAAGCCCTGTGTTCGCCACAAAGCGTTTTTTTAAAAATCTAAACTCATCCTGAATGTAAAATTGAGTGTTTTTTGGGCCCTTGGTTTGCCCCCTGGGTTTACCTTCAACTCGCCCCAGGTTTTTGCTTTGGCTTTTCGTGGCAATAAATTTACTACGGGAAGACTTGTTGATTCCTCGCGAAACATTGATTAAAATTTGATGTTTTCTGTTTTTCTTTGATGGGGTTCGAACGACGAACATACAGCGTAACCGGCAGACAGTCTAACCATTACGTCACATTTCTGTAAAATTAGAATTGTATTAGTAATTGTAATTTGATAAGCTCAACCCCAAAAAGTCAATGCTCAATGCTGCAATTTATATAGGGACAATCGCGGTACAGCTTACACAATATTTTCCTATATTGTCTTCCCATACAGGACCAAGGGTTTCCTCATCCGTTTTAGATAAGGCCCTTGCTTCCGAGCCGTATATCAAGACTGGGACCATTTATATCTTGTAAAAGGGTTAGCTTAGTTTTTCTAGAAAGGGTTTTATTTCTCAATTGCCTTCTAAGCCCAAAGTAGCAACTAACCCATGTTATTATCCGTGTCTATACAGGATCCTAGGTAAACGAAGTCCTTTTACTCAAAGTGTTGCCTGTCGAATTTCTCTATCTTTGTTTGATGACAGCCAGTGGCGGATCCAGGATTTGGGCATGGGGGGGGTCTATTACTCAAAATGTTATTTATATATACGAGATTTAGCAGATTCAATCAGAAATTATTTACATGATGTTGGCGTCGATTGCTCATATTTGTATGGCCAAGGATTCGACGTAGCTCCGGCAATGAGTGTCCAATTCATTGGTGCACAGGCTCATCTGGGATCGTATTTCTCCCTGGCAATTTATGTACATTGCGCTGCACATAGCTTTAGTTTGGCAGTCGATGCAGCATGCGAAGTGCCAGCAATCAAAAATGCGTTAGGAACTATCGGAGCGATTGAAGCATTTTTTCATTGGCCTAAAAGACAAGACGTTCTACACCAACAAATTTCAGAAATGACAAACAAAAGTGAGAAAAAAGCTAGAATTTGTTCCGAGTACGAAATCACAATAAAATTGCCACGCCGGCCGCGCCGGCCGCTGCCACCGTTGCAATCAACAAAAAAATCGTTGCAATGTTCAAGCACAAAGTATTGAAGACTACTACAGAATTTCTTTCTACATTCTGTTTCTTGATACGTTCATTTCTCAACTCAAAAGTCAGTTCTCGGAACATAAATCCATTTTCCAAAGCTTCAGGCAACTGTTTCTTAAACAAGAATTTAACGAAAAGAACTGACCTCTACACATTTTACGAAGATATATCGGATTGGTCGAAAGAAAATTTTCTGTCAGAAGTCAAGATGTGGAGGCAGCGAATCCACGGCCAGAACATCCAAAATGCGCTTGATGCTTTACTGGTTAGTATCTTTCGATCAAAAATTTACATGTAAAAAAGTTTATATGTGACGCGATCCGAGAAAATGCACCTTTTAAGCAAAAGTGAAAGCTTACACAGCCCGCTCTGAAAGGCGCTGATGTACCATTCAAGCCCATCTAAAAAATCGTTTCTCTGAATTTATATTTTGTGAAATAATAGCGATGTTACAATTTCTGATTGCGCTTCATGAATATTCAGTAAAAGAACTTGTGTAATCAATCATGATTCAACAACCGATTTTTTGCCTAGTAAGTCCCTTTTATCGGATCGATTGACATATGCAAACATCAATCTGACGATATTTTTCAGGTTATCAATAGCAAGTCGTTCAAGAATGTCGATTATATTTTGCGAGTCTTGGCAGTACTACCTGTAACTACAGCAGCTCCAGAACGATCATTTTCGACGTTGAGGAGGATCAAAACTTACTTGAGAAATACGATGGGAAAGGAACGACTGAATGGTCTTGCTTCTTTAAATATCCATACCCATATTGAACTTACCGGGGACGAAATTCTAGTGGAATTTTTCAAAAAACTTCCAAAATTTACTAGTGTTTGAGGTAGCCTGCTCTTCAGTTTTTTATGAATTGTAATCAATAAAGTTCTTGAATTTTTAAAATAATAATATTACTTCTATTTTACTTTTTTGTCTTGCTCATGCTATATTTTTCCGTCAGGTAACGAAATTTGAACATTAGGAGCCGATAAATGTTACAAATAACATCTTTTATTTTCCCGATTGGGGGGGGGGGAGTCCGGAACCGAAAACCCCCTCTGTGGATCCGCCTATTGACAGCATATATGTACCTCCTTTTACTTTCATTAACCATTCAAACCATTCTTGCCGCTTCTTTTCGTAAAAGCATCCAAGACGACACGCTTACTTCTTCCCATTACGCGAATATCGTCTGCGTAAGCTAGTAACTATAACCGAGCTTCATTCAGGGAATCTGTATTTACTTCAGCAAAACATCGCAAAACATCGCACATGGGAAAATGTTGTTCGCTTCTTCAAGTGACTTATTTTTGTGCACTTATCGTTGTTCACTTTAGAGTTGTTGTTTTCCCATGTGCGATGTTTTGCGATGTTTTGCTGAAGTGAATACAAGCCGTGCTTTTTGGAAATTTATATTCACTTCAGCAAAACATCGCAAAACATCGCTCATGGAAAAACAACAACTCTAAAGTGAATAGCGTAAGTGGACAAAAATAACTCACTTGCCGAAGTGAACAACAGGGATGGCTGGTAAATGGCGTTTGTGGGAAAGTGAACTTGGTAAGTGAATATAGCCAAAAAAGCGTTTTAATTGAGACTCGCAAGTGAAGTGAATATAGAAATCCCCAATAAAACACGGCTACAGATTCCCAAAGAACCTCGGCTTATAAGACTTTTGTAAGATGATTTGGGTTTTGTTCAAACTTTTGAAGTATGATGTTAAAGAAATCGCATCACAGTTTCACAGTGTGTCGTCTTGTCGAGAGTTTCTAACACTCCTTCCTATTCTTTTCGAGAATTTGGCGATCTTTTCTTTTCCCCTTATAAATCTTGTTGTACTAGACAAAAGGTCTGTATCTTTACTCACCCGCGGGATCCCGAAACGTGTATCTTTACTTTTTTTTGACGTAAAAGTGGCAGAGCTTTTGCTTTTTTGGCACTTCCCCTCCAGTAAGAATTTACCCGAACAATGGGCCCATTCAAAAATGTAGTCACTACGTAGTGGAAAGTCGACTAGCTTTCTGAATGCAAAATGCACTAAAAATGTAGTCAACCCTAAACTGTCAAAATAAGCACACAAAAACACGAAACAATTGCGTTTCGGGAACTTTAAACAATCTTATCTTTTATATTGAGTAACTTTAATTCCATATCTCTTCACTGCTTTCAATTTGATAAAAATTGTCGAAAAAATTTCACTTTGCACATTGTAATTTTTCGTGTGTTTACCCAACAGCTGATTCTCAAACGTCAGACTAACTTTGTAGCTGAAAATTTTCAACTACGTTAAAGGGGAAATTTCCACTCGTTTTGTAGTCGATTTTAACCAATCAGAAGAGTTCACTACGTAGTGACTACATTTTTGAATGGGCCCAATTTGCTCGTGCACTTTCCTGCTTGTCAAATCGGCTGTTTGTGAAATCAGCTGATCGAAGCATTTCGATTGAATTCAAATTTATATTTGAAATTAAATGAAAAATGGAAAGCATAATCTCTCTTTGTAGGTTTGAAAATTCAAAATAATGATAAGTATGCAATGTAACATTGCTATGAGCTCATTTTAAGACGTTTCTGAAACAAAATTGTTTGTATATTTTTTAGAATCTCTGCTGAGAGTACATGATATATGTCATTCAGCAAGAAACATCCCAAAGGCGTATCTTTACTTTTCATTTTCGGATGGAGATTACAAAAACAACATTAAAAAGCTCGAGCCCAAACTTTTTCCCGGGCTTTTTCCCAAACTTTACCCAGAAAGTAAAGAAACAGACCTAAAGGCAGCCCTTGTTCTCTTTTACATCAATATATGTATTTGCCGTGCCTTTTGCTTAGCTGCATTGACTGCTTGCATTCTTTCGAGAAATGGATTTCGTTTTGTAGGTCGATTGAAACCAGAACATCATATACTGCTGATGTTTTGTTGTCATTGCTGCCATTGATCGTCAATGCTTAATGCTGACGGCATAGGATTCAAGGATAATGGAAGGGAAACTTACTTACGGGGTCTCCTCTCTTCAGAATGTAAAAAAAAGTCAGTCTAACTGCACATTTGGGTGACTTTTACGTGGCTTACTCAGCAGTCAGAACATTAATATATGACGATTCTTCGTTAAAGAAATCTTTAAACGCGTTTTTCTCGTAATGACGTTTTTCGGCGGCTGGTTGATAGATTTTCCGAAACTATTCAACCGAACCTTACCAAAATTTAACAAAAAAGTCTACCATTTTGTCATTTTTGAGAAAATAAAAATAACATCATATTAGATGCGCTATAGCTACAATCCCAAAGAACATATGTGTGGTTAAATTTTGGTAAGGTTCTGATCCTACATTCCAGATATTTCATCATCAGCGCACACCCACCAGTTTTTGACGTCTTCTCCCTTTTGTTTTGTAAAATTACTAAATGAAATAAATCTATCTATCCATCTATATATATAAATTAGGATGTATGTATGCTCAATAGTTTCTTCAATACTGTTAATTGGAAGGATTCCTTGGAAGGTAAATCCTTAGAAGATATGTATACTCTTTTTAAAAGCATTGTGATTGAAGGAATAGAACGTTTTGTTCCTACCTCAGTCAGAAAAAGGACATTTAAACTACTTTGGTTTAACTCAAGGATTAAAAATTTGGAAAATGCCAAGAATAAGGCATTTAAGCGTTATAAATCAACAAATATTTTCGAAGACCGTGTTAGATTTTTTCAGTTACGGAAAGAATTTGACTTTTTAAACAAATTTCTGCACAGGCAATATATAAATAACACTGAATCAAATATAAAAACAAATTCGAAATCGTTTTGGGTGTTTTTAAACTCTAAAAGAAAAGTTTCATCGTTTCCCCAGAATATGGAATATGAAAGTCATAAATCAGATAATATTCAATCTTCATGTAATCTCTTTGTACAATTCTTTCAAACTTCATATAATAGTGACCTAATCGCGGATACTAGTGAGCTATATCCAAATATAAATCCTATAACTGATTTTTTAATTCTCCGAACAGGATGTTTTGGAAAGCTTAACTGATATTGATACGACAAAAAAAGCGGGTTTTGATATGATTCCTCCCACATTAATTTCAAAATGTTCCACTTCTTTATGTTATGTTCTATCTCGTATTTTTAATACATCTCTTTCTACTGGTATTTTCCTGGACGAATGGAAAATTTCTTTCATTGATCCCATATGTACAAAAGTGGTCTTAAACATCTAGTAAAAAATTATAGACCTATTTCTAAGCTTTCTACGGTACCAAAGCTTTTTGAAAAATGATTACTCAAAGGCTCTACTTTTCTGTTAAGGAATCATTAGCCTCGTTTCAGCATGGATTTTTAAAAGGAAGATCGACTTGCACAAATTTAAGCCTTTTTACAAATTTTTGTAGCAATCAAATAGAAAACGGTAAGCAAGTTGATGTCATCTATACCGACTTTGTTAAAGCATTTGACCGGATTCATCATGGTCTTCTATTACAAAAATTAACAGGGTTGGGTTTTGATAAAGATTTCACAAACTGGTTAAAATCATATCTGTCGAATAGAAAGCAGATTGTAAAGATAGATGATTGCACCTCAAACACTATGGAAGTTTTATCGGGTCTTCCACAAGGAAGCCATTTGGGCCCTCTGCTGTTCATTACTTTCACCAATGACCTACCTGCTGTATTACGATATCGATATTGTAACATTTTGATGTATGCAGATGATGTGAAAATTTTTATTTCAACGTCTTCACTTGCAGATTGTCTATTTCTGCAGTTGGACATAACAAATTTTTTAAATTGGTGTAGTTACAATCGCTTGGAACTGAACTATTCAAAATGTAAAATATTTAGTCTTTCAAGATCTTCATCTCTTATAAATTTTGAATACAAATTCCATGATTTTAGCCTTTTAAGAGTCAGTACTATAAAAGACCTGGGAGTCCATTTTGATTCAAAGTTGGACTTCAGCACACACATTGATTATGTGGTGTCGAGAGGTAAGGGGCCGTCCATAAAATACGTCACACTAAACTTAGGTTTTTTCGAACCCCCCCCCCCTCCCCCAGTGTCACGCTGTGTCACACTTTCTGTGACCCCCCTATGAATATTACGTCATAAAAGCGTGCACCCCCCCCCCCCCCTTGCGCATGATAAATTTTAATTGATAGTGCAGTTGTAAGTTAAATTTTTTTTTATAGTAAATTAACAAATGTATTTTGCGGATTCTAATGCCGCTAGAGCCAAGTCAAAACGCTAGAGCCGCGCCAAAGCGCTAGCGCTCATGTTTGAAAAAATAAGCATTAGTAAATGTATATGCATTTAAATGTCTGTATATTTACTAATACGAAATGAATGACTTTTATCATGACAACGATTTAAAAAAAAACTAGTCGAGAGAAATACTGTAGTAACATTTTTTGATGAACGGCGAACGTTACGTTTCCGTAGACCCCCCCTCCCCCCTTGTCACATCTTGTCCCTCCCCCCTGTATGCGAACGTATTTTATGGACGGCCCCTTATTCTTTGTTAGGATTTTTAAAACGAAATTCAACTGATTTCAAGGATGCGTATACGCTTAAGACCTTGTTTATGTCTTTGGTTTTACCAGTTTTAGAGTATTGTTGTGTTGTTTGGTCACCATTCTATGAAAATAGTAGTATGAGAATAGAAAGGATTCAAAAAAGATTTACTAACTATGCCTTGAGAAAATTCAATTGGGTTGGGTCCCTACCGAACTATAAGTCAAGGTGCTCTCTCATAGATTTAAAAACGCTCAAATGTCGCAGGCAAGTGCAATGTATACTATTTGTAAAAGATATTTTAGATAATCGAATATCTTCTATGGAATTGCTTTCCTTGATTCCTTTTTATGCTCCTGAACTAACGCTTCGAAACAGAATTGAATTATTCCATATAGCTCCTCAAAGGACTAACTACGGTTTAAATGAGCCGCTAACACGTTCTTTAAAACTTTTTAACGGAGTATGCAATGATATCGACCTTTGCATGAAGAGGGATATTTTTAAGAAAATAATACTTAATCTATGTAATTAATTTCTTTTGTTCTTGATTAATTTATTTTAAATTGCTTATCGTGTTATGTATGTATATTTTGTATCTTACCCAAACTTATGATAAATCTATTTTTTTGGAATTTTTGTAATCAGCAGATCTTGAAATCAATTAATGAAATAAACAAATAAACAATAAACAAAAGTATGTATGTCCGGTATAGACTCCTGAACCACCCAACGGATTTTTATGAAATTTTCATCGTGGACATAGTTTAGTCCAGATATGGTTCCTGTCAAGGTTTGATCCCCATATTCCGACAGAAACGGGGTTGGGAACAGAAACTTACAGCCCTATTCTGCTATTCATCGGGGGGAATTTTTCTTGAATTTTCACTAATCACTATTCTGCTATTCATTCGAAGTGAATCTGTGTATACAGATTGTGTACACAGATCAACTTCGAATGAATAGCAGAATAGTGATTAGTGAAAATTCAAGAAAAATTCCCCCCGATGAATAGCAGAATAGGGCTGTTAGAAACAACTAGGCAGATTTCTAAAATTCTTTCGGCATTAGGAGTGCTACATTATCCCCCTCCATCAGTAACTTATGCTTTATTTCATCCCTATAATCCGACAGGATCAAAAACAGGGACGAGAACGGGAATATTAAAGTTACTTGACCGATTTCAAAAATTCTTTCAACTCTAGGATGTAACATTATCCCTCAGTGACATACATTTATTACCCCTATTGCGATTGGCGAGTCGAACGAAAAAACGTGTGAGTGTGAGAAATCGGTATCACGGTTAACGAACTCACACCCTGTGATTCGACTAAAATGTCAAATGATTTTCGAAGTGTGATCTCACCCTATTGTGGTTATCGAACGTTCGTAAATTTGAATGCCATTCATGTTATTTTTTGTCGAACAACAAGCATAACGTGAAAAGAAGTCGAACGATAAGGAGTTAACTACTTTTTGGACTAGCAGAACTCTGTAGTGCCACCTCATTTAATTTTATTTATTTAATGGAGAAGGGACTTTACTAATCAAAATAGTTTTGCGAGAAAAATCATATAGGCATAAATGTATTCGGCCTTATGGAGTTTTCCGTCGTTTCCGTTGTCTTTTTTCATACAAATTGTATAATTTTTATTTTAAGAAATTCTTTCGAACAAAATATCGGCTTAGTCGCTCTTATTGTAATAGGGGTTTTGTTTAGAATGCCAGTAAAATGAGTTAGCTTTAAGTGCCACAATTGATATTTTAGTAAAACAACTTTCAAAATAAGAATAAAGTAAAGGCTGGATTTGAATTCGTATTTAACATAAATCGTCGCGTCTGGAGTGAAACGCCTTTTGCAATAATACACTGATCGAGGTAGAACATAGTTCATGATAACTTCCACTGGGAAAAAATCTTAAGGCACAAGCCAATTTAACTATAGCTGGAATTGAAAATGTGCTTGTATTTTGGAATTCTCTCTCTAATTTGCTTAGCACACAAATAAAAGCTTCCTTATTCAGCTTAAAATATGATCTGAAACTTCAAAAATTCAAAAGTTGTAAAAGAATTAGCTCTAAAGACAAATAATTGTTCCTACTTACAGATGATCAGGCAGTTCCAAGACGTTGGAGTTGTCTCGTATACTCTTTCGGAGTCAAAGCATTTTTAATTTTTTTCTATCAGATTCACTTTCTTCAGAAAACAAATCTATATTACTTATCAGTTCTTATTATTTTATTACCCATTAAATGAACTTTCGATTTTTGGAAATTTTCTTATTTGATATTAATTGTCTGCAATGATTTGACGTTTGATTTTTTTTTTACTGTACTTCTGAATTTCGAACTCGAACCGTGAAGTTCGCCAACTATAGTATGTCGAATGCTTTAGTTCGCCAGTGAAAAAAACTCACATCGAACGTTCAATTCGCCAATCGTAATAGGGGTATATATTTCATCCCCATATTCCCACGGAAGAGGAAGAATTTAAAAAAATTTCATGTGTTTTTGAGGTTTAAAAATTTTAATATTCATATTTATGATTTATACCGGTAAAAAAAATTCTTGAAAATATTCACTTTTTTTACCTGTCCAAAGAGAATAGACCCTTTCAAATCGACATATCTCCATTCCATTTAAACATGACTAGCATCTATGGCTTGTTGTTGTCTTAGTGCAACCAATTCTTCAAAACGAAAACAATAAGAAAATTTACATATTTTAATACAAACATTTATTAAAAAGATGTCATGTAAAAGTAACAAACAAAAAATGTATTTCTTATCACAAAAAAAAAACTATGAAATATATTTGGAATGATCCTTTGTGGTATTCATATAATATTTTTTCGTTTTTATTTATTTTTCTAAAAAAAAAAACATTTTTCCCGTCTTAATTAATAATAAAATTCTGAAATACTATTCAATTACGTTAAGAATGTTTGTTGTATATAAAAAGCTTTCATATTTATTGTATATTTTCTTTAATTTATTCCGTTTAGGCTTAAAATAATTATTTATTTTGTGTTTCTTAAACTTAATTTTTTGATTGTATGAGAATTTGGCAGTTTTGATCATTTGATTTATAAAATTTATTATCTTTCAGTTACAAACAAGAAAGTAGAGTGGGAAATTTTAATGTAAAATTAGTGATACGAGACACGGCTATAGTAATGGGAAATAAGTAATAATAATACATAATTATAACAACCTTTATGTGTGATAAACAAACTTGTCTACAGAAATAGTTTATGCCAAAGCGTGAATTATATAGTTAAGATACTTTCAAAGTTGCCATACTTGAGATATGCGAAGCATCGTTGATCAACATTGGAATGTGTTGTGGGGATTAAATTACGTTGATGTTACACCCTTGCGGGCAACAAGCATATTTAGGACTGGGTTCTTGCGAATGTAGCTCACTGCCTTTTTGTGCGTGACCATTGTGAAATCATAGCCATTGCACTGTAGAATTTTGTCATGAATTCGTAACCCAGCGCGTGCCGCTGGGCTGCCTTCGTGTACTTCGGTTACGTAGATGCCCTGTGAAACAAATGATTTATTTCTTTTATCTATGTAGTTTTCTTATTTGTACACTCACATAATCCGTGTAACCTTGGGGGCTTTTCTTGTAATCCTGATCGATCCCACCACCAATCTTAAAACCACATTTAAGTATTTCACGGCCTTCTTGATCATAGTCGACTTCCTTATGCAATGTTATTGGAATCTGTTAAAAGGAAAAGTTACCAATTTATAGTTAGCTATTACTTTTTTGTGCTTGGGTGGAGCTCATTTTTCTGGAGATTTGACGGGTCTGGACGAACTTACACTTAAGCACTCCATAGCCGTGCCGGCCTGGTGCTTAAAAGCCATTTTTGCCATTTTTGGATGAGTTTTAAATATCTCTAGACTCCGAACTGGACACAAAAGTGAAAGACAAATTTGGAAAGTTTGCAGAATATATTTGTCTAATGTTGGGATGAAGAAATGCTTGCTGCTTCCTGGGAAATTGAAGTTGATGACAAACAAAAACAATGAACGAAATTTTGACAGTTGACTTTCAACTTGGTAGCACCTAAAATATTCTGGCGACTGCATTCAGTGTCACATCTAGTTGGTAGGGAAGTGTGGAACCAAAATTACACCAGGGGGTCAATTCCCGATCTGTGAAGCTGTGAAGTGAAAAGAAAAATATCATTTCAGTTTTCATACAGTTTTTTCATTTTATCACTTCACGAACCCACTCTAAGCGATTCCGGATCTAAAAAGTACTAAAACGTTCTAAATGATAAATTCTGACAGTTTTCTCTCATTTTCTCTCTCATTCCAATTGGACTCCAATTGGATTTTTCATCGTTTGAGTTTTGCGGCCATTTTTCATAATTGAATTTTTCACCGACTCATACGGCAATGAAAAGAAATTTATCATATGAAAAAAAATTGACATTTGAGGTTGGATTTTCACTAATCGAGAATCGAGTTTTCGGTGAAGCTGTGATAAATTTTTTCACTTCACAGCTTCACAGATCGGGAATTGACCCCCAGTTTTAAAATAAAAGCAAAAAATCGACTGAAATGATAAGACTGTTCAACTGTTCAACAAATTAAAAAAGCACTCAAGGAAATCAGTCCCTTTACTCGTGTGAAGTTTCAACAGTACCTACGTGTTAATTTGATCTTGGGAAATAATCCCCAAATATCACTCTTACATCTTTGTCCAAAAACTGTTCAAAAGATCGACCATTATAAACATCACCAATGAAAGGTCTGCTTCTTTACATATTTTAAGGATTGGGGGTAAACTCTTTGAAAGAGCGTAATTGTCTGAAAGGTATAAAATGTCTTTTACAAAGCATTCACAGCAATGCTTAAAAAAACTTCTGTTTTGAGGGTGGTTGTATTTGTTTTGGCTGTGCTCGGTTTCAGTGACAAAAATTTGCAGGTTGGGGAACTTTTATACTTTCTCTCGTGAGCACTCTTTCCTGTGCATTACTACAAAAAATCATTTTCGGTGAATTTCGGTGCATTTCGTAATAATTTTAAGTAAAGAAACACACTCCGATTCTCGCCGATATCACAGTTGTCTCATAAGCAAACAAACTTAATGTTATCGATGTATATCGAATTGATTTTTTTTATGTCAAGCTGAACTCTGCCATCACACCAGTCAGTTGAGTTGACTCTTGACTGCCTTGCTTTGCATTGCACTTTTGTCAAAACAAAGAGATAAGAGAAAAATAATTAAATTTTAGTAGAAAACAAACAAGTGCAACACAAAAAAGCTCCAGAGAAATCTGACTCATTAAAAATCTTTAATCCATATTAAATCTTTACTAATTAAAAGCAAAACGTTGTTTTTTCACTCTGCTCAGAAATATGCTAAAGCGAGAGACCGACAACCCACCATCCTACACGGAGGTAATCAATTCTCCCTTATCAGCCAATCCACCCACTGTTGGTAAGTCAAATGATCAGCTTCTTAATCATATAAAACAAGTAGAAAATTATTTCACAACTTCAAGGGATAATATATCCAAATGCGACTCAATATCAGGGATCATTTCAACCAACTGCTCCCCCTCCAATGATGGGGCAACCCATACCAGGATATGTTCCTTCTTATGGAACCATAACATCAACTCCGAGCGTAACTGTTACTGTACCGAGAGAAATTGTTGTTATCGGAGGCTGCCCCAGTTGCCGCATTGGCAACTTAGAAGATTCATACTCGTGCTTGGGTTTGTTTTGTGCGATATTTTTCTTCCCTGTTGGAATTTTGTGTTGCCTAGCAATGAAAGAAAGAAGATGCTCGGTCTGTGGAGCTGTATACTAAAAAGTAAACGCATTTTTTTTTATTATTGTTTTGTCTTTTGTTTTTCATGTGCAAACGTTTATTTGTAATGAGCAATGTGAATTGTGATAGGCATAAAGGATTGTTAGGGTTGTAAGGTGTGCGAAACACATTTCTTTTTATAAGAAATTAATGGATTGTTTAAAATAATAAAAATAATCTCGTGAGTAAAACTAATTTTGCAATTGGAAATAAATTATATTTTGATTTACATTTAGGTATACCTATTTTCTTGAGGCGGGATTCACATTGAATAGCTGTCTCAAAAAAGAGATAAGTTTTGACTCAGTTCAAGGGTGAAACTTTTATCTTCACTGAAGATAATTGGGACACGGTTGCAAACCATAAAAAATGCAATCAACAGTGTATTGAAACTGACAGTCTTCCAATTTCTAGAGCCTAACAAACCAAACAATAGAATAGAAAAAAAAACTCACATGCAGTGTACTTACCTACTATAATGTACGTTGATCGATTGTGTAAATAGGTCCGTTCGTTGAACTTTCCCCAGGGTTGACCAAAACACTCAATTTGACATTCAGGGCGACTTTAGGTTTCTCAAAAAACGCTTTGTGGCGACCATAGGGCTTCAACGAATAAACCTAATAAGTAAGTAAGTAATTCATTTTATTTGTTTTTCCATAGTTGGTTTATAATATAATGAATGAATTTAAAGCTATGGCATTGCCGTCAGCTCGGTTAGCAATTTTATTCAATAAACATTTAAATATATATAATATTTTTTTTTTCTTTTTATTTTTATTGTTATTAAGTTTTTTTTTATTAAGTAGTTAATGGTTCGATGAAGAATGCAGGCAGGCAAATGCAGCCAAACAAAAAGAACGGCAAATGCTGATGCAAAACGAACGAGGGCTGCTTACGATCAGTATAACGAGATTTACAAGGAGAAAAGAAGGGAGGAACACCGAATTCTCAAAAAGAAAAGAAGCAGCATGAGAAGCCTCGTTTGAGGAAATTGAGGGGTGCCATGACAGAAACGAGATTCGGAAGTTTTACCAAAAGGTAAAAATATCCTGCCTGATTCCTGATTCCTGATTCGGGGCTTGCCACCCTAACTCAAGCCTGTAAAGACCAGCAGGGAAACATAGTTGTAGAGTCACAGTCGCTACTGAGGATCTGGAAAGATCACTTCTGCAGACAGCTTGTAACGTACCCTCGAGGTGATATTCGAGGAAGGACATCTGAGTTGAGAACCAATCACACCCACATTACCATAAATAAGGATGTCATCAACCCAACCCAAGATATTACCTTTAGACCATCCACCTTTCACACTATCGTTATTCCTCAGCGCTACAGGGACACTAAGAAAGTCCTGATAGCAAGGCAGATGGTTGTCCATTGACTCACGACCGCTTGGCATGCTTGCATAGCCAAAACTAGCTCGTCGGAGGGGGGGTTCTTGCGTCGGAATCATGGACGGCCGTTACGTTTTCATGCCGTTGCTGTACGGAAAATCGAGCGAAGCCTGAATAGTCCTATTCATCCTAAAAAATTCCTATAAAGATATAACGTGAGGAGAGCACCGATGTATAAGCTCGTCTGAGGATTTTCCCTCCCTCGGTATCATACCAAAGAATATAAATTCTTGAACGATACCATCCTGGATTACCATGTCCTCATTTTTATAGTAACCCCCACATGAACGACTGATTTACTCCATCACTTCACGCGTCGCCTACCATCTTACGACCATCTTACGACCCGGGTGCCCTTGGCAAAGTCACATCCACTATACGGTTCTTATTTCATAATCATATTAAGCAAACAAAACTAAAAGTCGGAATCAAAAAAAAAAGAATCGGAACACGGTCACTCATTCGAAGGTACGACAGCATCTGTGTATCTTTGATCAATAAAAACCATCATCGACGAAATGCACAAAAAGAAAAAAATACTTTCCAGAGCTTTAGCTCATTTCATATTTAATAAGAAAACATTTTAATAAGAGATTCATGGTAATAACAGCAAAAATAAGTCCTAAAAATAATAAGCTACATATAAAATGCGATTATGTTAGGTTAAGTCAACTTGTAAATAAGGATCAAAAAAAAAAAAAAGATTTACGATAATGAAATCCAACTTCAACTTTAAAATCCAATTTTCTAAAAGTATGTGAGCTTTAAGTTTCACTAGCATTTGCGCTTACTCAGCCTGCCGCTGGTAAGAGCGTAACAATTTCATTTTTTTCTTTTCTCAGACTTGATTGAACTTTTTCTTATAGGTTTTTCCTTTTTCTCTATGGGTCTATTTAATATATATATATTTTCATTCTATTTCTTTTTCACAGAATATTCTAATTCGTTTAAGCAAAGGTTAAAAGTTCCACCGTCTTTGGTTCAGAATCTTTTATAGCATACTTTAAGGATTACGTAAAATACTGGCATTTGATATAAAAATTATTAAAAAAAAAAAAAAAAATTCTCTTAACACTATCAAAGAGATCGTTCAAATTTGGAATAATGACATTAATAAAATCAAATCACTTACCCCGCATAAACAACAAACAAAATCTCATATTTGCCTTGCGTTTTTAAATCGACGTTGAAATTCCTCCTGATGGTGTGCACAGCATCGAGGGTATGGCGTTGATCATAATAAGAAAGTGTTGACAATTGTTGGCATACATATGCTTACGTACATATGAGATTCTCTTTTTTTTGTTTAGCTAGATTACGATAAAAAGAAGAGAAGAAAAATTTGAACAACCTTAACACACTCGATCGTATTGACTTTAAACTATTGGATACTTAACTTTTCACAATTTAATATTGGCGAGAGCAAATTTTCAGTAGGTAAATAGGTAGAAGAAGGAAAACAAAAAAAAAAACGTGAGGTAGGGTGAAGCGTACTGTGGGTGGCTGCTGTGGTTGTTGTTGAATGCGATGAGTAAAGATGGGAAGACGGATGAGACGGATGAAT
The DNA here is from genome assembly GCA_949752695.1 of Melanostoma scalare. Lineage (NCBI taxonomy): Eukaryota > Metazoa > Arthropoda > Insecta > Diptera > Syrphidae > Melanostoma > Melanostoma scalare. Next base: position 156,629,241 of record OX456984.1, on the reverse strand, counting down.
GGATGGTGTTGTGATTGGGATGAAACGTAAGGTGCTGATCAAATCTATTGATATGATCACGATGATATGAGGATGGCTGCTGCAGATGATTTTTTTTTCTCTTGCGTATGCTGATGCTGATCTGTGAGTTTTTTTTTTCTTTGGGTAGGTGTTTTTGCTGTTGGGGCTTTATCTTTGGCGTCAGAGGTGTTGTTGTTGTACGGTAGGCGATCTGTTTTTCTGGTGGGGCTTCTGTCTGGTGGGCTGCTTCTTGATTTTTTTTTTCTTCTGGCGTGGGTTATGTGTAGCGGGTGGCTTCTTGTAGGTCGATCTTAGGCGTGCTTTTACTTCTATTTTAGCTAGGCACGTGTGTACTAAATGTATGCCTACGATGGTTAGTACATGTGCTCTGCCTAGGTTATTTGCGCCTGAGTATTTAGTATACATGAAGAAAATTTTAATTCTGCTTATGCTTTTACAAAACCTTTTCTTTCGGAAAAGAGGCGAACTTACCCTTCAGCGTTCTCCTGGGTTCTTGCTTTGCAAGAGGTGTTGGTCAGGTATCTTTCTTGTGGTACCTATTCTTTTTCGTCACTTTTTTTTTTACTTTTTAAAATGGGAGGGAAGGGTTTCTCGCAAATGGCTTTTTTTTTTTTTATTTTATAGCTTATTTTTTTCAAACTACACTTGATTGTTCTTTTGCTTTTGCAACACACTCTTTTGATTTTATATTTTTAGTTTACCACGTTTGATTTTTATTTTTGTTCAAGAAGACAGCGACGGAATACCCGCACCGAGGCGTCTGACGAAAGAAAAAGCGGAAGATAGGTCGTGCACTGCCTTATATAGCGTCGGGTCAGCTTGTTGGGTTACGAAAACTCCCTCTCCAATACATTCGCAAAATGTAAGATGGTGGCTATTCGCACTTCCTTTTTTTCGGCATATTTTCGGCAATTTTATTCGGAAAATTCTGTTTTTCGTTTCAAAATTTTCTTTAGGATTTTAGAAAAATAGGTGTGACGTTGTTTTGTTATTTTGAATAAAATATCCTTCAATAGAAAAAGACGCGTAACTGAACTGCGTTTGTGTTGGGGACGCCGATCCTCTTCGTGGGTGTTAAATGATAAGGTGTTTTGAATTTCGAAAAGTATCTATCTTGCATGCTCCCATATTACGTGGAGCGATCTTAGTCATATCAACTTTGCAAGCTTACGTGGCCCGATTGGTATGACCGTCATACCAGGGTCGTTCAGCAACAGCTATCGAGTGTAGACGTGTTGACGACTTTAGCTGTGGTATATTTTCAAGTGATTTTAACAAGTAGTGTTTAAAGTCAGTTAATTTTCATTAAGGCAGTAGCCTATCGTATAGCGCAGCAGGTACCTAGTGCGGAGGAACGTGGGTTCGACTCCCAGCCGGGGCATCTCCACTTTTTTCTTTAATTTAAGAAAATAGCCAAAATTAAAGAGAAAATTAGGTTACGGAGCTTAAAGAAAGTAGCAGAGGTGTGTGTGATGGACCAATCTGGTCCATCAACATCGAATAAAATGTTGGAGCAAAATCCTACAACAACAACAACAACAACAACAAGAAGTAAAGCAGCGGCATCAACCGCAATGCAAATTGCGGTAACAACCGAAACAACAGCAGCGACAACAACTGCAGCTAAGAGGAGGCGGATTAAAGTCAAGCCAAATTTGGTATCCCGCAATCAGAAAGCAAAGGCAACTGATAAGGAGGTCGACGACGATGGTATGTCGACCAGTTCGGAGAGTGTCGGTAGTTTAAATTCGACATACGACTACGAGTCGAACGGTGGGGAGGGCCGTTACACCGGCAGCAACAATTCTTTCGCTGCGTTGGCGGAGAACGGTGACGATGACAATGACGTTATAGGAGATAATGAGGAGGACAAGCGACTCCACGAGATAACAAAAATCGTGGAGAAGCTGTCTGCCGAAATTCAGGCAATAAAAACAAGGCAAATGGCCCGCAGGCAAGCCGAATGCGAGGCTAAGCAACAACGATTGCCAGCGGCACGAAAAGATGACAATAAACCACAGCAGCCTACAACAACAAAGGCTGCAAATGTTAAAACTGCGCCCGTGCAGCAACGAGGGACGACAGCTAATAAAATAGCTGTCGAGGTTAAAAAAACTGCTACAAAGGAGCAGCCACGGGGGACCGCAGCTAAAAAAGCCGCGCCAACGACCACCAGCAGGAAGCAGGCACCAGAGCCGAAGCAGCAGGAAAAACATCAACAGCCAGCACAACAACAGCAGCAGCCAAGGAAAACAGCAGCTAAAAGCAGGGTGCCCCCTATAAACACCCACAAGATAGATTTTCAAGCAACAAAAAGCCTGTGTAAGTCCGCCATAGGCGATAAATTTGTTATTAAACGTTTTGGACAGGATCGACATGCGATCCAATGTGAAAACATTGGTGACCACAAGATCATTCGGGAGTTGTTGAAAGTGACAGCCACCGAACATTATAGTTATACTCCCAAAGAGGAGAAGCCAAAAAGTATGCTTTTGAAAGGGGTAGAGCCTACCTCTGACCCAGAGGAGCTCTTAGCGGAACTCCGCAGGTTGGCGAGCGACGATCTCGAGTTTATCGGGGTCAAGTCGTTCACCACGGCTAAGGCTAGACGGGAGAGGCGGCTATTGCCGATGTTCCTCGTCACCCTATCACCCAGTAGCCGTCTGGAGAGTCTAAGGAAAATCTCCGTCCTGGACTACCAGATGGTAAGATGGGAAAAAATAAACAGGCACGGAGACATTTTACAATGTCTTCGTTGCCAACGGTTCGGGCACGCCGCATTCAACTGCCAAATGCAGTCGAGGTGCGTAAAGTGTGGAGAGAACCACAAAGAAAAAGAGTGCAAGCTCGGTGAGGAAAGGGTCGAAGATAAGACCCAATTGAAATGTGTTCTCTGTGGTGGAGATGGACACCCTGCTAACTATCGGGGATGTCCTCGATACCAAGTGATTAAAAAATCATTAAAAGCTGCTCCAACAGTAACCAAGGACGAGGGAAGGCATACAGCCAGACCGACTCCAAGGGCCGTCGTTCCCCAAGTTTCCTACGCCCAAATGGCGGGTGGAGCTGGGAAAACGGTACAACCTCCCCAGAAAGAGGCCGCACAGCCATCTGTGTCAAAGGCAGCTACTGGGGAGTCAGAGGTGATGGTCGCTCTGCGTGTCATTCAGGCACAAATGAGTGAACTATCACGGCAAATAAGTGAGCAGGCGCGTAGGGTAGACTTGATCTACCATGCAGTGCCGTCGCTTGCGCAATTTTTAGGTTAACGGGCGCGCTGCCGGAGAGGCCTTTTAAGATCCTAGCCGTGAATGTGAATTCGCTAGTTAGGATAGAACGACGAACCAACTTCCTTGAGTTGTTAAAAGACCAACGTCCTGATGTATGTATGGTTAGCGAAACTAGGCTAAATCAGCATCACAAACTGACGGATAACAATTACATTATCATAAGGAGGGACCGACCCAACTCGACTCTCGCGGGTGGGGTTGCGATCTTCTTACGTAAGGGCATTGCTCATAAGGTAATATATAGCGGTGAAGTACGTCGATTCCGGTTGCTGGAAACGTGTATCATATGCATCCCTCTCCAACAGGGGAGGCGATTGTATGTGGTCTCGCTCTATGCACCGCCGGAAGCTTCTCAAACCTCATGTTTTATAACAGAGCTCGAAACGCTGTTTCGATGTCTGAATCTGAACTCGTATGAAAACTATTTCCTTTTGGCCGGTGATTACAATGCTAAACACCAAGATTGGGGAAATCAATTAGCCAATCCAAGGGGGACCCAGCTATTCAATTGGCTGGGGCTCCACAGCATTGAGTGTAAAGTCGATCTGCTAGCTACTGACAGGCCTTCATATCCTCGAAGTGGCTCCTATTTGGATCTATTGCTTTTAAACTCAAGACTGAAACTGACCGACGACATTCTTCGACGAACGAAAAATTGTTTGACGACGGTTGAGTACGACAGTGACCACTGTGGACTTGCCGCCGTCATACTGCTTCCGAACGACCTTGTGGAACTGGAGGAGTACGTGCCAACGCACTCTTACAACTACGGTAAGACACGTTGGCCGCGCTTTTCCGGTGCCGTCTCAAGGGAACTTCGTTCAAACGGTATTGCGCCACCATGCAACAGGAATCTGTCGAACGTTGAGATCGATGGGTACCTGCAACGTATGGAGGATGCAATCCGTAGTACAATGGACAGGACAATTCCTAAATATAGGCAACATGACTCTACGAACATGTACAGAAACGCGACAATCGACGCACTTTACAAACAAAAAAGTAGACTCCTGTCAAGACTAAAACTCTTGCACAGGAGGTTTACTGACCGACACGATTTGGAGATTAGAACTCTGAAGTCACAGATCAAAAATCTCCAACAGTTAATTAAAGAAAATTACAAAATCTCTATATCGCTTTTCTGGAACAACAAAATTCGGGCTGTACAATCCAACAACCCCAGTATGTTTCCGGAAATAAATAAAATTTTTAGGAGAAAAGATCAAAATGACCTTCAGGGTATTAAACTCCAAAGGACGACAGAGAACAGAAACTTACTTATGACAATAGGGATAGATCCGGATGAGGCCATCTTGGATGATGACCACTTTATAGTGGAAGATGCTCAGGAGAAGGTAGAGACGGTGGGTGCTGTTTTCGAGCGAGTATATAAGGTGAATGAGTGCATTCGCCCGAATTACGACCTTGAGAATAGAGCCTTCGTTGGACACTTCTATCTTAGAGACGAGATCTCGCATTGGCGATCCGAGAATCCTGGTTTCACTAGGTTCAATGACGACCGACTTGCAAATGCAGTCATCGCCCAGCGAAATGGGGATAACACCCTGTTCGTTTCTAAGATGGACCTCTTGGACATCTTTCACAAAATAAAGAAAAAGAAGTCAGCAGGAGTCGACGGCATACCCAATGTTGTGCTGCGAAACCTCCCTTCGGAAGCGGTGGACATATACACCGCGCTGTTCAACAATGCGCTGAATAATGCATATTATCCAGTGCGTTGGAAGACGGCAGTGGTCCATCCTCTCCTTAAGAAAGGAAAGGATGGTTCCAATCCAGCAAATCTCCGGTCAATTAGTCTTCTTCCGAGTATCAGCAAAGTATTCGAGAAAGTTCTCAATAGAGCTCTGTCCACATGGGCTGAGGACAAACATATTATTCCTGAAAATCAGTTCGGTTTTAAGGCGGGCCATGATACCACACATGCCGCGTCTAAACTAGTATCAGATATTCAATGGAACAAAGCTAAAAATCAGTGTACGGGTGCATGTCTGGTTGACTTGGAGAAGGCTTTCGATACCGTTTGGTTAGACGGTCTTTTCTATAAGTTGATCAGATATGGCATGAGTAAACCACTGCTATATATTCTGAATGACATGCTTCATGGTAGAACGTTTGTTGTGAAAAGTTGCAATAAAACTTCTACCAGAACTTTTAAAATACAGAATGGTCTGCAACAAGGAGCGGTGAATTCGCCTATTTTGTTTAGCATTTTCACCGGCGATCTAATTGGTTCCCTTCACCATGCCATAGCGTACGCCGATGACCTAATAGCGTACAGAACAGGTCCAAAGATCGAGGTCATCAGAATACTCTTGCAGCGTGACTTCGATAAGATTCAGCAATATTGCGATGACTGGAAGTTGAAAATCAACTTCCAGAAATCGGAAACAATTGTGTTTAGAACCTCGTTGGCTCGGGCGTCAAGGGATACGAGAAAGAACTGGCGAAAGCTGGTGATCGTTGATCTATATGGCCACCCACTGCCAAGCAAAGTAGTAGTCAAGTACCTGGGCATCTGGCTAGATCAGTATCTATATTTTAACAAACATATGGATGCTGCTTTGGCCAGGGCTAGAGGAGCTTTTGGTCTGACATGGCGACTGTTTCACAGCAGTCAACTTGATAGCAGAGTGAAGGTGATTTGCTACATGGCCCTCATAAGGCCAATGATTGTCTATGGGTGCCCTGTATGGTTTAATGTTACAGCGTCTCAAATGGAAAAGATTCGGGTGTTTGAGAGACAGTGTCTGCGTACCTGTCTTGGATTGCACAGAACACCAGAGTCGGAGTACAGAAAATATTATCCTAATGAGGTCCTTTACAACGGGGCTCAAATAAACAGAATCGACAACTTCATGATAAAACTGACTCGGGGTCACACTGCAAGGTCGATGTCTTCGAACAATGGCCTGATATTTGGGGCTTACTACCCCAACTTAGAATATATGGAGAGAACACGTTTCAGTGGATTTGTCCCACCGGAGGCTTTCCTCTATTTTGACATGATAGGTTTGATACAGGACAGATTGGCGGTTCCGTTGATCTACCACGTCTGCCGTAAGTCCGTGGAACGACGGCTCCTTTATGGCCGGGACGTCGCCGCAGTAGGCGGAGAAGCTGAAGAGCTCCTCCGGTTCAGTAGGGCGGTATCAGATCGCGATCGACGGGACGTTTTGAAAACGTCAGAACAGTTCTGGTGGTTGTCTGAACAACAGACAGAAAATGATATTGGTAGCGAGTCGCCAATGGCTGGCTTGCACAGGCTTAGTGTGTAAGACTTAGGGTATAGGGGGTAGACATAGTGGCAACCAAAAAAATTATAAAAACCAAAAAAAAATAAAAAATTGTAAAAAATTAAAATCAAAAAAAATGTAAAAACACTGTGCGTCCCAAAATCCAAAAAAAAAGAAAAAATACAAAATCCCAAAAAAAAAATTATAAAACACAAAAAACAAAAAAAAAAAAAAAAAACAAAAAAAAAAAATACATATAAAAAGCTACTATGGCTGCTCTAGTTTTAAGTAGTTTTAATTTGTTTTAAGTAGTTTTAATTAGTTGTAAGTAATTTTAAGAAAAACATAAAAAATGAAATGATCCATGAAACTAAGTTTTTTTTAAATTTTCTTAGTTATTAATTAGTTCTAGTGTGAAATAGATATATGGTATCTTTAGGCCGAAAGGCATTAGAAATAAGTTATTGTATAATTTAGAGTACCCGCCTAGGGTCAGTAAGTTAATTTAGTTATTAAATAAGCTAGTTTAAACATTTTTGTTAGCAAATAAGTAGTTTTAAGAAAGAATTAATAAAAATGAATTTAAAACTGAAAACTGACCGTCATACCATGATGTATTGATTTTTGGGGTCCGGGATCAATTCCGTATGCTGCTCCTCTTTTACATTTTTTTTTACTTTTTTTTTTTTTTTTACTTTAGCTTTTTTTCTCATATTTATCTGTAGTTTTATTTAGATTTATTTGTAAGGGTTGCATTTAGTATTCTTCCCCGTAATTTAACGATTTGTTCAATACTCGACGATGTTCATACCTCTCTCTCATCTAATGACCGAACCAACACGTTCCACACCTCACACACTACCTTACCTTCATCCTTCTATAAGCGATTGCTATTACTTCAACCTAATCCTCAAACCAACTGAACTGATTCGAATTTGGAAACTGAATTTGAATTTGAACTTGGAAGTGTGAATGTTAGAATAAAAAAAAATACATGAAAACTGTAGTTGTAATATATATAAAAAACAATGGTTTCCTACACATCTTTTTCATTTTTCGCAGAACCGGAAGGAAAATGAAAATGAGAAGAAACCGGTAAACTCTCTTGTTTCGTTATATATATCTTTATATTTCGTGAAAAAAAATTGAACCCATGCCTGAGAATTGGTATGTCTCGTCTCATGCACAGACTGAGCTAGCCGGGCAAATCTCGAGGTTTTTCTACTTCTTAAGATCTTTTGAATGGAAAACACCAAGAATGTGTCCCCCTTCATCTTCCAATTCGTAAAGATTATTGCCAACAATTTTTCGTATCTTTGCCTTTATGAACTTTGGACAGAGTTTAGCGTTTCGTTTCTTCGACTTATCACTAAGGACAAAGTTTCTTTTAAAGACCACGTCGCCTATTGTAAGAAACATTTTTACTTCGGGTATTGTACCTATGTTCATTCGTTTCATGAGCTTTATCTAATGCAGCTTTGATGCTATCGTGTAAAATATTCATTTTCGCAGATTTGGGGATAAGATTTATTTCCGAACTACTTACACCGCCTAATTTCCGTAAGAGACTGTAATCCGAACCGTGCTCAATCATTTTCTGCCCAAATAAGGCTTCAAATGGTGAAAGTCCAATCGCCGAATGCACTGCCGTTCGAAGAGCGCAATTAATCGAGTGCAAATGCACATCCCAGTCTCTCTGTTCTTTGCCCAGATATGACCTTATGGCAGCGAGGATGGAGCGATTAACCCTTTCGCTAGCATTAGCTTGAGGCGCATACGCAGCGGTTTTAACATGACGCACCCCGTGGGTTTTTAAAAACTTTGAAAAACTTGAACTTGTAAATTGCTTCCCGTTATCAGTCATCAAGGACTCCGGTACCCCAAATATGCAAAATATATTTTCAAAAAGGAAGTGAATTGCTGTTTCTGAAGTAGCTTTACGAAGAGCTTTTATGGTTACAAACTTCGTGAGTTGATCTAAAGCAATAATGATAAAAATATTGCCTCTTTTGGAACGCGGATAAGGTCCCAGGAAGTCTACATAAAGATGTTGAAAAGGGTGTTGAACTAAAAAAGGTTTTCCCATAGGTTGGCGAAGGGTCTGATTCGAAGCTTTGCATGACTTGCAAGTATCACAATTACCTATGAAAGTTTTAACTTGGGATGCCATGTTTGGCCAAAAATATCTCTGCCTGAGTCTATAAAGCGTCTTTGCTATCCCCCCATGCGCTGCTTTCGGTGGTTGATGTGCCAAAGCAATAAGCCGACTTGTTAGCACCGATGGAACCCACAATTTCCACACTAAATCATCTTCCAACGGGTTACCTGTACTGTGGTTGACCTTCTTGTACACAAAATTTTCTGAGACTTGAAGGTCAGGCAGCTGTTCTTTTTGTTCTTTGATGTTGTCAATGATCTTCAGGTATTCATCTGATGTAAAACCAGGGTCTGAAAGATCTATATGCAGCACATCAAAAGGGTCTTCATTTGAGAGTCCATCTGGGCTTAAAGCATCTGCAGCAAATACTCTGGAGAGAGCGTCTGGCACAACATGCAAAGAGCCTTTTCGATGCTCAATCTCAAAATCATAACCTTGGAGTTTAAGACTCCATCGAGCCAACCGTCCGCTAAGATTTTTCTGATCCATCAACCATTTCAAGCTGGCATGATCCGTTATAACTTTAAAACTGTGACCTTCGACATAAGGGCGAAACTTCTCAACCCCCATAACCGCAGCTAAACACTCCCGTTCCGTTACACTATAATTTCTCTGTGCTCCGTTTAGCTTGTGCGAATAATAATATATTGGGCGCTCTACCCCATCGTCGTCCTTCTGGCAAAGCACACAGCCAATGCCTGAGTCTGACGCATCACAGAGAATTATAAAGGGTTTCGTGAAATCGGGATTAACGAGAACGGGAGCTGTAGTTAGCATCTCTTTAATTTTATCAAACGACTTACAAGCTTCCTCTCCAAACTCGAACTTCTTCCCTTTCTTAAGTGTGTCTGTTATAGGAGTAGCTAAAGTTGCATAATTTTCAACAAATCTCCTGTACCAACCAGACATACCTAAAAATCGGCGAACCTGTCTCTGACTAGTAGGAATAGGGAAATCCCTAACCGCCTCAACCTTGCCTGGATCTGTTTTCAGACACCCATCACTAACAACATAACCAAGAAACTTAAGCTCTTTAAAACAAAATTTCGATTTTTGGACGTTTATAGTTAAACCTGCTGCCTGTAACCGACCGGCAAGCATCATTAAAATTTTGACATGCTCATCAAAAGTGCGTGAAATTACCAGAAGATCATCCACGTATGGAAACACATTTTTTCTAAGTTCATCGGTCACCACCTTGTCCATAAGTCGGCACATGCGTTGAACACCACCGCTGAGACCAGGAGGCATCACCACGAACTCCAATAAGGGTTTACCGGGCACCGTAAAAGCTGTCTTCTCCCTAGATGACTTCTCCAGCGGAATCTGCAAAAACGCATCTTTGAGATCTACACTGGAAATGTAGACCGTATCTCCGACACGTGATAGCAGTCCTTCTATAGGATGAAGTGGATACGCATCGTTTTTCGAAACCGCGTTTACCTTCCGATAGTCTAGGCACAATCTATTCTTCCCGGGTTTGCGCACTAACACTACCGGAGAGCTCCAGGCGCTATTACTTTCCTGTATTATGCCCATTTCTATCATACGATCCAGTTCATCGTACATCAGTTTCTGCACCGCTGGAGAAACAGGGTAGTGACGTTGCTTAATTGGTGTGGCATCCCCCGTATCGATGACATGTTCCTCTAGTGTCGTTCTTCCTAGACCATGGACGGCAAAGGACGGAAACATTCTAATGGCTGCTTGGAGTTTCCTTGTCTGATCTTCTGTTAACACATGCATTTCTGAACAGTTACTTGGAGCAATTTTGTCTAAAGATAGTTCTGAAATTATGTGTGGCGCGATATTAAAAATCTTCCAAAAATTGACTCCTAGGTATAGTTGGCGTTGTAGTGATGGGACTAAAAACAATTCTACGTTTTGAGTTTGTTGCTTGTATGTTATCGAGATCTCAACTTCCCCTACTATTTCTTGCTCCTTCCCGTCTGCTGTCGTCACATGAGCCGAGAATTTTTTGAACGGAATACCCCATTTTCGAAGAAGCTCAACACAACCTTGCCCAAAGCAACTTACGCTGGCGCCACTATCAAGTAGCCCCAACAACTTATCGCCGCATACAGTTACCTCTGCATATGGACGAGGATCGTCTTCAGAACACAAGGTTGTTTCCTCTACTGACTGTTGTGCTTTCTTTCTCCTTTTAACCCGTTCCCGAACTTTTAAAATTTTCGAAGATATTGGGCGAGGAGACTGGGTACCGAAAATTCTTTCTCTGGCTGCATGGTACGCGATGAGACGTTCGTGCAATGTTTTTCTTGGTATAAATGTAGGCTTATCTTTTGGTGCGTTAAGCACAGGGAATTGGAAATTTGTCTGAACATTCCTTTTTAAGATAGAAAAATTTGTTTCCTTTTGGAAACAGGGATTGGAATTTTGTGAAGCTATCTTTACTGAGGGTCCCGGTTCTTGGTCTGAGAGCAAAACATCCCGGGAGACAGATTGCTCCTTTGATAGTTTCCCGGACATTTCGGGTTCGGACACCGTGGTGAAGTAGTATCCTCTCTACCGCACTTAAAGCAAAATAGTGACCTTTGAGGAACCGGACATTCAACGTAGCTGTGACCTTCTACCTTGCAGTTCCAACATTTATAGGAACCGGGCTCTCGCTTAACTTGGACTTGGACAGCTTCAACACAATCGTTGGCTGCCATTGACTGCTGGTTCTCAAAATCCACCTCGTGTACGTATTTACGATATTGAGGGGCTGTTTGTGCTAGTTGGCCTCTACCTTTCTGAGTGTCTTGATCATATATATACTTCTCGATTTTTCTGCACACGTATGCCACTTCCTGCAAGCTAGACGTTTGGAACGTCAAGAGTAGCTCACCCATTCGCCTGCGAACATTTTGCTTAATCAACCCTATTAACTCAAAATCTGGTTTAGGAACGCGTAATCGTGTGTTCATCTGCTGCAATGCCATAAAAAAGTCATCAAACTTTTCGTTTTGGCCTTGGCGACGATCACACATTTTTCTTGCAAGCTCAGAATCTGTCTCTAGAGTACGAAATTGTTCCATCAGAGCGGCTCTCAAGTTGAACCAATCGACGTCTGGATGGGTTTTTAAGTATACCCAAAACCAGTTCTCGGCCTGACCACTTACAAACTGATGAAAATGAGCGACAATCTGTGGCCAAGTCGATCCAAAGCAATCCTTCAATCGCTCAAGCCGGAAAACGAACTCTTCGACAGTCATGTTCACATTATCGAACTTCAGCCCCCATTTATGGTAGCTGTGAGCTCTAAATCCCGAATGTGAAGATGAATTGTCTGGAGGAAGACTTCTGCCTGGTGTTCTAGACTGATTACTGAGGTGTAAGTTGTCGAGTTGTGCGATGAAATCATCTGCAGTTCGGGAGTTAAAATTCTGACTGGGTTGTGGAGGATTCTCAAGAGAAAAACTAACTTCAGGCTGTTGACGAGAAACGGAGGGAATGGGATTGCGATTTGAACAATCACCTATCTCACGTTCAGCTTGACTTTGAGAGCTTGGAGCAACGGCCGGAGGATTTGATGCTGACAATTCCTGCCGTAGTGTCGCTATCAATTCTTTCCTCATCATTGCCGTGTTCCTTTCCATCTCTCGCTGAATAATTTTCATGTCTTCCGCTCTACCTAACCCTACTGTAGCTGAAACGATTCCTTGCACATAACTAGACAACTCCTCATCAGTAGTCGCAGAAGTTTGTTGATGATGTTGCGAAACTCCCTGAGGTAAGCTAGTAAGAGCAGATCCATTTGCAACAGGATCCTTAGCTTTCGGTTTTGTACCAGTAGCTCTGGAAGTTGTACCTACGTTAGCTATATTCGACAATGAAAGAGTTGAACTATTTAAAACACCTGCTTCCGAATTCACTGTAGCTGAAGAGGCATTTAAACTTTTATTAAAGTTAAAGTTTTTTTTTCTCAAGTTAGGACCCCTCTTTGCTGGAGGATTTTGCGTATCAGACATGGTTGTAAAGTAAATCAAGTGTTGGACCAAAAATTGTAAAAAGCAAACCAAAATACTATGAATGGTCAAAAGCAATTAACGAAACGGGAAAAGCGAAAAAATTTAAATCTTATTGAAACTGAATATCGAAAAAAATCAAGGATTCTAACCCTGTATCAAAACTATGTTAACTATATTTCCTAAATAATGTATCTAGAGAATTTCAACTTAGATTTATAAACTAATAATGAATATTTTCTGAAGTTTCAAACTGAAAAAACAAAATATACGAAAACTATCTTGTTTAGAGTCGGAAAAATTTATCATAAAAATTGCGTGGATGTGACCTTGTAATCAGGTACCGGGTGTATAACAGAGTTGATCGACGACTAATTATATTTCACTCACTTAATCACATAGGATAAAAAAAATAAAATTTCGAAGACTGATTATGTTGACTTGGCATTCCACAGCACGGGTATTTCCCTTTCTTTTCTTTGTGTTTCTTTTCTTTTTCTCTCAGAAGTCAGGACTACCAAAACTCCCTAAATCAAGAGAAGAACAACTTTTCACAGCAGTCTAAATGAAGTGTCGTCCATTTACTGGTTGAAAAGAGTTACTCCACTGAAATAAATTGAGAGAAGGAATTATGTAACATTGGTACATACAGCAGACTAACTGAGGATACCACCCAATTACTGGATATGCATCACAATATTAATAATAAGAAACTTAACTAACGCAAAAATAAGGAGAGCGCATGTCTGGGAAAATCACTGAAGAAAGCGTTGTTTGGCGCAGCAGACTAATGAGGATTCCACCCATTACTGGTCGTCAAAACACAAGCATCCGTTCGATGATTTAAAACTAAAAAAAAAGTACTAAAGTTGTAGTATACACGCAGCAGACTGATCGAGGATCTCACCCAATCACTGGTCGTGTAATACATTAGAAAATAATGGAAGTGTCTGAAGGAAACCCAAATCAACTCTAAATCAAGTCTAAAAAAAAAATCTGATTAACGAAAAAAAAAAAATTTTCTGAAAAAAGGATGAAATAATTTTTGAAAAGGACGAAATTCGGGCCCCACGTTGGGCGCCACCTGTAACGTACCCTCGAGGTGATATTCGAGGAAGGACATCTGAGTTGAGAACCAATCACACCCACATTACCATAAATAAGGATGTCATCAACCCAACCCAAGATATTACCTTTAGACCATCCACCTTTCACACTATCGTTATTCCTCAGCGCTACAGGGACACTAAGAAAGTCCTGATAGCAAGGCAGATGGTTGTCCATTGACTCACGACCGCTTGGCATGCTTGCATAGCCAAAACTAGCTCGTCGGAGGGGGGGTTCTTGCGTCGGAATCATGGACGGCCGTTACGTTTTCATGCCGTTGCTGTACGGAAAATCGAGCGAAGCCTGAATAGTCCTATTCATCCTAAAAAATTCCTATAAAGATATAACGTGAGGAGAGCACCGATGTATAAGCTCGTCTGAGGATTTTCCCTCCCTCGGTATCATACCAAAGAATATAAATTCTTGAACGATACCATCCTGGATTACCATGTCCTCATTTTTATAGTAACCCCCACATGAACGACTGATTTACTCCATCACTTCACGCGTCGCCTACCATCTTACGACCATCTTACGACCCGGGTGCCCTTGGCAAAGTCACATCCACTATACGGTTCTTATTTCATAATCATATTAAGCAAACAAAACTAAAAGTCGGAATCAAAAAAAAAAGAATCGGAACACGGTCACTCATTCGAAGGTACGACAGCATCTGTGTATCTTTGATCAATAAAAACCATCATCGACGAAATGCACAAAAAGAAAAAAATACTTTCCAGAGCTTTAGCTCATTTCATATTTAATAAGAAAACATTTTAATAAGAGATTCATGGTAATAACAGCAAAAATAAGTCCTAAAAATAATAAGCTACATATAAAATGCGATTATGTTAGGTTAAGTCAACTTGTAAATAAGGATCAAAAAAAAAAAAAAGATTTACGATAATGAAATCCAACTTCAACTTTAAAATCCAATTTTCTAAAAGTATGTGAGCTTTAAGTTTCACTAGCATTTGCGCTTACTCAGCCTGCCGCTGGTAAGAGCGTAACAATTTCATTTTTTTCTTTTCTCAGACTTGATTGAACTTTTTCTTATAGGTTTTTCCTTTTTCTCTATGGGTCTATTTAATATATATATATTTTCATTCTATTTCTTTTTCACAGAATATTCTAATTCGTTTAAGCAAAGGTTAAAAGTTCCACCGTCTTTGGTTCAGAATCTTTTATAGCATACTTTAAGGATTACGTAAAATACTGGCATTTGATATAAAAATTATTAAAAAAAAAAAAAAAATTCTCTTAACACTATCAAAGAGATCGTTCAAATTTGGAATAATGACATTAATAAAATCAAATCACTTACCCCGCATAAACAACAAACAAAATCTCATATTTGCCTTGCGTTTTTAAATCGACGTTGAAATTCCTCCTGATGGTGTGCACAGCATCGAGGGTATGGCGTTGATCATAAAGAAAGTGTTGACAATTGTTGGCATACATATGCTTACGTACATATGAGATTCTCTTTTTTTTGTTTAGCTAGATTACGATAAAAAGAAGAGAAGAAAAATTTGAACAACCTTAACACACTCGATCGTATTGACTTTAAACTATTGGATACTTAACTTTTCACAATTTAATATTGGCGAGAGCAAATTTTCAGTAGGTAAATAGGTAGAAGAAGGAAAACAAAAAAAAAAACGTGAGGTAGGGTGAAGCGTACTGTGGGTGGCTGCTGTGGTTGTTGTTGAATGCGATGAGTAAAGATGGGAAGACGGATGAGACGGATGAATGGATGGTGTTGTGATTGGGATGAAACGTAAGGTGCTGATCAAATCTATTGATATGATCACGATGATATGAGGATGGCTGCTGCAGATGATTTTTTTTTCTCTTGCGTATGCTGATGCTGATCTGTGAGTTTTTTTTTTCTTTGGGTAGGTGTTTTTGCTGTTGGGGCTTTATCTTTGGCGTCAGAGGTGTTGTTGTTGTACGGCAGGCGATCTGTTTTTCTGGTGGGGCTTCTGTCTGGTGGGCTGCTTCTTGATTTTTTTTTTCTTCTGGCGTGGGTTATGTGTAGCGGGTGGCTTCTTGTAGGTCGATCTTAGGCGTGCTTTTACTTCTATTTTAGCTAGGCACGTGTGTACTAAATGTATGCCTACGATGGTTAGTACATGTGCTCTGCCTAGGTTATTTGCGCCTGAGTATTTAGTATACATGAAGAAAATTTTAATTCTGCTTATGCTTTTACAAAACCTTTTCTTTCGGAAAAGAGGCGAACTTACCCTTCAGCGTTCTCCTGGGTTCTTGCTTTGCAAGAGGTGTTGGTCAGGTATCTTTCTTGTGGTACCTATTCTTTTTCGTCACTTTTTTTTTTACTTTTTAAAATGGGAGGGAAGGGTTTCTCGCAAATGGCTTTTTTTTTTTTTATTTTATAGCTTATTTTTTTCAAACTACACTTGATTGTTCTTTTGCTTTTGCAACACACTCTTTTGATTTTATATTTTTAGTTTACCACGTTTGATTTTTATTTTTGTTCAAGAAGACAGCGACGGAATACCCGCACCGAGGCGTCTGACGAAAGAAAAAGCGGAAGATAGGTCGTGCACTGCCTTATATAGCGTCGGGTCAGCTTGTTGGGTTACGAAAACTCCCTCTCCAATACATTCGCAAAATGTAAGATGGTGGCTATTCGCACTTCCTTTTTTTCGGCATATTTTCGGCAATTTTATTCGGAAAATTCTGTTTTTCGTTTCAAAATTTTCTTTAGGATTTTAGAAAAATAGGTGTGACGTTGTTTTGTTATTTTGAATAAAATATCCTTCAATAGAAAAAGACGCGTAACTGAACTGCGTTTGTGTTGGGGACGCCGATCCTCTTCGTGGGTGTTAAATGATAAGGTGTTTTGAATTTCGAAAAGTATCTATCTTGCATGCTCCCATATTACGTGGAGCGATCTTAGTCATATCAACTTTGCAAGCTTACGTGGCCCGATTGGTATGACCGTCATACCATGATGTATTGATTTTTGGGGTCCGGGATCAATTCCGTATGCTGCTCCTCTTTTACATTTTTTTTTACTTTTTTTTTTTTTTTTACTTTAGCTTTTTTTCTCATATTTATCTGTAGTTTTATTTAGATTTATTTGTAAGGGTTGCATTTAGTATTCTTCCCCGTAATTTAACGATTTGTTCAATACTCGACGATGTTCATACCTCTCTCTCATCTAATGACCGAACCAACACGTTCCACACCTCACACACTACCTTACCTTCATCCTTCTATAAGCGATTGCTATTACTTCAACCTAATCCTCAAACCAACTGAACTGATTCGAATTTGGAAACTGAATTTGAATTTGAACTTGGAAGTGTGAATGTTAGAATAAAAAAAAATACATGAAAACTGTAGTTGTAATATATATAAAAAACAATGGTTTCCTACAAGCTTAACGGCGATGAGAACACAAATTCCGCTGTCAGGCAGATTGCCCCATTCAGCTTGGACGATGATCAAGAATGCCGTCCTCCAACCTAGAGGAAGTTAAGCTTGCCATATGCAAACTTAAATCAAATATGACTGCAGGTGCAGATAGCCTTGATGCCGAACTTCTGGTTCTGGAGACCAGTTGGAAAGGAGCATGCACCAGCTGATCTGCATGATATGGTCGGAAGAAAGCATGCCCGATTAATGGAACCTCAGTATCGTATGCCCGATCCTAAAGAAGGGAAACCCTCACAATTGCGCCAATTATAGAGGGATAAGCCTCCTTAACGTCGCTTATAAGATCTTGTTTGCTGTAATATGTGAACGTCTGAAACCCCACGTCAAAGCCAAGTACTACTATTCGAAGAGCTTGATTCTAACAGATCTGTATCTGACAATGATTCAGATGTGGAAGTTATGGGAATTCAGAAACCAACAATCAAAGAAGCTTTTAAATCATAATAATGAACTAGACCTAATCTTAGATAAAATTGAATATAAAATGATGAATTGCCATTTTCAGATTTTGTCACAAACGAAAATTAATGACTTTTTGAAAAAAAGTAAGATTATTTTTGTCTTCATAAAACGTACCGTATTCAAAAATATGAATATATGTATACATATTTGAAACCTGAAGCCAAACTTGGGAGTGGAATCTTTTTGTTTTGCCCAATGTGCCTACGAATTAACCTACAAAAACTCAAATGCGATTTAATTTGATTGGCTGCGTTCGGATTCTTACCTAAGACGAACTAGATACCTTTCGTGACATTTGTTGTTAGTATAATCCCATGTTAAAAAGCAGCTGACTGCAAAACATCTTTTGAGGGGAAAGCGATCCAAAGGTACCTTAAAAATCATGGTATAGCAAGCTACCCAATTTGAAATTTGAGAACAGCTGACTTGGATTCATTTTTGTTTTGCTTTCTGTCATAGTGCTTTGTTGCAAAATTGTTTTTTGTAAACATAAAATTTAAAATATGGTGCTCCTAATTAATCTAAACGACGTTGTTTACGAAGTAAACGATTGTGAAGAAGTTTGCAATCGAATAATAAGTGGTACGTGTTGTTTGCAATTTTTAAAACACATTTGGTTTGGTTTGTTTTCACTTCGATTTATCAGCTGTTTCTGATTTGACAGATACCTAATCTTAGTCGTTCGAAAACTTACCCGGATACAAAGGTATCCTAGTTATGCTACCTATTTTTTTTTCGAACGCACCCATTTATGTAAACTTTTAAATCCGCTTAAGTAAAATTTTTTTTACTAAACCGGGGTTCGGTTAAGTGAAAAACTCGCTTAAGGCCGGCCACTGACGACACAATAAAACTGCGCAAACTGGAGTTTGCGCAGTTATATTGTGTTGTGAATGGGGTTGTTTGTGCTGTTTGTGCAGTTAACTGTGTAAAAATCAAAACTATTTTGATTTTTGCTCAAGTCTGCAAACTTGTGCAGTTATTTTGTGCGGTGAATGGCAAAAACTGTACAAACTGCTCAGTTGTAGTGTTTTTACACAGAGTGTACATTGATATTTTGCGGAGTTTTTATAAATTATGTCTGAAGAACAAAGCTTTTGGAGTGAGTTTCTCGATGTTTATATGGAAAATCCGGCGCTATGAAAAATAAGTAGTCCGGATTATAGCAACCGCATAAAGAAAAACCAGGCGTACGAACGTCTCGTGGAAAAATTGAAAGAAAAGTTAATTAAAAGATTCAGCCAACTTTTTCCATTCGGTTTCACTTTCAGGTAGCTGCAAAACAATAACATACATAAAAACTTATCTAAGGTAGTGTTTCTTTTTCATACCTTGATGTGCTCCTTCAAAACATTAATTATGGCTTCACATGTTTCCATTACTATGTGTCCAATTCTTTGCTGAGAAATAGCTGTCAAGAATTTTAAATCCTCGTAGCTGTTTCCGCTGGCCAAAAAGCGTAATGTTAATGATAAGCGATGATAAGCGGGTATTGCTTCCCTCATCATAGTGTTTTTTTTCGATTAAAGGTGATACTTTAGAAGACAAAAGTTCCTCAAAAACATCCTTCTCCATGCGCACATTGTTTTTGAAGTCAACTTCAGAAGTAAATTCTAAAGCCTTGCGCAAACCAATGCGGTGAGCGCGTGCGATGCGATTGCGATAAGTCAAATCCCTATGTATTAAGTCAAACGTCCATAAGATTACATAGGGATTTGACTTAACGCAATCGCATCGCACGACTCACCGCGTTGGTTTGTGCAATGCTTAACTCTTTTAACAATGTTGTCTGTCCTAATTTTTGTCTCTTTAAAAAGATTCTTTTACACCACAGACGTTTTCTGTTTTAGATCATTTTTTCTTTTTTTTTCTTCAACGCAATAGCAAGTAATATATAGAGAGCGTGTTTTTTACACATGTTTACAGAGAGGAAACTTTTTTAGACTAAGAACTGTGCAGTTCACTTGTATCGTGTGTGGCGAAATTTGAATTGCGTAAAATGTCAGTTTGCGCAGTTATATTGTGTCGTCAGTGGCCGGCCTAAGTGAAAGAAAAACTGTGACAATTCGCCTTTTCTCTTAAGCGGGTTTCACTGTATTGGAACAGAAGCGGCAAAAATGGGTTTGATGGTTAATGAGGGCAAAACGAAGTATATGCTGTCATCAAACAGGGACACAGAACATCGACGAACTGGACAAAACGTCATAATAGACAGACGTAACTTCGAGGTAGTACTAAAAGAAAGGTAGTTCTTTATTCTGTGGTTACACCCCTACCGCCGTATTAATAAACGCGGAATAGCTGGGCTAAGCCTTATTCCGTGGATTAAGTGGAAAATGGTATAATGGTGGCTTTAATTAAATGGAAAATGGTATAATGGTAACTTAATCCATGGAATAAGTATTTCCCAGTTATTCCGCGTTTATTAATACGGCGGCTACTGTATTGTGTATTCTGCCATGTAAATCTTGCTTCCGATTTAAAATTCATAAAAGTGGCTTTGTGGAACGAAGAAATCTAAATGAGATTTCGACTAAAAAAATACTTTTGTGTTCCGATTCAAGTAGACCCAACGAATCAAGGAACCTGGCACCACTCTTACATGTAAACAGTTGACATATTTGAACAAACGTCATTTTTAATAATAAAAGAAATCTGTTCAGTACCGATTTTGAAGAGTTTACTATTTTGTGCAAAAGATCAAACAATAAACCATCTTTTGGTTTCTTAAACTAACGAAATGGCAAAAGTAATTAAAGTGGTAGGTATTTAGCAATTTAATATTTCTATATCAACTATTTTGAGTTACTTCCTATGTTGTTGTTATGTCACAGCCGCCCTAACCTTAACATACAAAATAGTAAATTATGATCCACTTGCTTTTATATTTCAATTTCCAGTCAACTGGTCTTACAGGATTGGCTGTGTCAACCAATCCCCATCATGTACTCTCGGTTTTGTATGGCAAAATCCAAAGAGCATTAACAAAGATGCCATCTGACGCTGCCTATCGAAAGTACACCGAAAAGATTGTTAGCGAAAGGGAAAAACTTGTAAACTCTGTAGGTTTACAATTGATTTCATTCTTCTGTATTTTTGCTTAGACCTTATTTTTGTATGAATCTAGACAAAGGATATCCAGGCTCTGGAAAAGGCAATCGGTTCCGGACAAGTCGAAGAATTGATTGTTCAAGCTGAAAATGAATTGATTCTGGCTCGAAAAATGCTCGGATGGAAACCATGGGAATCGCTCGTCAGGCCAGCACCAGCAAAGCAATGGGATTGGCCACCAGCTCAGATTAATGATCCACAACTTTAAATTTAAATGTAAATTTTGTTCTTACTTCATCGTCAACAGTCATATGAAATAAATGAAAGCAAAAAGCTTTTTGAAGAGGCCACGAGTCGAATTGTTACTAAAAAGAGCTTTTACTTATTGCCTTTTAGGAAGCAATGAGATGAGCCCGTCTCAGTTTCAATAAAATCTTTGCTTAGTGCAGATCTTTCGCAATGCTGCTCACTAGAGGAACTTATATATTCTTGCTTATCTCTTCACTAGTATTTGCTATGGGGCTGGGTGCAACTATCACTCGACACAAGCGACAATTTGACTTTACTATCACCGCCGAAAAAGATAACGAAAATACAGAATTGATAGCCGAAGCTGTAGCTAAACTATGGAAGAGCCAAGACAAAAATACACAAGTTGATGGCACCGCAAGAGTTATCCATCGATCTAATTCAATGTCTTCGGGTAATACAAAATACTCAGGTTCAATTCACGTTCATCGTGAATATCGAAAGAAATGATTTGATCATCTCGTTCTCTGTTTGTATAATTTCATTGAACTATTTGGATGTGTCATTGCCACAGGATCTGATTACAGAGTTGGATTGCAGATCGTGTTTACATAGAAATAGTACAAGTTCGTTGTGATAGGCGATGCAAAGTTTGTATTTCGCAGCAAGTGTTTCAATGAATTCCGTCAACTGTTGATAAACTTATAACCTCTACTGATTCTTGTTTTGTTTTGTTTTTTGTTAACTAATGTGTGTATCATAATTATTATTATTTTGGAACAATATATTTTCTTATTGTGTTGATATGTATTCTGTTAAGGGTGTGTTTTTGTTTTTGGCGATTTTTTATTTTTTACCAAGTTAGCTCTGTCAAGTCAACTCTGTGAGGGAATTTAGATAAATTTTATCCCCAGAAAAAAGTTCCTTGGAAACCGTTGTGCACGAGTATGCTTCTGTATTTTTTGTTTTTATTTTTTAATGAAGCTGAATCTTAATGTCACTTGAGAAGTCTCAAATGATCTGGACAAACAGACAAAACCAAAACTTATAAAATATAAGAAATCGAACTATAGTTTCAAACTGACATATGGTAAAACCTTTTGAAATCAAGCTTTTGAAAAATTTACTAAAGATATCAAGCCAATCACACCAACGCAAAAAAATATGGTATAAAATAAGCACGTCTATTACAAGGCCCGTCGGCGTCGCGTAGTTACAATTTCGGACTACGAATGCCAAAGAGAAAGGACTTAAAACATCTATGTAAAGAATGTTACGCAACAGAGATCAGAACCTTGTTCTAATAGATAAAGATAGAAAAAAAATTACAATGAAACACATTTTAAACGCTTATACTAACTTCATAACCAACCACGAGACTAGCTGATGGAAAAAAAAGAATTGAACTCTAGAAAATACCCAAAAACATAGGATTGTTTAAAAAAAATCAAATTTGCTCAGTAAGTTGAAATAAAAAATCCAGTAGCTTGTATACTTTGTATTGTTTATAACCGAAAGCTGATAACTTTACTCTTAGCGCTTTCATCTTACACATTTTTTTTTTTTTAATTTTATATTGCTCCACATATTTTCAATAAATCAAATAAAATAAAGTTTCTTTAATGATGGAGTTTGAAATTTTGTAAACCCAGGAGTTTTTTATTTTTCAAAAACATAATCAAATTTGTTTCTTACAGCTATATAATAATAATTACAATAAAACAGATTTACCGCTAAATGGTAGCTGCATACTTATCTACCGATTGAGAAATTAAAATATGTATGTATATTATGTGTATAGTAAAATGAAACAAAATATTTATATGCGAATGTTAAACACTGTCATCGTCGTCATTATATTGTCTCCGTGCTCTTTTCGCCGGTTGTATTCTGCCTTTGTCTGCATTCTTCGTCAGTCTCAACAAATTTGTAAAACGGCGATTAACTGTCGTTTGCACCTCATGCATGAGATCTAATGCATCAACTTCATTTCTACTAAACATTTCCTTAACTTGGAATGCAATGTTTCGGCCGAAGCTATTGAAAACATCATCGTTCTCAGGTACTGTATCTAGTTTTGGATATTGAGCTTGGCTCTCGAATGTGGTTTCTGTTCGCGTTTCATCGATGTTTTCACCGGGTTCTTCTTTTATATTTACAAGGGTAATGTTACATTCCGGTTCGAGCTCGATATCGGATTCACCGTTCATATCATCACACGATTTAGGACTAAACTGATGCTCCTCCTGTAGAGGGGGATTACTTTCTACGAAGGTTGAATGAGAATTAGCAAGTGAGTCATCTGATTCTAGGCTTTGTTCTGACAGAGCAATGTTTTTACATGTCTGAAAAGTCAAGCATAACAAATTTTTAATACATTTTCTTTTTAATTGAAAATGTAGGACTTACCCTTGAAGGCTCAGCTCTAGGAATTACTTCAGACTCAGTTTCGTTTGCTTGTTTATCAAAAATATCATCTTTTGCCGGTTGATTAAAAGTTTCTAACAACTTATTACCAGTGACTGCTGTTGTATTTCTTAGATTTGTCCCAGGGTTACGTTGAATAAATCCTTTTAACCAATCCACGCCAGCTTGTTGCTCTACATCCCATAGCTTGGGATGTTTAATTTGATGTTCTTTAACAAACTGATAAACAAGCTGTCGCGCTGCTTTGTAACTTCCGCTTGTGTCGTATGGCAAATATGTATAACGATTGAGATACTCCATGAGTTCCTTTTCTTGCTTTACAGAAAATATTTCAGCCAACAAAGGCTGCGTAATAAGCTTTGCTTCAATACGATCTCCTCTTTGGATAAGGTCCATTTTCTGTTTTTTCTCCACGCGGTATATGATTGTTGTTCTCTTAAGACCATATTTCCGTGCCGCAGTTGATGGAGTTTCAAGCCCTTCACAAATGTCCCTAACTGCCGATTGCATACAATCTTCGTTAATCCATCGATTTGTCTTCCTTCTGTGGTGGCGGGGCATTTCTTTTTCTTTCTTTTTTTTTTTGTGTGCAATAGTTTGGGGCGTATGATGACGACAAAGTGACGAACAAGCACTTTTTACAACGTGAAATTAGTCAAGGTTCACGAAAAATGTTTGCTTTTGTGCTTTTACTAAGCATTCAATATGTGCAGTTTAAGTAATGCATAATTTTTTCTTCTACTAGCCTTATGGAATGGATGACGAAGTTTTGAACAAAAAACATTTAAATAAAATTTATTTACAAAACAATTGGCAGTCTTTTTATGCAAGAAGACCAAGAAGACTTTTTGACGCTGTCAAATTCGAGGTTTTTTGACGAACTGTCAAATTCAGTATTGTTTAGAGGCCAATTCACAATAGTAAATTTAAAAAAAAAAGGTTTTAATTTTTGTAAAAACTTTAATATCGCAATATAAAATCGGCCCTATTTAGGTCGGAGCGGAATTCTCTCCGATCGGAGACATTTTGCTTCGTGGTAGTTCTCCGACCGGACGAACCGACGCGACGTTCTCCGATAAGTTTTTGTTGCGGAGATTTTAGTTTTGGAAATGCAACGCATTGCCACATTTGTAAAAAATTTCATACGACGACAACTACTTCGAAGCAAATTTGAATCTCCGGAAAAAGATGCGTTGCGGAGAAAACTCCGCTCCGACGGTTACCTCGATAGTCCCGAATTTTCTGTCAATTCGAATCGACTAACCGAGAAAGTTCTTTTCATGTCAATGAATTTACTATCGGCCAAATTGCCAATTCCTCGCGAAAGCCGATACCTGTGGAATAACAAAGTAAATTTTATAAGCAGAAAAATCTTTTAAATTAATATAAATTATACACTAATATACTATATTATAATTATATCAATTATTTATGCTAAGTTCAAATGTAAAACCTAAAATTAAAGGGCTTTTTTGAAGCTAAATAAAGAACATTCATTCATTCATAATAATTTTTATTTTATTTTGCGATTTGAACCACTAACCTTTCGCGTAACAGTTCATCCACCGGATTCAAAAATTGAGTTCGATACAAATGCGGAAATGGACTATCAAGGGGTATTCTAGTCTAGAGACATGAATTTTAAGTAATTTTTAAAGTGTCGTAAAAAAGACAATCAATATTTTTACTATACATTTTTTTGTCAGTTATTTATTATTGAAAGACTACAGAAAAAAATTTAAAAAAAAAATGAAACTTTAAAAATTTTGAGTTCTAGCAGATTTTGAGAGTGACATTGGTGCAGTAGTAGAGTGTTGAGTAGGTAGGCCGGACGCGTGGGTTCGAATCTCGCTCTGGGCATCTACTTTTCTTTCAACCTCGCAGTTTCATCTGGACGCCGTCCTGGACATTATAGGTATACGAAATTACATCCACATTATTTCAATCTACTGCACCACAAAAAATGGGAAGCTGCTACCCTGGTAAGACAATGGACCGGCAATTAGGTCTAAGTGCTTTTTCAATAAAAAAAAAAGCAGTGGGGGATCTCAAACAATTTACACATGACCATACCCGTGATTTCAACCCGAATCAGAATTGAAAAAAGAAAAAAGATTATTAATATGCAGTGATGTCGCATCGCATGAACCAGCGATAAGTAAATAAAAATTATGACTGTTTGAAAAAAACCGTTTTTTTACCTTTTTTTGAGTTTCTCGATTTTTTTTTAAAATAGTGAAAATTGAAATTTGGGGATGAGGTTGATTCAGAGAGAGGCCTAAACGAGATTCTCTGAAAATTTCAAGTGAATCGGTCCAGTACAACTCGAGAAATCGTGAGTATCATATTGAAAAAGTATGTTCTGAGAAAAAAGCATTTAAAGTTTGGCGTAAAGTGAAATTCTAATTAATTTCCACGTCAATAGACGGTTATAACTTCGGAAATAATTAGAATTTGAAAAATCGTTTTAAGGAGATATTTTTGAATACCTAAACTATCGAATTATGAAAAAAAATATTCGATCTTTTCAAATTTCTGGACTTGAATGAATACCCCCTATATATAGCGATCCCGAGATCAATCAACTGTCAGCCAAATTGACCATCGCGATCGCACATTCTTCCAGTGTTGTGGATGTTCGAACTTACCAAGAGACCAACTTTGTCTCCGACCACTATCTTGCTATAGCCAAGATCTATCGCTTTGAAACGATATAGGTAATGTTTTGGGATTAACTTAACCTCCAAACGATACTCATGGTTCAATCAAAATTTAGGCAGGCCAATCCTATGAGTTGTCAAAAAAAATCTGGTTTTTCCAGTACTCAAAAAACGCAAACCACAAAATTACCACACATCACTGCCATACATGCCATTTGAATGCTCTCACCTCTCAACAGCAAAAAGCTAGGGCGAGTTGAGGGAAAACCCAGGTCAACCCCAGGGCTCAAAAAGATCTCCATTTGACATTCAGGGCGACTTTAGGTTTCTCAAAAAACGCTTTGTGGCGATCCCAGGGCTTCAACGAACTATTAATAGGTCCGTTCGTTGAACTTTCTATCAGTTTTCAAAAAAACCTAGGTTTTCCATCTCCTCAAAAACGCTAAACCACAAATCACCACACATCCCTGTCATTAAAAAAAATACATGCCATTTGACAGCCCTCAACTCGCCACAGCAAAGAGCTAGGGCGAGATCAACCCTAGGGCACAAAAAACACTCAGTTTGACATTCAGGGCGACTTTATGTTTCTCAAAAAACGCTATGTGGCGACCCCAGGGCGACCCTAGGGCTTCAACGAACAAACCTAATATATGAGATTTCCAAGGCAGCTGGGGATCTAATGGAAAGAGCATACACCACCTAATTGCATGATCTGAGGAATGCATGTCTGGGGTAACACCACTGTAAATTTTTCAAAAAATCGATTTTTGTTTTTTAGATTTAAAAAATACTTTGAACCTTTTAGAGTACGGGGAAAACATTCGGAGGGTTCCGAAACGACACTTTCGTCAGATGTCCTACACTTTGAATTTTATCTTCTCAAATACACTATCAGATGTCATAATAGAGCATTTGTATTCAGGTTTCAGGTAGAAGCATTTTTAATCAATAGAATAGTACGTTAGTGTAGTACGTGTCTACACGTGTAAAGAAAATGCATTTTAAAACTTTAAATTCGTTTTTCTTGAAACACGACTTTTCAAAACGGCACGCAGCATAACTCTAACAGTTTTCGTTCTTTTCATTCGAATTTTTTACAATATCTTGAAAAAAAGATTTCGAAGAGAAATACGTAGGGGATTTTTGATTATGGTTAATTTAATCATTATTTATTAGCAAATGATTATATTTTTTTCTGTTGAAAACTTAACGTTTTAATTCAATTGCTCGCCAATCACACAAAAATCAGTATTTTGAAAATCCCTACGTATTTCACTAGCTAAAAACATGTACAATAAGATTTTTTTTTTTATATTTATATATAGTTCCAAATTTACGCAGTCCTCAAATTCTAAAAATGGCTGTGGTGCCGTCATTTTTGAAAATTTTTTTATAATAATTTTTTTTATTTTGTTACTTAAATAATACGCTAAATAGCTTCCTCCAATATTATAACTTTATCACCTTTTCATTCCACCCGAAAAAAAAATTACAAAAAACACGTTTTTTTATAGGCTGTTACAGTGGTGTTATCCCTTTAATAATAATCTCATGGTTCCAATTATATAGAAATTTTGACTGTTACGCCGCCGCGCCACCGACCGGTGAGGAAGTGATTAATTGTCGATAATACTTAAGGAAAAGGATAATACTTACCGAAAATGGTTTTTCATCCGATAGCGCAAATCGAGGAGAGCAGAGAAGATATCGAATTCTATATGACTCACCTTGAATTCCATAATCGGGCCTCTGAATTAAAAGGTGAATCAAGATACCATTTAAGTCTGACAATGAATTTCGTTGACCATCAATCTGAAAAACTTAGTGTCTTATGAAACTGCCCATTGGGTGAAGTTTTCTGAGTTTAAAGTTTTCGAGTTCCAAATTTTAAATAAAATGCTATGCAGTTTATAACTACACAATTTAAATGAAAAATTGTTTTATTATTTTCTTTATAATATCCATTCACTTCATTTTTTGTTTATTAATTTACGTTGATGATGCACATTAACATCTACAATTAATTTAAAATAGCACACAGAGATGTTTGTAGTTCTTTTTACTATTTGATTTTTTTTTTAAGTATGTATGTATTAATTTTAAGTTAAACATTAATTTTAATTTAATGTTGATACTAATAACTCTAATTGTGTATTAAGAGATCTTAAAAATTATACAATGCAATTATGTTTAACATAAATTGTTCTATTATTCAAAAATTAAAAATCAAATTACAACTGATTAACAGAGAACATAAATGACAAAGAGTATAATTTTATTGCAAACAGTTTCAATTTCTAGTTTTAGATTTTTTATTTTTTTTAATCTTTTGTTTTGCCTAAATTACATGATCACAAAATTTTCCGTCGTTTCCACAGATTGATTCTTTTTCTATCAATTCAACCAACATTCCTGAATTTTAATTTTTACCTCTTTTAAATTTAGTTTAATTGTTGTCCAAAAATATGTTTCAGTTTGGGCCTAAAAATTAAAATTATACATCATGGTCTTATTTTATTTTAATTTATTTTCTTATATTTTATTTTTGGGATTCGAAAAAATTTCTTTTGCGAGTTGTATTTTTTAGCATTCATTTATTTTAGAATTTTTTTTTTTTATTTTTGTTTAATTTGGTTTTAAAATATTCGTCTCAGTCAAAATACAAAATAGTTTATTTACATTTCGATGCTTTTTCGTTTTGTTTATTTTAAAAGTTACTTTTTTTTGTTTTGTTTTACTCTTTTATATAAATTTGAATTTCTTAACTAAATTAGCCTCGTTTTTAAGAATTTACAATTTTACGTTTAAACTTATTTTTAATAAAAAACTAAATAAATGTATGTATTTTGAATATAGGCATATTTCGCATTTAATATGAAGATTAATAAAATACGTTATGACTTATGTGCTAAATGGTGATTTTTTAATTATGCTCTAGTTTCATTAACCTTCAGATTAATTCTTTTTTGTTCACATGACTTATTATTTTTAACCACATCTCTGAATGTGTTTTTATTTAAAATGGCTTAAAATAATGAAGCATATACAGCAGTTTGACATTGATTTAGAGATTTTCAAGAAATATATTTTGCTGGATCGATCGTTTTGTAATTGTGGCTTGCTGTTATCAAGAATGTACTGATCTAATGTACAGAGGTTTTGTAAAGAAAATTTTAAAAACTTTCATGTGTATTTTGAGATTTGCTTTCGGTCAAAATAAAGTTGGCTATGAGGATCGAATCTCAAATAGTAGTTTATTCGAATCCGAATAACTTTCAACCGTAATCGAGTTCCAAAATAAACAAGATGGACTTTTCCTCTTTGAATTTTTTTTTTCAACAAATCTGTAAAAGATTCAAGAAACCATTGAATTATCACCACTAGGCAATGGCTGCGATTTCAGAAGAATAGAAGCATTTGCTTACTTTCTCTGAATTTTGAACCCTTTTCATTAAGCTTTTAGTAACTTGTCAATTTCACATTGTGAGCGGTCGTAACGTTTTTACATCAACAGTTGTTGACTAGATGCGAATGCTTAGGCGAATAGCAGCATTTTTACCTATAAACTTCTTCTATTCTCTTCTGTTGCAAACTTTAAATGTTAAATGCCATTAGCATTGCATAAAGTTTCTTTTTTTAAATTCTGTAATACTACTTAATAAAAACAAATAGGTTGACAATAAAGCTATGGAAACCTCGGGCTCTAACGCTTCAAAAACCTACAATTTTATGCCGATTCCAAACGGCTAAGACAAAAGGCGCTTTTCACGGCAGTGTGTAATTACTCTCTGAGAACTAGCCAATTCTTTTCGATAAGCGATACTCCTGAAATACATTAAACAAATAATGGGAACCGTGCTAACTAATACGCTACGCTCATCACTTTCTCAAACTTGAACTTTTTATTCGAAGTGACGCGACGTTCAAAACAAGACGCCAAATACTAGAGAATAACGCCTTAACCTAGGTATTCTATCAGCTTTGCTCTTTTATCTAACTAAGCTTTAAAAAGTCGCTATTGGGACAGTCCATTTTCTCGGCATCTTAACTATGCAAGAGCTTAATACAAGCCTCATGTGCAGAGCTCTCATATAGATCATTTTCAGTTTTTTCGTTCAAGTATATAAACTTCCTATATTTGTTCCAGGGTCTTTAGTCAATAGTTTATTAGTTTAAGTTTATTTGCTAGTTTTGATACTAGCGACCGCAACAATCCAAAAGGGGATGTCTTATTTGACTAATTGAACTTATGCTGCATTTGGGATGGGAAAACATAATCATAAGTTTACTCAATGGAAACATCGGGAAAATCACACAGATTACTTTGACGCCAGAAAAAGGATTCATCAAATAAAAACAACCTCGAACGATCCAGTTTCCAGTACATTTTAAATGAAGACTTAATTGCTTAAAGTTGATAGAAGTCACTGCGATTGATATAAACATAAGGAAGCACAAAGAAATTATGTAACTATACACAACCTGTTTAGTGTTTATTTTACGGAAAACTCATAAATTAGGTTTAAGGTAATATTCTCTCTTCTGAGGAGTGTATTACGAGAAAAATGTTGATCTTTATGTAACTATATGAAGAACTTGAAAACTTAACACTTTTGTGTATTGTTAATGATTCAATCTATTATGTAGCTATTTATAATAATTGACACATTAAACAACGCTTATATTATTTTCAATTTACGTATTTCTAGTCAAATTTTTATTAAAAAAAAAAACAAATGAAAATTAAACCCATTCAATACAATTGTGCAATAATTACTTTAAAACAACCTTTAATTTTTTTTTTTGCTCGTCTTAAAATATTAAAATTCAAACGAAAGAAATGGAAATCAAAATCCAACCAACCAAGAGAAAACTAAAGAATCTGCCTTCATTTCCTAAAAACAATAAATAAAGAAGAACAAAATGCACAAATGAAACAAAAGTTAATTTTAATAAATTTGTTTATATTTATTATTATTTTAAAACACCGGTATTTACTTATTTACAAGTTTTTAAAAATATCTACGCATCTAAACTAAAACAAGGAAATTAATAAAACTTAGTATAAAAAATCTTTTAATTTCGCCAAGGCAATACACAATGATTTTTACTGACATTCAAAATTTTAACCAAAAAAAAAAGGAGAAATAAACATGAAATTTAAATTTTAATTATTTTAACACAACAGGCAGTTAACAAAACACATCCAAAGAAAAAAAAATAATCAAAATTAAGGCATCAATTTTTGTTTTTCCCTGGAAGCATACAACAAAACACAATTGTCAACCTTACCATTTTTTAATGGGATTACCAGACAAAATGGTGGTATCTATTTTCTTGACTGAAAATTAGTACAATAAACCATTTTTCAATGTTTGTTCTCTTTCTTTCTATTTAAATTATGTTTAAGGAATCGTTCTTTTTCATATTTGCATTTTCTATATTATACAATTGAAAAAAAAACTATAAAAGACTGTATTTACTGTTTTTTATATATGGTAAAATTATTTCTGATTAAATTAATATCGCTATTTTAAATTAAAATAAAACATTTGTCTATTGTTAAGAATTAAAAATTAATTTGTACGATCAAGAAGCAATTTATATTTGTTTTTGTTTATTTTTAAAGAAAATTATTTATCGTACTAAGGTTTTTGTTTGTTTAAATAATTTACATAAAAAGAAATAACAATTACATTGTAATGAAAACGTAACTAATATTAACTAAGATTTTTTGTTTTTAGTTCAATTTATAATTGTTTTCATTTTTTTTTTATTAGCTTGTGAAAAATTTAAGATTCTATTGTTTGTTTTTTATTGGATTTTGTTTAATCAGTAGTTTTGGGGGTTATGAGTGTGCTTTTTACTTGCTTTTAGTTTGAATAAATAAAATGTAATTATTAAAATCATTATAATAATAATTACGTTGCAAGTTGTATCATGTTTCTTTTTATAAAACTATCTTCAAATGAGTTTATACTTAGTCATCATTTGTTTTATAAAAAAAACTAAAA
This sequence comes from Melanostoma scalare, assembly GCA_949752695.1. NCBI lineage: Eukaryota > Metazoa > Arthropoda > Insecta > Diptera > Syrphidae > Melanostoma > Melanostoma scalare. The sequence continues at coordinate 156,597,109 of OX456984.1, read as the reverse complement.
GTTCAAAACAAACAAAGAAATCTTAATTCATTCATACATCATTACATTTACATATATAAATATAAAATTCTATCAATACATAATAATTACAATTAATTTAAAAAAACTTAATGTTTATTTGCATAATCTTTTTGTGTGTTTATAGTTTGTTTTGCGTCCGAATTGAGCTATGAATATAAATTGTATATCTTTCTGATTGAAGGCAAAACTAAATTAAAGAAAACAGAACTAGAAACACAATTTCACTTTTTAAGAAATTATAAATATTTTTCTTATTTTTGTTGTTGTGAATATAAATTCATTGCATTTGATGTAATATGAATTTTTGTATTTAGTTTTTCTATTACAGTTGCCCGCTGTATTTCTATTTCATTTAATTAAGTGATTAAAGCATTAGATGGTATTCATTACAATGCTTTTTGCGGTCGGTTGATGTGCTGCTCAATAGTTGCCGGATTAAAGAACTAAATATTCTTAAGTTTTCCAGTTATTTTGACGACTGTTACTTGGACCGGGTGCCTGGGGTGGGATCATTTCTAGCAAATACTGTCGTTGCATTTCTGCTGCTCGCTGAATATCTGCTAAACTAGGAGCATTCTTGCTGGAGGAAACGTTTTTCTTGTTAGAGAAGGCTAAAAGAAAATAAAAGTTTGTCATTAATAAAATCATTATAACACGGTCAGCTGACAAGAAAAAGGGAAGTAATGAAGTGGAACTTAAAATGTTGTAAGGCGTCAATGGTAGGTGAGATTTTATTTTAATAACTAAAAAGGTGACTAGTACCACTACTGTTAAATAATTATACGTTAAAAAATGTCGGAGATAATTTTTAAACATCGTAATGTAAAGGTGGGGTGGAAATGAAACGCAGATTGATTCAGCGTAGACAGGGTGAGATGAGAACTGGTGATGTATTTACATCCGACAGAAAACAAAATTTTCTGTAGCATAAAGTGGTAGTATAAAGTGATATAATTTGGGCAAAGAAAAAGCCGAGCAATTTATTTTAAACATGCAGAGACATCTGAGCCCAAATCAATCAACCGCCAACAAAACTAACAAATTGTTGCGATCGACGCAAGGCACTCTTCCAGTGTGTTAGACGTCCGAACTTTCCTTACCTTTTAGAACAGTTGGAAAGGAGCATGCACCAGCTGATCTGCATGATATGGTCGGAAGAAATCATGCCCGATGAATGGAACCTCAATATCGTATGCCCGATCCTAAAGAAGGGAAACCCTCACAATTGCGCCAATTATAGAGGGATAAGCCTCCTTAACGTCGCTTATAAGATCTTGTCTGCTGTAATATGTGAACGTCTGAAAGAACTTGATAGGTCCTTATCAATATGGTTTTAGACCAGAGAAGTCCGCAATAGACCAAATTTTTACATTACGACAGATCTTGGAAAAAACCCTAGAATATAATATTGATATTCACCACCTCTTTATCGATTTCAAGGCCGCGTATGACAATATTTACAGAGACGAGCTGTACAGAGCCATGTCTAGTTTCACCATCCCTGCAAAACTCGATCAAAGGATGACTTTGGAGAATTCACGATTATCCGTCAAGGTCGGTAAGGAACTCACCGAGGGAAAAGATTGCACAAAACTCAAACGTCAACATCAGAGGAACAATCTTTCAAAAGTCTGTACAATTACTCGCCTACGCAGACGATATTGACGTAATGGGAAGAAAAAAGCGTGATGTCATAGGTGCTTTTCATTTCATTGAAACAGCAGCAGCAAAAATGGGTTTGACGGTCAATGAGGGCAAAACGAAGTATATGCTGCCACCCTGCCAGCAAAACAAGGACACAGAACATCGACGAATTGGACAAAACGTCACAATAGACAGACATAACTTCGAGGTAGTACAGGACTTCGTCTACATAGGATCCGCTATAGACACGGAAAACAACATCAGAGATCAAGAATAACTCTTGCCAACCGTTGCTTCTTTTGGTTAAGAAGGCAATTAAGAAACAAAACCCTCTCCAGAAAAAACAAGGTAACCTTGTATAAGACCTTGATCATCCCAGTCCTGCTTTACGGCACGGAAGCATGAACCTTATCGAAAGCGAATGAGGAAACCCTTGGTCGTTTCGAAAGAAAAATTCTCCGAATGATCTTTGAAGAGTACGCATCGCGAGGCTACGATGGTTGGGCCACGTAGAGCGGATGGACCCAAACGCTCCGGCTCGAAAGCACGTTGCAGGGGAATCGCGGAAGGGGAAGACCTCGTCTTAGGTGGCGCAATCAAGTGGATGAAGACCTCAACCGACTTAGAGTGCAAAACTGGAGAGAGCTCGCCCGAAATCGAAGTCATTACAGAAGGATGTTGGTTGAGGCCCAGGTTCACCCCGAACTGTGATGCCCATGCCCACCTTAGTAAGTAAGTATAAGTTGGGATCCTATTGCTGAAAATTTTACAAAGAGTTTTACGTAGACGGATCAATTTGACAAGGTGATTGTTTAATATTAACTACTTTTTTAAACTGAACGCGTAATTTTAATTGTAGCTGTGGTCGCTTAAACCAAACACAGTAAGTAAGAGTAAGAGACATCTGAGCTACACCATCTAAAATGCAGGATGCACATAACAAACTATGTGGGATTGACTACAACAAACTTGCTTAAAGAGATCCAAATCATTGCTAAGCGTTTCAAATGTACTCTACCAAAAAGTCAAAGAAAAATGGGCTTTCAAATATGTAATAGAGATGAAAAATTTCGCCTCGAAATGGTATACAGAAGCTGCAAAAAAGCAGCGAAGAAAAAGCAGTTGAGTCCACACAGAGAGCGTAAGGCATGTATCGGCAACTACTTCAAAGGTCAACGAAGGATAAATTTACAGGACATTCGTTCGACAAAGTTCATTAACGACGCTTTTTAAGACAACTAAAAAATAAAAATATCTTTAAGACGATAGTAAAATAGCTATTCTTCTATACGACATAATCGACAATAGACAATATCATGATAATCTTCCAAAAAGTTACAGAATTCAGGCCAAGGTTCTAGTAGATGAGGACAAAACTGTACAGAGTGGATCTACAATCATATGCCGTAACAGGCACACATGCTAACCAGGAAGACATTTTAACCAATAAGCTGTGTACCACTACCATCACATTATTGTGGTGATGGTCATTGAAACAAATCACAAATCAAATCAGTGAGGCAGTTAAGAACTACAAAAAAAAGGTAAATGTGCCAGGTCAGATCGGCGTCGTGATTCTTTAGTGGACTTGCGTGTTATTATGGTTGAAACAACGGGGAGTTCCAGAGTTCATTTTGTGGAGAAAACTAAGTTGAAGGTAAAACTCTACTCCGTCGTTGTGCCCAGCACTCATAAACGGTTCCAAATGCTGAACAATGGTAAAGGGTGAACCAAATATAAGTTTCTTGTTGGTATTATGGCTTTATTAGTGCCGCATTCTGCCCATTAAATTTTTCAAAACCGTGCATGTGTAGGGCTATAGCACACGGATTGCTCGGATGATATTGAACTTAACAGCTTGAATCCATAACGGTTCCCCTAAAAAAAAAGTTCAAAGAGGTCATGTCGTAGCTCCAAGGAGGGCAATTGCTGTGGGTGCTTCATTTCGCCCAAAACTTGTTTTCAAAAAACGCACTGTTTACGCTACACAGCACTCACATTGGAAATGAGTTTTCAATGTTTTACAACGTTGCTCAAACTTAACGCGACTTATTCCGTTCCATTTAGGTATGATTTTGACTTTTTGTCAAGATTTCTGACGAGAAACAGCTGTCAGTGTCAAAATAATCAATTAGACTAGATAGTCCAAAAGTAATTAAAAGTATGAGAGGAAGCTAAGGGTCACTGAGATAAAGATGCTATGTATAACAGCAGAAGTAACAAAGTTTGATTGTATTAGGTAAAAATACAACACAATCAATAATGTCATGTCAAAAGGAGAGTTCCAAAGAACCCTGACAAAATGCAATATCATACTACACGCACACGCAATTGCGAACAAAGAAAAGGATGGGCAGACTAAAACACTCATAGTACAACCAAATTTAAAGACATGATGGTTGGCCAGAGACTTAGACCAATCTAAAACGGGAAACTTCCCGACGCCTGCAATGGTCACCGCGTCGTACCCCACGGGTATTTCAAGGACGGATCACTAGTGTGAATCAGATTAGATAAGTGGGAGAGATGTGAACGCGAACAAATCGAACTTATTTGTAACCGTTTGAGTGGGCATGCATTTTTTAGTCACTAAGCCAAAAGTTTCACATAAAAAATTAATGTCTATGAAGGATCATTGCAATAAAGGATTCATATAAAATTGTTATTTGAATCACTTACCAGCAGCTTGTGCCTGCGCCATCGCCATATGGTATGAGTACAGTAATGGGGTGAATTGCATCATGTGCTGCGGATTGGAGCCAGCCAGAGCTAAGGAAAAGAATGTAAAAATATTTTAGTATTCGTTAAACTGAATCACCACACACTACTACAATGACTTACCTCTGAAAAGCTGTTGTTGGAACGCTTGCATCGCAGCCGCAGTTGCAGCAGGTGATGTATTACCTAAACTTCCCAAATTGGCTAGATTTCCCAAATTACCTAAATTACCTAAATTACCAAGGTTTGCTAAACTTCCTAACCCTGCCAGGTTATTCAGTCCCGGTAAGCTTCCAAGTGCATTAAGCTGAGCTGCAGCAGCAGCCGCTGCAGCTGCTGGCGTAAACTGTTGTTGTTGTTGCTGTTGTTGTTGTTGTTGTTGTTGTTGTTGTTGCTGCTGTTGTTGTTGTTGTTGTTGCTGCTGCTGCTGCTGCTGTTGTTGTTGTTGCTGCTGCTGCTGTTGTTGCTGCTGTTGCTGTTGCTGTTGTTGTTGCTGCTGTTGCTGTTGTTGCTGCTGTTGTTGTTGTTGGTGTGCTTGTTGTTGCTGTTGTTGGTGTGCTTGTTGTTGTTGAAGCTGTTGCTGCTCCCTTTGTTGAAGCTGTTGCTGCTCTCTTTGCTGTTCTCTTTGTTGCTGCTGTTGTTGCTCCCTTTGTTGTTGTTGCTCTCTTTGCTGTTGTTGCTGTTGCTGGAGTGCTTGCTGTTGCAACTGCTGCTGTTGTTGTTGCAATTGTTGTTGGTGCTGCAGTTGCTGTTGTTGCTGTTGCTGTTGCTGTTGTTGTTGTTGCTGCTGCTGTTGAGCTGAAGCTGCCGCAGCAGCAGCTGCAGCAACTGACATCGGACTTGGCGACGGAGTACTTGGACTTAGATCATAAATTTGTTGCCGAGATGAGCGTGGTGTCGTCGGTGGCGGCGGAGGAGGTGTCGGTTGACTACTGGGTGGCGGTGGTGTCGGCCGCGGCGTTGGCGTGGGAGTCGGCGTTGGAGTCTGACATTTTGTTGGTATCATAACCATCGATGGTGGGGGCGGAACTGGAGTCGATGAATGCGAAGCATGAGAATCTACTGGCGATGGACTACTTTGTGTGGCGAGCCGTTGTTCAATTTCTTGCTCCTTAAATTTTAAACCATTAGAAAACGAAAAAGAAGAAAAATAATATTATCGAGGCTTACTTGTTGCAAGGCTTTGACAAAAGCTTGTTTCAGTCGGTTTGTATGCTCAGCTTTTAAAGCTTTCTTCACATTTGTCGTCACACATTGTTCGCAAATGACTTTAGGATCCTTATTACCTGTTGGTACAATTATTATTAAAAAGCTGATTTTTTTTAAATTTTAGTTGTTTCATACCTTGCTTCTCCCATTTCCAAACGGGGGTGAAGTCAATCTTACACTGCGCACATCTAAATGGCGGAAGTACAGTCGATGGTTTCTTATCTTTTGTCATAAGATAATCAACCACGGTCTCTAGTCCCAGTAAGTATACGAATTCCGTATTGCTGGGATTTGGTATAAAATGCATTTCTGGTGGTGGAGGTTTTGGGGGTGGTATCTTAAAGAAAAACATATGTTGCAATCTGCAGAAAAAAATTGAGGACAAAAGACTCACTTGGAGAAGTGTTTTTTCCAGTTGTTTTCTTAATGCTAATTTGGCGGCTGCCTGTCTTTGAGCGGGACTTTGGACTTCTTCTCTCGTCGATGAACGGTCAGTCTAATTCAGCAAGATAGAAAAAATGTTTCTCAAAATTTGTTTTCGAACAATTTATGAGAAAAAAATTTAATTACTTTAAGTTCATTATGCTGCTGATGTTGTTGTTGCTGTTGGTGCTGCTGCTGTTGTGATAGCATAGGAGGCGCTGGTGTTATGGAGACTGAATTACTTATAGACCCAGGTACCTTTGAATTATCCGAAACACTTAGCTGCTTGCGTACATTGTGTACATTTTTATAAAATTTGGTTTGTTGAATAAAAAAAAACAGAAAAAATGCAAGAGAGATGAGGAAATGATGGATGAATGATAGATGAGATTGATATTTATGTAGTTTTTTTTTATGTTAGTGTTGCATTGTAAAACATGTTAGTGAAGTGTTTGAGCGTGTATCGCATTTGTTCCGAGTGTATCAATATTTAAATGATGACATTTATTATCAAGATAAACATCTAGAAGATGAGTCAAACATCTGACATAAGTTTACTATTTCAAATTAACTCACACTAACTTATGATGACAATTTCGACGCAAGTTTATTTCCAGTCGGAAATAAACTAGTTGTAGGCCTGGAAAGTTTCTAGGTCGACAAGTTAGTGCATATGAGTTAGCAGTCCTTTTGTTTAGGAGGACGAGTAAAAATCTTAGACTGTCCAGAAAGTACCGAAACAACTTTGGTAAAAAAGTCACAAAATACTATTAAAAATGTTTGTTCGACAGTTGTTGTTATTTTTTTTATTATTCGAACGTCTTCATATTTATGGCCAGAAAAAGCTCCTGGGTTAAAATCGAAATATTTTTTAACTCCTTCGTGAGTTTTCTCTTCTTCTTCAATAAATTTGGAGTGCTTGAATTAGGTTAGGTGGGATTGGCAGGGCAGCAGCAAGCTACACAGTACAATCACACAAGAACGGAGGAAAAGGCGATAGGATAATGAAAAGGGGGGGGGGGGGGTGATTGCTGGACTGGATTATTGGTATTGAGAAACTTCACTGAATGGGAATGCTGTTTTAATGATGGCCACCATACCAAAACAGACTCTTACTATGGATTTGTATATTTTAGTGAATGGTTTTGGGGCCAGATCCCCATTTTACCCATAAATTCTACTACAAGTGTAGAAACCGATTTCGGTTTTTCTTTCTATCTTTATATTTTCTCTTCATTTAAGTTTGCGATTGATTCCAAAATATTTTGCCTAATCAGATAGGTGGATTGATATAACACTTATAGTTGGTGGATTAAATCCAAAATCTTAAGCTATCTCGTGAACAAAATAAGTTCTGTTATTTGTAGTATATATTGACTTTTAACCAGAAACTCAGTTAAGGGTTGACTAAAGGGGCTCACAAAAAGTTGTTGTGAATCTTCCCGAAGTCGTGGTTTTCATGTGACTTTTGGTGAAAGACGTGAGAAAAGAATGCTACGCTCTTCCAAGTCCAACATTTTCACGTTTTCAGTGATATGGCCCAGCTCAAACCTTATTACAAATTGCAGAGTTCGAATCAAAGAAATCCATTTTCAACAATAACACAAACCCAAACTAATCTAATTGGCGTCGATGGAGAATGTATCAAAATGTAAATAGTGTTTAAGAATGAAATGAGTTAATGTGTTTCTGTTTCTTTTTTATGTCAAACTTTTGATAAAAAAAAATATTCTCCTTCGATTGGTTTGAATACATTACAATAACTCACATTGCGTGGTTTAATTCCCGATGGAGGTGCCGATGTGGGAGTTATTGTCACTGAAGGTGTTATTGTGAGATTCGAACCGGTACGTGGTATAATGGAGTTTGTCCGATGCACCGAAGATGAACTACTACCTGCAGTTAGGGTTGCTCCACCTGGCAGCGATGAACGCGGTGGTGGAAGAATAGTTGTATTCGATCGACCCGACTGTGGCAAACAACGACTGATACTCGTGTTGTTGTTACTGCAAAAAATAAAGTTTTAAATCAATGAAATATTCAAAATAGTTTAAAACAATTACCTTAAGCCCGGTGAAGGTCGACCTTTGGAGTGGGCGGGCATTGGCACCACATTAGTAGGCGTTACACTTAACGATCCTTTTGTAAGAGCTGCCGGAATCGATGTCAGTGGATTATTGTTATTCGTCGTTGGCGAAACATTAGATGGTGTCACTACCAGGTTCTCTTTCATAACATGCTGCGACTGTTTCAGCTTCTTAAGCAAAACTAATTTTGTTTCTTCGTTACGCAGATCCTCTCGCAATTTTCTCAGTCCTTTCTCACGCTCCCTCAGCTCAGCTGGTGTGAGTTCCTTTATCGGATAGTATGGTGGCATCTCCTCGTCGTCAGTCTCAGAGTCGATATTCCCATTTTGGGCTCGACCGTTTACACGAGCTGGCAGTAGAACAATATCTGGTGCTTCAGCGTATGATTTGGGTTCTGTGCGGGGACGCAACACTCTTCGCTGCACCTTGTTCTCATCTTGCTGTTCTACAAAGTTATTCAGTGGTGGCGGGGCAGGTGTGATGGTAAGACCAGCGTTTTGGGTCAGTGCGCGCAAATCTCTCACTGTTGCTTGTGTTATGGTCAAAGAATCTCTTCCAGAACCGAGACTTAGATCGACGACATCATCGACATCCATTTTAGCCATTAAACTCGTTGCACGTTTTAACGACGCCCTGCAAACGGAAAGACAACACAAACAGGAATTAGTGAACTATTCAATTTATTGTTTGAATTTTTTTTATTGTTTTCTAGTTTTCAACATCTGCCCTCAGCACACTAAGTTGAGAAAAGAATGCAAAGTGAAAAATGGTTGTTTTACAAAGCTGAGTGTTTCACTCAGGGGTGTCGTTGGGTAATGGGTATTGCTTTTATTGCAACCATCTGATTCGGGGGATCCAAAACAATGCACACTCTATAGACTATAGATATAACAATTATTGGAGTGAGCAAACATAAAAAATTATTATTTACTATTTTGTGTTTTGTTTGGAAAGAAATGAAAAGTCATGAAAAACATTGCATGTCTAGTTACTTCCTGTCTAACTGTGCGATAGGTACCTATATCCTTTTAAGTTGACCTACCCCGGCGAGTACTGGCCTTCGGGTTTTTAATGGCATGTAGATAAGTATACTGCTATAAACATAGGTAGGTATAGAATAAGAAAACAGCAACTCATGAGGGGGGGGGAGAAATTGTTCAGTAAAGTAATTAAAAGAAGAGTTGTTGTCGGTTGTCAAATGCTTTGCAACTAGGGTTGAAAGTTGTTTTCTTTTTCAAATCTTTTTGGGTGTTTTTTTTTTTTTTTTTGGTGCGCAGTTATGTGATGATGATGATGGTACTCAAAAAGTAACCCAACTGTGAGTATGGTTGTAGAAATGAGTTTCTACATGAATGATTATTCTTATCGAGTTTGGTGTCAGGAAGAAGGACTGGTTTTTGGCTTATAAATGAACAACGCGTCGTCACATAAAGAGTCTGCGCAAGGTGAATGTTAAACAGAAGTCTTGAAGCGACGATATGCTTTCCTCTTTATTAAAGCATTCACGTTTTTTCTTTATTTTTATTTTTTTTTTGTAAGGAAGCGCGACGTATTCTAATCGATTTTTACATATCGTTGGTACAATGCATAAAAATGACACGTTTTTGAGTTGTTTCATTCAATTGGTTTGCGATGGCTTTTTCCTCGTATTATGACTTGGTATACCTACCTACTTCTCGACATGCAATATTCAAATTAGTCCAAACATAGGTAAAGCACTCATATGGTACCAAAAATAAATGGTCCAAAAAAGAAAACAAAAACACACACATTTGCTGAAATATTTTTCTTTTTATAGGTATGGAGTTATATGTTTTCAAATGGCAATAAAAGAATATTCAAGGCTTTTAACTGTTGCCACTACCTCAGCTAAAGGCCTTTGATGTTTTTGAAAAGTAGGAACTGATTATTTTAAAGGAAAATAAGTCCGTTGTTAAGCATACAATTCATGAACTCTCCTTTACTAATAATTAATCTTGGCTTCGTGATTGAGAACTTAGGTAGGTATAAAAAGATTGAATTGCTGGTATTTTCTTTAAAAGAGAAATGTCACATAGTGGCTAGTGTTGTTTGACTGGGTGCTGATTTTCAGAGCCTGACTCCCAAGGATATTTCCAGAGATTGTTTCTGTATCTAATCAATGCCCCAGACATGACGTCGCAAAACGCCCTTGGCAATTTTAAATTCCATAGACAAAGAAACAAAATAATAAAAGAAATATGTATTTATTATTTTAAGCGGAGTGTTGTAATTTTAAAATCAAAATAAAAAGTTCAAGTGACCTTCACTCCATTATGCGCTTCATCCAGGTACATACAACAAGTTTTAAATTCCTACAGGTACATACATAGGTACATGGCGGTCCCCCGATCAAAATACCGTCTACCAAATTGATCACGGTGTGAACGGCGCAACGCGCAAGACACTAGTTATGTCTGAACTTTACGAGAATGCAACTTTGACTCGGCCCACTGCCTTCTTGTAGCCAAGGTACAAATGGGGATATCCTTCTCTAATCGAGTGTCTTTTCAATTATACTTGAATCATATGGAGCATATTAATCATGGAAGACTACTAGCCGCAACGCCAACAAGCCATCGAAAGGACTCCCTCGGAGGTTGTGGGTTTCACTCAGTCTCCTAAACGAAAACCATGGTTCAAAGAAGAATGCAAAAAATGCAAAAATTAAAGGAAGCTACACAAATGTTGATACATAAGAAAACCAGGGCTGCATGCGACGATTACAAAGAGATCTTCAAGAAGAAAAAATGGAAGAACATCGACTGTTCAAAAAGAATGAGAAGCGCTTGTTTGAGGAAACTGAGAGATGCCCCGATGAAAAACAAGCAAACCCCGAACTCAAGTCTGTAAAAAGCAGCAGGTAAACAGTGATAGAATCGCAATCTCTACTGAGGATCTGTAAAGACCATTTTTGTAAACTGCTTAACGGTGATGAAGACACACTGTCAAGTAGAATGTCCCATTTAACTTGGACGATGTTAAGCAATGACGTTTTTCCAACCTAGAAGAAGTTAACCAATTACCAAACGTAAGCTTAAAGGCTGTCCCAAGATGAACTGATTTTGTAGTTGCGACAGTGACAGAAACGCTGTTCACACCACTTCTGTCGCCGTGACAACTACAATTAGAAATGTATAGTTGGTAGAACCTGAAATCAAATAAAACTGTAGTAGTTGCAAATTGAATTGACACAGAGCTTTTCAAGACAGCTGGAGGTCATAAGGAAAGGATCACGCACCAGGTGGTCTGCATGATATAGTCGGAAGAAAGCACGACGGATGAATAGAACTTTAGTATCGTATCCCGCGTATGTCCGATCCTAAAAAAGGAGGCCCTAGCAATTATGCCAATTATAGAGGAATCAGCTTCCTCAACATAGAGTACAATAGCTTGTCTGAATAAATTGTGAACGTCTGAAACTCCACATCAACAATTCGAAAGGTCTATAACAACGCAGATCAAAGAACTCCACATTCATATTACTGCAAATCTTGGAAAAAACCAGGGAATACAATATCTATATATATATACACCATTTTTTAATTAATTTCAAGGCCGAATACTACAATGTTTACAGAGATGAGCTGTACACAGCTGTATCCCTGCAAAACTCATATGAATTAGTAGGATGACTCTTAAGAAACCACGCTACTCCGTCAAGGGCAGTAAATAACTTGCCAAGGCGACTCACACTCATACATCATACTGGAAAAGATTGTTTACTTGGTAAAAATACTCGCTTACGCAGACGATATAGACGTAACAAGCGTGATGTCATAAGTGCTTCTGCGAGCATTGAAACAGAAGCGGCTAAAATGGGTTTAATGGTTAGTGAGGGCAAAACGAAGTATATGCCGCCATCAAACAAGGACAGAGAACAACGACGAGTTGGACAAAATGTCACAATAGACAGACATAACTTCGAGGTAGTACAGAACTTCATCAACCTAAGATTCGCCATAAAAACGGAAATTAGCATCAGTGCAGAGATTAAACGGAGAATGACTTTGGGTTAAAAAGGCAATTGAGAAATAAAACCACGGTAACACTTTATAAAACCCTTCGTGTATATAACAGTTCTGCTATTAGGCGCGGAAGAGATAAAAACCTTTGGGTATTAATATCTGGTAACTTTGGAGAAGATGATTCAACAACGCACCATATGAGCTGTACCGCGACATGGAAAGGGAAGACCTAGTCTTAGGTGGCGCAATCAAATGGAAGGACATCTAAACCGGCTTAGTGTGCAAAGCCGGAGAGATATCGCCAAAAATCGAAATGACGAAAAATGTTGGTTGAGGCCCAGTTTCAACCGAACTGTAATGCCTAAATAAAATAAAATAAATAATGTGGCGCAACAGAGCGAGGAGCCCCTGGGCCCAGCGCATTTCTCACAACAATGCCTTGTGAGGAAATGGAGGGGACCTACAATCTTCTGCCGGTTCCGAACTGTAAATTGAGAAAGCGCTTTTCATGGCAATGAATTTACTAACGGAGGACTTGCCAATTCCTCGCGAAAGGCGATACCCGTGGAAAAACATTTTTGCCTCTGCTGGGATTCGAACCTCGAACTTGTGGGTTAGCAGGTGGACATGCTAACCATCACGCCACGGGTACCACGAACTGTAATGCTTACCTTAGTAAATAAGTAGGGACCCACTTATTTCAGAGCAATTACAAACCTGTGTGGATCACACAGTCCGATAGATATAGGTACCGATTTTACCTCAACACAGATCCACGTAACCTTGCTTGCATGATTGCAACAAACAATTAAAAAGTTTCTGCCTTTATTATCTTTTGCTCGCCATTTGCATTAAGGTCGCTAGATTGCAAAGATTACGTCAGTAGCTACCTACCTTCCTATGTAGGTACATCATCGTTTTCGGGAGAGGGAGACCACTTTACTATAAACTGAACTATAAACTAAAATAAAATTAACTCTACGCCTCGAATAGGTAAATCGTAAGTACCTACTTATTAACTTTCGAAGGTAAAGATGAGCAATACGTAAAAAAATACTATACCGTTTACAACCAGCAACGTTACACGAACATACCTACCTACCTTCCTAATTCAGAGACAAATTTAAATAGCTATAAAGATATGTACATATTTTCAGAAAATAAAAGTAAAAGACAACTTGAAGTCAATTAACTGAAACCAAACAAAAGAAAACCGCATAGATTCATACAAAAGAAGCCAACGAACGAAAAAAAAGCCAAAAACAAACGAAAATAAAATAAAAACACAGAAACATATCAAATGTCACTTGATATCGATGTCTTCCATTTTAATATGTTACCTGCCTTTACCTACGAGCTACGACCAGAACTTGTTGAAAAGAGCAAAAACAAAGGCCAACGTTAAAACAAAACTATTTCAACTCATACCTAATCCAATTCTATGATATTGACATTGAGTCTCATTTCAACAACTAAGGGAAAAGATTGAAAACTATTTTACCATAATTCAGCCTTTCTAACAAAAATGTGATCACATACCTACCTACAAAACCAACTAAAAAAAACTAAAAGAGATACACGTGTTGTCTTATGCCATTCCGCAAACATCAGTCGCATTCGTTATAAATTTTCTAATAAAGCACACACATACAATGATGGGCAAAAATATAAGTGTTCTTTCCCATAAATATATACATATATGTATATGTAGGTACAAGTGTTTAAAACGAAGTCTAAAGGAAAATTCAAAAGAAAATCCAAAACACAATTAAAATACATAAATTAATTTATAAATAAGAAAAAACAAAGAGAATTGCAATTTCCACTGTTTTCATTTTCATAAGTGTATATTAATTCAAAGTCACCATAAGAGGAAAAATCAAAATAAAACAAAAAAAAACTTAGCATATAGCTACCTACCTATAACAAGTATTTTATTTGAAAAGAGCAACAACCCTGAGATCCGCTGCTGGTCTGGCCGGAGGAGCTGTGCTTTGCTGTGGTCAGTCAGTCAGCTCAGCAGCAGAATCATCAGCTTTCGCCGCATGTAAAGGTGAAGTCAAATATACTTTCTTACATATGTATATAAACGAACACATAAATATTTGTGTTTAGAAGAATGCTGGTGTATGCATCTTGTTCAGCATTTTTTTTTTACGTCTCTAGCTCTCCTACCCGGGCGCAGAATGCGAGTGAGATTGGTAATGAGGTGCGCGTACGTAGATATACACATATAAAATAATATAAAAATGAAAACACACAACAAACGCGCGAAGAATGAGCAAACAGAAGAAACGATACGAAAATTGAATGACATTATAATTGGAGTAAATCGCACATGAATATTGAGCGTACACTAATTCACGCATGCACTGTGCACTGATGCGTAGGTACAGTGTTCGTTTAAGTTACAAGTTCAAAGGTGTACTTGTGTATTTATAATTACCTTCTAAAAATGAAGGAATATCTGTATAGAAATCAACAAAAACAATCAAAAAGTTTCCATTATTAGGTTTAGCTAGATCGGTAAAAATCTGAAAAAACTCTTCAACACAACAGATACTTTGTTACCGTTTTTGCAAACGAATAAAAAAATACGACACGAAGAATTCGTTAATCCAGTTTTCATTTCGTGTAGATAAACTTTGTATGTCAAAAATTGTATTGACACTCATCCCCAGGGATACGTGGCTGTTCGAAGAAACTCACTACGGATATATTAACTGTCAAATATTACAACTGATGAAGACTTGGTGGTTTGCTTATATTACTTACTTACTTAGGTGGGCATTACAGTTCGGGGTGAACCTGGGCCTCAACCAACATCCTTCTGTAACGACTTCGATTTCGGGCGAGCTCTCTCCAGTTTTGCACTCAGTCGGTTGAGGTCTTCATACACTTGATTGCGCCACCTAAGACGAGGTTTTCCCCTTCCGCGATTTCCCTGCAATGTGCTTTCGAAAACCCGTCGAGCCGGAGCGTTTGGGTCCATCCGCTCTACATGGCCCAACCATCGTAACCTCGCGTACTCTTCTGGCTATGCCCATCTCGCGGTAAAGCTCATACAGCTCGTTGTTGTATCTTCTTCTCCACACATTGATTTCGCATACGGGATTCGGAGAATTTTTCTTTCGAAACGACCAAGGGTTTCCTCATCCGCTTTCGGTAAAATCCATGCTTCCGCGTCGTAAAGCTGGACTGTGATGATCAAGGTCTTATACAAGGTCACCTTGGTTTTTCTGGAGAGGGTTTTGTTTCTCAATTGCCTTCTTAACTTCAAAGAAGCAACGGTTGGCAAGAGTTATTCTCCGTTTGATCTCCGCACTGATGTTGTTGTCCGTGTCTACAGCGGATCCTATGTAGACGAAGTCCTGTATTACCTCGAAGTTATGTCTGTCTATTGTGACGTTATGTCCAATTCGTCGATGTTTTGTGTCCTTATTTGATGACAATATACGCAAAAAACCTATGACATCACGCTTTTTTCTTCCCATTACGTCAATATCGTCTGCGTAGGCGAGTAATTGTACAGACTTTTGAAAGATTGTTCCTCTGATGTTGACGTTTTGTGCAATCTTTACAAGTATGATGTTGAAGAAATCGCATGACAGTTTGTCGCCTTGCCTAAAACCTTTTTCGACATCAAAGGTTTCGGTGAGTTCCTTACCGACCTTGACGGAGCATCTCCATCCCACAAAGTCGTACGAGTTATGCAGGGATGTCGTACTGACCTACGCGGCCTTGAAATCGATAAAAAGATGATGTAAGATATGCCACGTGGTACCCGTGGTGTGATGATAGCATGTCCGCCTGTTAATCCAGAGGTTAGAGTTCGAATCCCACCAGAGGCAAAAATGTTTTTTCTACGGGTATCGCCTTTCGCGAGGAATTGGCAAGTCCTCCGTTAGTATTCATTGCCATGAAAAGCGCTTTCTCGATTAGCCGTTCGGAACCGGCAGAAAATTATAGGTCCCCTCCATTCTCTCACAAGGGATGGTTGTGAGAAATGCGCTAGGCCCAGGGGCTCCTCGCTCTGTAGCCCACCCTATTTATTTATTTTTTAAGATATGCCATAATGTTAAAATTTGGTCTATTGTGGACTTCTCTGGTCTAAAACCACACTGATAAGGACCTATCAAGTTGTTAACGTGGGGTTTCAGACGTTCACATATTACAGCAGACAAGATCTTATAAGCGACGTTAAGGAGGCTTATCCCTCTATTATTTGGCGCAATTGTGAGGGTCTCCCTTCTTTAGGATCGGGCATACGATACTGAGGTTCCATTCATCGGGCATGCTTTCTTCCGACCATATCATGCAGATCAGCTGGTGCATGCTCCTTCCAACTGGTCTCCAGCTACCTTGAAGAATTCGGCATCAAGGCCATCTGCACCTGCAGTCTTATTTGATTTAAGTTTGCATATGGCAAGCTTAGCTTCTTTTCGGTCGAGAGGGCGGCATTCTTGATCATCGTCCAAGCTGAATGGGGCAACCTGCCTGACAGCGGAATTTGTGTCTTCATCGCCGTTAAGCAGTCTGCAGAAGTGATCTTTCCAGATCCACAGTAACGACTGTGACTCTACTTCTATGTATCCCTGCTGTCTTTTACAGGCTTGAGTTCGTGGCTTGCCACCCTTGCAGGATCTTTTTACCTTTTCGTAAAACTTCCGAATATCATTCCTGTCATGGCACATCTCAATTTCCTCAAACGAGCGCTTCTAATGCTACTTCCTTTTCTTTTTGAGAATTCGGTGTTCTTCCCTTCTTTTCTCCTTGTAAATCTCGTTATACTGATCGTTAGCAGCCCTTGACTCTCCAAAAGCAAAACACTGACTGCCATGAAAGTGGTTTCTAACTTAGCTTTTCGGAATCGCTCCTTGAAATGGGTTAGGCCACGAATTGTCTAGGCTTTATTAAAAAGTTCGATTGTGTTGCATGTTATTTTCATCTTCGTTCTCCCAAGATAAAAAAAAAATCTTCAAAACTTGCTGTACGTAATTCTTGAACGACTTCTTTCCCCCAAATCTGAGGAAAGCAAGATTCCAAAATAGATTACGAATTCTACGCCTATTCTCAAATTTAGTCACTGACTTTTGTTCCAAGGGAATCCAGAGCGAACGAACTAAGTCGTATCAAAGCAACAAAAGCCTTACTAATTTGAATACATATATGCACTTCAAAGTAGCTGTCAGAAATTTGTAATCTCCATCCCGAACAGCCATCATTTGAAACAACAAAATCTAATATTTCTCCAAAAAAGCAACTAATCAATTCGGGTCAGCCAATTAAGGCTCATTCTTATTGAGTTCATTGTTTTGCTCCCTCTTATATTTATTCAAAACCGGCAACATCCACTTGTGTGTGCTACACAGAGCACTTGTCATAACAAGACACTCCATAAAATGTTCGCCCCTTCTCGCTCGCTCACTCATATTCATTCACTCATTCCTACACACAACAAAAATGACACAAATGATGCACATTGCTGGTTAGGTATGATTTTTTCACAGCTCTCATCCCCAGAACGTTTATAAAAATTATTTCCTTTTCCTGAAACAATCCCCATGCTCCGGGTACCTTATTCCAGTTAAGAAACACCATTTCGATGACCATCATAAAACCTAAACACATCTCATTCTTCATTATATCGGTTTCTTTTAAAATTTTATTTCGAAACGATCGCGATAATTCGATGAGGTCGATGTCGTTCCTGTCGTCGTAGTCGTTGTTTTGGTCGTCGCCTTCAAATGTGCGACTGTAATCGCGAACTGATCATTTTTATAGCTTACAACCAAACAACCAACCAACCAGCGTTGCCGAAGTGGCACAATTGTGCCATTTTGGCACCCTTCAGTCTCGATTGGCACCTTGGCACCTTTAGCTCTCATTTTGGCACCTTAAGAGCTTGATACATTTTAATGAGGAAAACTTAATAAAGTCATTCGAAAAAGACTGAAAGGGATTTTTTTTTTCAAGTAGTGAAACATACATATCGTGTGTGTGTGTGTGTACTAATTCATGCCCAAATAATCGTAATGATACTTAATGGAAAAGTATTTGTTTTTTGTGTTTTTAAATATCTCTCTACCTTTGAAGAGCTGGTGGCACCCAGTTGGCACCTTTGGTTACCGAAAATGGCACCTTGAAAAATTTTGCTGCGGCAACGCTGCAACCAACCAGCCTACCAACCTACCGTCTACCGACTGGCAAACGAGGGGGCATGGTAAGGGGAATTCATTTTTTTTTTTTGTTGGAGCTTGGAGCACAAAGAGAAAACAAAGTCGATCGGCAGTATGAGTTTGGTTTTTTTTTGCTGCTGTTGTAGTTGTTGTTGTTTTTGTTTTATTTTCGTGGGTTTGAAACGGTCTTAATGTCTCTCATCTCGGGGTTTATTGGCTTAACCTGTTTTCTAGACTACTACTGCAGTGGTAGTAGATGTCGACGATCGACATGCGAGCAAGCGCGGGTGCGCACGAAAGGCAAACAGCCAGCAGTGGTCTGGTAAGGTAAGGTAACGCAGTTGGAGCAGGTCAAATTTGAGAGTATAGATTTATTTTATCGTTTTATGGAGATAGATATATGTAGTTACAGTTTACAGAATTCGTCGTACCTAGATAGGTATAATAATGTGTGTTGGAGAATGCATGTAAAAATGTGCTTTGCAAATAAAACAAGCCAAGGCAGAAGAATTGTGCGCAGAGATATACCTACATATATGAATGATATCTACTCTCACTGGTTGTAGGAGTTTTCTTTTTTGTGTCAATAAGTGCGTTATACAACCTTTTCTAATTTCCTTTTTTAATGCATCCGTAAAAGTTTCCGTAAAAACACAAAGAGAAGACAAGAAGCATAAGCTGTTTGTCTGGTTGGTTTGGCAAGCATTGGAGTAGGTATTTCAAAAAGATTGCCAATTGGATATTTCATTTCATCCACTGGCCAAGAACATGGGTCCAACAGTTTAGAGTATCTTTTGACTGGAAATATAAACGTACCTACGTTTTTTGTAATAACTTTTTGTTGAGATTTGTTTCTTGCAACAGTACCTAAAGATTTTTTTTAGGTAGGTACACGTGTAAGGCACTAGTGATATTAACACATCTCTTTTTTATCTGGGAGAAGTTTAATTGGGAATGCTAGAGCAATTTAAATTTTTATCAGGGTCCGGATTCTTTTTTTAGACTGAATCTTAGGCAGTAGAACAGTTAAGTTTAAGACCCTGAAAAAGTCGCCAAAACTTGTAAGACGATAGTAAAATAGCTTTCGACCAACCACTGAAAGCAAGGTTTTATGAAACAATATTTTGACGACGCGCGCCGTCTACGAGAGACGATTGAACGAAAATGGTTTGAAAAGTTACGGAATGGCCCCACAGAATTTCGTACAATTTGTTTGAGAACCTTAGATCCAATTGTGAGTTATTCACCTATTTACCCATACATTTCAAAACGAACGAAAAATATTTTTATTTTCGCGTTCTTATTTCCTGCTACACTTTTCTTCTCAATTGAAAAAAAAAAATTGTTTTATGACACATACAATCAAAGGTAGAAGTATTGATTAAAATTTAAGTCTGCGATAATCCTGTATCTAACCCCTCTTGTGGAGAAGATGAGGACACCGCAGAGCACTTCATTTATTTATTTTCTCTGGAAAGCTATAACAAATAGAAGGTTGCTAACTGGTAGTACAATGGACCGGTATTTAGGTCTGAGTGCTCCAGCTGGTATTTTAAAAATCTCCAACAGAAAAAAAAACCCTTTCAAGAATGAGTTTTGTTTTATGTTTACCAGTGAATATGTTGGTGAATTTTTAGGGTGGAACAACCACCTTTTAGAAGGTTAAGTATGCCTAGCAGAACTGAACGTACTCGTTTTCTAACATATCCCAAAAGTAAATGGTCACATGAAGTACTTTAAGTCAATCACACGAATTAATTACTTGCTCCATAAAGTGGCAGTAGAGTTCGAGGTGAATCTGAGCAATATCTTTCGCCAACAATGTTTGCAATCTAAGTCGACTGAGGTTTTCTTCAGTTTTATTGAGCTACCTAAAACGAGCTATTTTCCTTCCGCGACTTTCCAGCAAAGTGCTTTTGAAAACCCGTCGAGACTGAGCGTTTATGTCCCTCCGCTCTACATGGCCCATCCACCGTAGTCTCGCGATGCGTAGTCTTTTAGTTATGCTCCAGTCGCAGTACAGCACATACGCGACCAAAGATCACTCGGAATATTTTTCTTTCGAAACGATCAAAGTGTCCTCATCATCAAGGTCTTATGATAGGCTACCTTGGTTCTTTAGAGAGAGTGTTTTATTTATCAATCTTCGAGCTGATGTAATTTTCGATGTCTATGGTGGGTCCTAGGTAGACAAAGTCCTGTACCTAATTTTTCTTCAGATTCGTTCGAACTGTGCAGGGTTGCCAAGACTACAAATGGCTCGGTACAGCTCGCCTCTATCAAGCGCGTAATTCAAATCAATAAAAATATGATTAATATTTATATCAATATTATATTCCGGAATTTTTTCCAAGATCTGTCACAATGTGAAAATTTGGTTGATTGTGAACTTTTCTGATCTAAAATCACAGGAACCATCAAGTTGTTGACGTGGGGATCTTATATGCGGTGTTGATGACGCTTCCTCTATGGATGGCGCAATTGGGAGGGTCCTTTTTAGGATTTGATATACGATACTGAGGCTCCATTCCTCGGGCGCATGTTTTCTTCTTACCATATCGTGCAGATCAACTGGTTCAATTAATCTACAGCTGCCTTGAAAAGCTTGGAGGATATCCGCACTTGCAGTTTAATTCGATTCAAGGTTGCATATGGCAAGCTTTACTTTTTCTTAGTACGGAGCACGGCATTTTTGATCATTGTCCAAACTGAATAGAGGATTCTACCTGGCAGCAAAATTTGTGCCTTCATCGCCGTTAACCAGTCTGCATATAAGTGGTAACGACCAGGAAGCAAAGTGATAGAATCATCGCTATGCTTCCTGTTGGTTTTTACAGGTTTTGAGTACGTAGTGCGCCAACCTGGCGTGATTTATTTTACTTTTATTTTACTTTTAGTAAAACTTTCCAACCTCAATCCTATCATGAAGTTTCTCAATTTCCTCAAACAATCACTTCTCATGCTGCTTCTTTTTCATTTTAAGAATTCAGTGTTCTTTCCCCTTTTTTTCTAGTGAATCTCATTGAACTGGCCAAAGTTTGCAATTGTTCTCTTCTGCACCAACATTTGACGTCCTTTCGTTTGTTTGGCATCCATTCTTTGCCAAACCATAATTTAGCTGCCGGGTGAAACCTAGAACCTCAAAAGTAGCTGATGGCTTATTGGCATGGCTGCCACTGGTCTTCAATGATTAATGCTGGCGGCATAGGATTCAAAGATAGCAGGAGGGACACTCGATTGGAAAAGGCATTGACTATGACTATCTCTTGCGATTGTTGATTATCTCTTCCGATTGTTGCTTCTCGACTTCATATCGTTTCACAGCGTTATTACGCGTTGATCGCGAATAGAATAGCGTTACTTGATCAAAGCTACAACAAGGTATTGATTCAAGCCAAAGTTGGCCTCCGGAAAGTTCGGATATCAATAACACTGGAAGATCTTACGTCGATCAAAACATGGTAACTTTGGTTGACAGATGACAGTTGATTGGTCTAGAGAGAATCGCTATGTATCTTTTTTAATTTGGTAATACAGGAAGTGTTTGGTACTAGCAACAAGTTTTAGTCCAGCAAAATCGTTTTCCCTGAGTACGTTTTCGGAGATTTTGTCATGCAGGATTTGCTAACCGATTGCGTTTCCAAATATGTTTTCATTTTCTTGTTTCGCGTTAAAACTCACTAAGGACGATTTTCATGTCAAGGACACTGCCCCTATGGTTCTTTGAAGAGCTCATAGAAACAGTTTTTAAAATCATCGTCTTTCTTTTCTGAGTGGGTGTGGGCGAATCATGTTAATGATGGCGAACTAGCCTTGATGCGGACTGTCATAATACGCTTAATAATCAGAATTTTTCTGACAACATTGTCCCAGAGTCTATCTCTTACGACAAATCCTCAATCAAATGTGCGTTGTTTTTGACGCCATGGTAGATATCATTTATTTATTTATTATTCAATCTACGAGTTTCCGCTTATAATCTAGGTACCTACACGAGTCCCGTTTAGGGATCTTAAGTTTCACGTGCAGATACAGTTCTCTTTGTCTTTTGTTTGTAGGGTCGTCAACGGTGAATTTATTATCTTTGACCGAGGCTGTTGATTGCTGCGGAACCAGATGTTTTTAATTGCAAATTCCAAATGGACGTTTCTCAGATTCGACCCTCGAACGCCCACCAACTTATTACTCTTAACGTTCTCTTTGTTTAAATTCGAATGGATTAAAATTAATTCAATTGAAAATACTAAATACTAAATTCATCATTCATTGGCAATTTTGAAAAAAAAAAACTGGATACGTAAATAAATGCAAAGCGAATGTCTTGTGATTTATTCAATAAAAATTATGAACCATAATACTCTTCTTCGCCGTTAACATAAATTTGTAATTTTTAAAACTCAATCGAAAAATCAAACTTTTTTCTTAGCTTGCAATGGAATAGAAGTTACTCCGGAAAGAAATTCATCATTTTAAATTACCACTGAATTATATATTCAGACATTATGGAAATCTCAATATAAACAGACTACCTAAGTATGTGAGACAATATCGTATCTATTCTTGCAACTGTTGTTATTGTATAGGAAAATAACTGATTAAATATCTCTCATATACCCACAAGACTTGATGGGAAAGTTTCGCTGAACTTCCTTAAATAAAATCATAAGAAACTGTTGGCAAAAGAGTACCGAACCGATTCACTTTTGGTAAGGTTCCAAAAGTTCAAACGTACCTACTACTATCGCATTCAACGAATTATCTCACTGTGTTTGAATATTTTAACTTTTTTACATTAGCATATGTTCATGGGACTAACTTAACATATAAGCTGAGTTAAATTTTTGTTTCAATTAGGCATATAGGTATGTAGTTTCTTTAGAACTATAGTAGAAGAAAAAAAATAACAGAACTTACATCTCAAACGTGTCTTTACACTACATACTCAGAAGCATCTGAATTTTGGCACAGGGAAATAAAAGAAGAAAGCCAACAGATCATTGGCAATGTCAATTACAAAACTAATAGCCTACCCAAAAACACACCAACAACACTTTTCAGTAGTAAGACAAAAGATAAAAAAAAGCGAAAACTTTTTCAGAAGACACATCGTCGACGACAAATACGACAACGACGACGATTGTTTCTAGCTTTTGCATATACACAAGATTGGTGTATGATAGAAATCGTTGATATTCATTCAATTTTTGTTATGTCGAATTGACCATCGACGCGACGTCGAGCGGTGCCAAGCAAATATACTTGTATCTTAAACAACCACCCTGTGGTACCATATCGACCATGTTGGTCTTTCTCCATCTAATGGCACTGGTTGCTAGGACCAGAGGTAACAGTTTAGAGGTACAGTGCCCACTTCACCGACTATGGTCTTCGTCATACGACATCGGACAACAACAGCGACGACGACGACCTAAAATCATATCAGTGTGGCTGTAGAAATGGTAGCAAAAGAAAAAAACCCACAGAACAAGCAGCACAATGTGCGCTGGCTATGATTGCCACTTGACTTGAAATTCAGTCGTCAAGAACAAGAAAATTTATAAACACTTAACGACAATTGGAAGCCTTTACGAGTTCTGCAATTTAAGCTCTGTATTACCAAGAATTAATAAGACCTTGATAGAACATTAGTAAACGCCTGCATGGATGGTATGCTTCGATTTGGTAATCAACTATGGTACTCCTCTGGATCAGTCTTAGGTGGTGCAAGTTGAGTAAGACCTCACATGACCTAGAGTGTCAAACTGAAGAGAACTCGACTGAAATCGAAATTCTTGGTGAAAGATGTTGGTTGAGGCCTGTAATGCTCACCTAAGTAAGGAAGTGAAATGCGTTCGGCGCGACACTATCGAGCTTTGTTGCGCCATTCTATTTATTTTTATTACACATTTATACGAAAACACTAACAACATCGCCGATAAAAATTGAAGTAGAGTCCTACCAAGGTAACCTTGTATAAGACCTTGATCATCCCGGTTCTGCTTTACGGCGCGGAAGCATGGACCTTATCGAAAGCGAATGAGGAAACCCTTGGTCGTTTCGAAAGAAAAATTCTCCGAATGATCTTTGGTCTTGTATACGAAGACAATGTGTGGAGAAGAAGATACAACAACGAGCTGTCTGAGCTGTACCGCGACATGGGCATAGCCAGAAGAGTACGCATCGCGAGGCTACGATGGTTGGGCCATGTAGAGCGGATGGACCCAAACGCTCCGGCTCGACGGGTTTTCGAAAGCACATTGCAGGGGAATCGCGGAAGGGAAAGACCTCGTCTTAGGTGGCGCAATCAAGTGGATGAAGACCTCAACCGACTTAGAGTGCAAAACTGGAGAGAGCTCGCCCGAAATCGAAGTCGTTACAGAAGGATGTTGGTTGAGGCCCAGGTTCACCACGAACTGTAATGCCCACTTATGTAAGTAAGTAAGTATTTTAAACAGATAACAGAGAATTTTCTATGAACTGCTTTAAGTCGATTGGAAGTAACATAATTGCCGAACCAAACGGAGACAAAAAAAATACAAAACTTACGATTTTAACTTACTCTGCGTTCTACGAACAAGCTCAGCCCTCTTTGACTAATTTATTTTGTTTTGGTATTTGGGGAATGAGAAAATTTAAGCGCAAAAACTAGAAAAATAAAGATGGCAAAAAGAAGGAACTTTTTTAATCAAAAATAATTGCATATAAGAGCAAAATGGAAAGTTGTTTTTGATTAACTACCCATTTCGCCCTCAAATGTGCTTGTTTTTGATAAAAAAAAAGCAACTTCTTTTTGTATAGACTCAAAAAGTATAATTTTTTGTTTTATTATTTGACGCGAGAATATCTACAATGAGACATAAAAAACAGACTAAATATGATAGCTTTTCCAAAAAACATGACTATTTTTCAAGTTCAACAATTCTTTAAAAAAAAAACAAAGTTGGCATCCATTTCGCTGGCCGTAAAGACTAAAGAGCTAGTCTTTTTTTGCGTATATGTAGTATATTCACATTTCTCGAATTCTTGTTTTCATTTTCATCCCCTTTTATCCTCCTCCACTCACCCCACAGCCATAGTCAATACTTTTTTAATTTATTTTTTTCTTCTCTTTGTTTGTCTTATTTGTGTGCGCTTCTGATTCCAATGACAAGAGATAAGATTTATATGCCAAAATGAATCGAACGCCCAACGCAAGGGGGCAGCACAGCAGACCTTCTGAGTGTACTGCACGCGCGATCTTAACTATGATGATGTCGAATGAACGGATATGTGCATATATGCATATACCTACTTATGTATGAATGTACTTGAGCCAACAATATCACACAATGAATCAATACATATGCAAAAGTAAGTAAAGTCTTTACGTTCATTACAGCAACGTGTAATAATTTTTTTTTTTTAATGTTTTGTTAAATTTCTATAAATAAACAAATAAAGGAACACATCACGCTTGACACCGATGCACTTCAACCATTGCAAATGGTGTTCTGCCTAGTCGTCGATGATTTCTCGTTTATTCGATGGTGTGCATCGAAAACCGAAGAATGTTGTATGAAGGATATTTTTTTCAGAAGAGATATTTTTGGAGAAATTCACTTGACCCAGACAGTATATAGTTTCATCGACCAGTAAAGAAAGTCCAAAAAAAAACAACGAAAACGTACCTGTGTTTATTTGTGCTTGGGAAAACAAAGTGATATATTTTCAAAATTGTGTAATAAATCAAAAGGCCAAGGCCTTAATTAGCCTGATAAGGACAGTGCTAGTAGAGAATGTTATCGATTTTTTCATAAGAAACGTTTGTATCAACTCAAATTCGTATATAGAATTTTGTTATCAGCTACGTAAGAGTTGATGAAAACCATAACACAATACACATACTTAACACCGACAGGTTTTCATTGGAATTTAGTGGCTTAACATCCATGACAATCTCAATTGGACACGTAGGAAAATTAACATAGAAACCTGTATTTGGTTTTTGTTTTATTTTGAAATGATCGATGTTCTCTTTATGCGTAGTGTTTTTTTTTTTTCTTCTTCTTTTTCCTTTGTAGATTTTGAACTCTCCTAAAAGATGGTTTGAGCTACGTGCTGAAAAAGAAGAAGTCATGGCCGATTTTTGTAGGTTGTGAGATGTGCACATTTTAACTCTGTTTAGTAAAGAAAAAAAAATTAAAAAAAAAAAAAAAATGGATTGGTAAATTATGTGCTTTTGGAACTTGGAAAACACAAACAGTAAGATTACTACGATTAAACTCCTCTAAGTTCGAGAGGGAGAGGCATATTATTAAGTCGACTTGAACCCTCAAAATAGAAAATCATCAAAGATTCGGGATTCTTCTTGTTCTTCCACTTCCGGCGATACGACCATCGTGATTTCGATCACAGCTCTCTCACTTAACTGCTTCACACAAGTGATCCGCTTGTAGGGTACGCCAAGTTGACCTCAGAATGCGTCGGCAAGTCTGAAGCCAAATAAATGCAGATTTCGGTGCTAGCAAAAAAAATCCGAGATTTACTTTAGTCTTTTTTTTCGATACATCAATTGAGAATCTTAGCATTTAGTGGATTCTTTTTCTGCGGTAGGTAGTCAACTGCAAAGTTTTTTTTATTGCCTCTTAAACAAAACAGCTGTTTACTATCGAAAATGCAGAAAAAAACTAAAGCTATCTTCAAACGATTGCAAGAGGCTGAGAATTGAAAAGAACGAGTGAGAGCACTGATAAGACATTTTTACAAAAAATTGTAATAAAACCTTGGAGCCGGAGTAAACTATGTATTTACAGTGAAAGCTCCGCCAGTGGACAGCTACGATAAGCAGACAATTCCCTTAAACGGACACTTCTCTGGGAACCAAATTTTTATTTGAATCCTCCCTATAAACAGCATTCATACAAAACACGTTAGGTTTTGACAGAACGCTGCGCTTCGTTGTTAATAAAAAAGGGTATTCCCCAGATCCTAATACTGTATCTCCACCTGGCACTTAAACAAGGTAAACGCAAAATTATCCCAAACCTACATGAAAAGTACGCGGTTTCAATGAAACCTTCTCGAAACCTAATAACAAATATCGTGCTGAACGTACTATTTCCAATATTCCAGTGAGTTTGACGTTTGATAGCAGTGCATCTGCTGACCTGCTGTCATATGTCGGTGACATTCTTACATTTACATTTACATTTACATGAAACCTACTCCACACGTAAATCTGCGGAGTAGGGGGGGTTTGCAGCCGGGCGACAAAGACCATTTGGCTGATACACCACAAGACTAACTACACAAATACTACATAGAATAAATAACACATGACAACAGCACGCAGTAGTAACGGACGGTCCCCCATCTTGTCACTAACAGCGCTCATTCCGATTTAATTACGGTGTTCTAATGGGAACCGACTCTTTTCGGTTGACAAGGCAAGGCTGACATTCTTTTACATTTTTCTTTCTTGTTTATAGACAAAACCTAGCACAACAAGGAAAAGCAAGTTGGCGTCCAGACGGAAACACTTCTTGGTTAACACAAAAAATCCTGGAAAGAAACCTAGATAAACTTCAGGTGGTGTGCTTAAAACAGTTTGCAAAAGATGATTTCGTAGCTTTTAAACATGTAAAACGCCTTGAAGGTCATTTTGAAAATATGTAAATTTATTTAGCAAAAGGCAAGCAAACTACAAAGATCAGTCAACAATTTTGATTTCTATTTATATTTATTTATAAATGCATATATTTATATACTATTTCCTTCTTTAAATTGATTTGCTTGATAATAAACCTTACAAAAATTAAAAAAAAAATTACTTTCTCTTAACTGGACAGCTCCCACAACCGGACGAAAAATCGGGCATCATAAGTGTCCGCTTATGGGAGATTTCATACCGTAATTATAAACTCTAAAGATCTGCAGCATGAAGGCAAAATTTAAAGGTTCTCAAAAATGACACAGATAGGCCATCTAGTGGTTTCTTTTTGAATTATATCTGATTTTAACACTAACAACTGTTTCCCGCTTGAAAGCAAGCTAATGTTCGAAAACATCGAAAACTATTTTCCAAAGTGAGTGATATTTAGTGCAGGCAGTACGTTTTTGAAAAGAAATTTTGGCCGCAATCAAGTAATTGTCCGCCTCAGAGCAGCGATTAGACCATTTTTTATTTTTTATTTGTGGGGAAACGTTAAGGTACAATGTATGGCCAATAGTCCGGAAACGATTCAAGCACTTAAGGCCAATATCAACAGAGTAATCCAAGAGCTACTACTTCATGTTTTCTTTGTTTTTGTTTTCTTAATTTAAATGAAACAATATGAGCAATATGTGGATATTGAAGAAACTGTGAAATCATTCATCAGAACTAAAATTAGCTTTAACGAGTTATGAACACTTTAATTAATTTGTCAATTTTTATGTATAAGAGCCAGAAATGGTGTTTGGCATTGTGGTTATTAAAAATTAGCACAAAGGTTCTAATAGTCAAATATGATTTGCTGAGATGCTAATGAAGGCAATCATTTTCAGCATTTTTCGATTAAAAAAGCGAATTCTTGTTTTTACAACTAAAATCAGTTTGGTAGATTCGGTTCACTGGTTTCTCTCGTAAGTTTAGGTAAACCCTTTTTGTTTTTGAAAGCTTAAAACTGTGCTTTTTCTTATATGCTTTTAGGACGGATAGATAGTTACTGAAATCGGGTTAATTATTTATGTTTATGTTTGGAGTGCCAAGTTCAAAGCAGCTACTAAAAATTTCAGTGCAACATAACAAAGTTCTCAAAATGAATTGTAGTGGATGGATATTACAAACATACGAGTACTTGTTACAAGAGATTCTTTACTCTTTTCTAATTCTGTTCTGAATTCGTAAGTAGCTCGAAAATTCTTAACAGAAACAACGAAGGGACAAAAACTGGATGACCAACAGCCTGGCTCACTCTTGATTTTGTTTTTTTCATCACAGAATTTAATTATTTTCGGAGGATACGTCCGATTTATCAGTCGGAATGATAAACCGGACTCTATGATCGAAGAAATTTTTGTTTTGATCGGTAACTATGGTAAAGCATACTAAGTAAATAAAAAAAAATAGGATAGCAAAACAGAGCAGAGGTCGCCAGAGTTTATCGCATTTCCCTCAACTTTATATTTTTTATATTTTTTGACAATTGTATTGTATTTTTTGACGATTCCAACGCTTTTCATGTCAGTCAGGTTAAACCAAGTTTACATTGGTCCATTGCTCAACGAAACGACCACATACAGCGCCACGCCGCCGGTTTGATTAATTTTCTCTTTGTTTGACTTTCATGAAACAAGATACAATTACATCACAGAATACAATTTTGCGTAACAGAGAAGAAATACATCAACAGTTCGTGTATATTTGATTTTGAGAAACACCCCTTCAACTGCTCTCCCTTAGGTTCAACAAATCGACCGGTATAAAAAAAACATCCCCTTGCGTCACTATCAGAAAAAAAAATCCAAAAAACTATTTTTTTTTTTTCATTTTTAGTCAATCTGAAAGGAAAATTCTTAAAGTTATTGAAGTTCCGGCTTCGGCCGAAGGTTGATATTAAGCCGAATATTCGGCTTAGGCTAGAAATCGACCTTCGGTCGGACACTAGTCGTTGATCTTAGATTTATTAAACTTTTTACAGATGGGAAGCTTCCCATTCAAATAACTGTCTGGACATGCCTGAATGTCTGGATCAGAAAACGGGTAACATAAGTTCTTAGTTTTTTTTTTATTATTGCGGTATCTACTTCCTTTTAAAACGTGTATTCAAACGTTAAATGGTCGTAACAATAATGTAAGATCCTCGCTTATGATGGCTCCACCGTCAGATGTCACTCCAGTAATAAAGAATCCTCGCTGTAATAAAGAAAAAACGATTCAAGATGCTTTCTTCGTGTTTACAGGCAGACTATCATCTCCTTTGAGTATGGAGATCAGAATCATTAGTCATCTATGCCCAATGCCTTCCGTATTTTCTTAACTCATATAGTATCTCGTATGGTAAAGTACCTTTGCCTTTTTCAAGTTCTTAACTTCTTCAACTGTGATGTTGGGTATTTCCGTTAAGTAGAGTTCAACTTCTGTAAAGTGTACGTTCAATCGGCCATCACAATATTTAACAATAATTTTTCGTCACCTTGCCAAATTATACCGCTTGATTCTCTTAGTAGACCTTTCTGTTTGATTTTACCGATCATGTACGATTTTGGGCTACCCTTGTATATTGGATGATTTGTGAAAAATAAGCCAAAACGCATCTTTTTAAACAAGCTCACATCCAATTTGGGAAACATATGCATTGACAATATTCCGCACCATTTCCAGCATCGACGACTTAAGTAACGTCAAATGCTCATTATACTAAATGGTCCTGCATTATTTTATTAGCCTCGCAATTTGTGTAACTCTGACCCGATCATTTCTGCTCGTACCTGAATCAGTACCATGTAGTATAGTTTCTGGTAGAGTGCCATTACTTTTTGCAAATGTTACCAAACAGGGTGACGCAACAGAGCGCTGAGCCTCGGGGTCTAGCACATATCTCACAACCACGCCCTGGACCTACAATTTTCTGACGATTCCAAACGGCTTATCGAGAAATTCATTGGAATGAATTTACTATCGGAGTAGCTTGCCAATTCCCTGAGCGAAAGGCATGTATAAAAGTGGAAAAAATGTTTTTGTGTTCTGTTGGGATTCGAGCTCGAAACTCTTGCAGACTCGGGCAGACATGGTAACCATTACGCCAAGGCCACCATAATGCTCGAATGTTGCGAAATTCTGCGAAACGTGTTTTCAATTTTTTGACTCGTATGTGGTACATCCTTAACGTGACCATATGTCCCGCTTTGGGCGGGACAGTCCCGCTGTCCCCTGCGAGGCTGAAAATGTCCCGCTTTTGCAATTTTTGTGAGAGTTTACTTTCTTTTAATTCGATAAAATTTAAGCAAAAACATTTTCATTCTTTGGTATATTGCTATTAACTCTGAATGCGTAATTACAAAATACTCGAGGTTAAAATAAAAAAATAAAAATTAAGTGGAAAACAAAAATATGTTTGAAAAATCAGAAACAGCCTACTGAACTTGTCCCAAGGTGGTCTTACTGAAAAAAACATTTTTTGGCGAGGTGTAATCTGAAGTTGTGGTGACATTTAAAATTGTGGTCAAATCTGACAAATTCGCTAACTTAACTAGTGTAGGAACGAAATGAAAGTTGTGTAAGTAGTTTTCGTGAAGTTGTGTGTGAACAGCTTGTGGACAAATGCCGCCATGGTCAGAAATTGCCATTTTGTTAATGCAACAGAAGTATCCATTTATAACACAAAGAAAAGATGACACCGCAGACGTTACATGTGAAAAATGTCGTACAGATTTTAGTCTTAGACATGGTGGTGCCAGCGATAAAGAAAAACATTTAAAAACAGAAAAACATAGACTTGCCGATCGAGCCGCTGCTTCAAGCTCGTCAATGCTTAATTTTTTTTTAAGAAAACTGAGTCACCGACTTCTGAGGATTTGGATATAGCTGCAGTTGAGGGTACGTGGGCGTATCACACCGTGCAACATAATCACAGTTTTCGCTCAAATGACTGTTCTTCTTCTTTAATTCAAGCATGTTTTGAGCAAAAATTTAGATGTGCACGTACAAAGTCTTAAGCTATTGTAGCAAATATGCTGTCAACCATGGCAACCGAAGATTTAAAAGAGCATTTACGTGAAGCCAACTGCATAACTTTGTTAACAGATGATTCAAATCATGGCTCAATCAAATTATTCCCAGTTTTGATTCGCTATCTTTTACCATACGAAGGCGTGAAAGTTAAGGTTTTAGAGTTTCGGGAGCTGTCAGACGAAAC
Organism: Melanostoma scalare; assembly: GCA_949752695.1. NCBI lineage: Eukaryota > Metazoa > Arthropoda > Insecta > Diptera > Syrphidae > Melanostoma > Melanostoma scalare. The sequence goes on along the minus strand of OX456984.1, from coordinate 156,564,965 downwards.
ATCGGTTATTATTGTTCATTATTTCAAGGAAGTATTGCCTTTCAATGACTTAAATAAAAAAATTGTTGCGTTTTGTGGATATAACACAAATTGCAACTTCGGGGGAAAGAATAGGAGAGGAAATAATAATTTTTACTCAAAGTTGAACCAATCACTCGGCAGACAAATTATTGGGATTGGATGTGGAGCCCACATAGTCCATGCAACGCGATTAAAACTGCCGCTGATTGGCTTCCTAATGTGGATTTCGAATGCATCATAGTTAAAATTTACTCATTTTGCTGCATCTACAGCGTTCGAGGAGAAGCTTTGAAAGAGTTTTGTATTTCTACCGATACAGAGTATCACAAACTGCTGGGCTATTGTAAAACAAGGTGGCTTGAGAGAGTTAAAAAAAATTTTCAGCCTTTGAAAAACTATTTTATGAGTATCGACAAATGTCCAAATATTTTAAAGACGTTTTTCGAAAATCCCAGCTCAGAATTGTGGTTTTATTTTTTGCACGCACAAGCAGCGACCTGTCATGAAATTGTTTTGAAAATCAAAGCGCAAAATGTGTCGGCCATAGAGTCTGCCAAGGAAATTAATCTATTCCGAGATAACCTGGCACTAAAAGAGAATACGATTTTCCTTCCTCACATGGTCCGTAGCCTGATCCCCTGATGGTAAAATTAGAAGAAAGAGCAGAAGAAAAAGCACCAGTTGACCAGAACGTAAAAATTACGGCGGCAGAGTTTTATAAAACAAGCATGGAATACTTGGACCAGTGGTGTCAATTTAACACAGAAGTAGAAGTGTTTGAATGGGAAAAAAACAATAGTGCCTACCAGTGGCGTGGCGTCCATATAACACGATTCCTATCGTCTTACCTTTTAAAATGTGTCCCTTGTTCGTAGAAAAAACCAGCAACATAAGTCTACAACAAGTCTACAAAGCAGTCAACAGCCTATATTTGCCCATGCCATACATACAATGTTCTTCAAGCACTTTTAAATTTGCGAGATACACACACAATACACAAAGCATACACAAAACACAAAGCATTGAAAATCGCCGCGCAGAACATATTCTGTGTTTGTCCCTGTCTTTCCTACGATATACTTCCACCCCGGTGCCTCCCTTTTCAATACACGTTCTCTTATTGAAAAAAGTAAGACGATAATTTTCGTCTTACTGCAATTTCTGCTTGGAAAAAATAATACAGTTTTCGCCTTAGAGTAATGTACGGCGAATTCGATTTTGTTGTGCTGTTTTTTTTGTTCTACTGATCATTGTTTTGAATTATTTGCAAGTTTAAAGTGAATTTCAATCTAAATGACTTAAAGTACAGAAAAATTGGCTTCGATTAATCCACGTTTGGAATTTAAGGTACCTTCTGTTTATTTCTTATTAATTTGTGTAGGAGCCATTCCATATGAAAACGGTCAATCCGAAATGTTGCTATACCTCCGATTTTGCTCAAACTTTGTAGAAATGTTTCTTTGCTATCGAAATACGTAATAGTCAAAGGATTTTTTTTTGTAATTTTCCTCTCCCCTCCAGCCATACTCAAAGAACCGAACACTCTTTTATTGCACTCTTGAATTGTCTGTATTCAAGCGATTAGGACGATTAAGGTGTCATTTTAAAAGGTATTCTTTTCAAATCAATCAAAAGGTTTAAGATAATTGAGTTGCTTTAGAAACCTGATCCTTTTGAAATCAACACATTTTATATACATTTTTGCCATTTTTGAAGTAGTCCTGTGCCTAAAATATCAATAGAAAGTCCCTAAAAATTTCCCTAATTAAACCTTACAATAATTACAAAATAAAAAATCCAAAGTTGATCAAAAAACAAATTTTTTTATGTGCTTTACAAACATCCCTTTCAAACTTTGAGCTTTTGAAAAAAAGCCAATCTTTGGGAGCATTTTTGTGAATGTTGACTACCAGATATCAAAATGAAAGTAGGTAGAATTTAAAGGCCTATTCTTCAACTATAATTCCTGAAAATTTCATTTTGTTATTCACATGCACTCTGAAGTTACAGATGATTAAAAACAAGCTTATTTCTAAGCAATGGAAAAAGCCAATCTTTGGGCACATTTTTGGGAATGTTGACTGCCAGATATCAATACGGGAGTGGGCAGGATTTAAAGGTCTATTCTTCAACTTTAAGTCTTAAAAAAGTCTTAAGTCTTCAAAATTTCATTTTGTTATTCGCATGTACACTGAAGCTTCAGCTGATTAAAAACAAGCTTACAAAAAAAATTTAAAAATTTTTTGGATAGAACGATATTAAAAAAAGTCTTTGAAACTAAGAATTGTGTTTTATTAAAAGAATAAGCTTTTTTTTTAATCAGGGAAATTTTTAGGGACTTACTATTGATATTTTAGGCACAGGACTACTTCAAAAATGGCAAAAATGTATATAAAATGTGTTGATTTCAAAAGGATCAGGATTCTAAAGCAACTCAAATATCTTAAACCTTTTGATTTGATTGATTTGAAAAGAATGCTTTATTAGCTTTAAAATGACACCTTAATCGTCCTAATCGCTTGAATACAGACAATTTAAGAGTGCAAAGTCTGAAGCCCATAAAATCGCTATGTTCGGTTCTTTGAGTATGGCTGGAGGGGAGAGGAAAATTACAAAAAAAAATCCTTTGACGATTTCGTATTTCGATAGCAAAGGAACATTTCTACAAAGTTTGAGCAAAATCGGAGGTATAGCAACATTTCGGATTGACCGTTTTCATATGGAATGGCTCGTAGGTGATTCATTTTTCTCGACTTACCATTTGAAAATATCCACGCCACGCCACTGGTGCCTACATGGGAAGAGGTACAGAAAGTGGTTGATTTACTAATCACGCAAGCATTTATTAGTAGCAGCCAAGATGCGAAAGTTTTTGACGAGTTTTCACTTATTTTAAACTTTGTGACAGATGAAAAAATTTCTGGCTGGAATACCGACAATGTTTCAACTGAAAATCGTTAGGTCAATTTATGCACAAGGTTTGGACAAGTTATAAAACACAATTGACTCAGTATTGAAAGCTATTTTGATAACGCAGATAAATATTAAATAAATCATGTACTGAGCTTCACACTTTTCTAAAAAGAAGACCCGATATCTTGAAACAAATTTATTCAGCATATAAATATAAAAATACAAACTAGAACTCACGCTACTACCTATTTGCTTTGATTATTTAAAAATAATAATAATAATAAAATTCCATGTAAAACACTAGTAACTTTTTTTTATTACATAATTCCGCAGATGTCCCGCTCTGACAAAAAAAATAAATGGTCACGTTATACATGCTCCATGTTTTGACTTGGCTCTCTATTTGACTATACACCGGTGAGCTCCAGTCTCCAGAGTCCCTAAGCTCTGCACGCACACTTGTGAGAAAGTTGTAAGGTTTTACGTTTCGCTAGAGGCTAGACTGACTTTGATATTAATTGTCTAGATATGATTACTCCTTTAGTCGGCTCTTAAGACAAGCAGGGAAACAACAAAAGGTATTCAAAAACATTCAAACTTTGTTAAAAACTCTTGTAATTGCAAATTATTTATTAAGATGGTGAAATAGGCCACCTTTTGTTGATATCATAGGACATTTAATTTTTAAATAAAGAACACCATAGGTAGGTTTATTTTGAAAAATTAATCGCTATAAGTTTTTATATAAACTACGTGAACTGAAAAACAAAAAGAACTAAACTTTGGCGAATATGCATAGTAAACTTTGCTCGTAAAATTGAACAGGAAAAGTCTGCTCATATTTCACAAGTTGTAAGTACTAAACAACACTCACATTACATGACACACGGTCTGAGATGTTAAAATGGATGAAGTGCACCTACATAATGTTTAAATATTCAAAAAGCAATTTCGCGTTATCTTCAATTTTGTTATAGGTAAGGTAGGTATAGGTATAACGTAATTGAGTGTGTAGTTTTCGACATTTTTGTAGCTTATTAACTTTCAACGTTAAAATACTTGAACAAAAAATGCATTCATAGTTTTTTTTTTTTTAATAGGTAGGTATATTTCCGAGAATTAAAAATGCATGAAAATGACCAGTTTCCTAAGTTCATATCACACACACACACATTTTTAACCAGATAGCAGATATATTTATGTATGTACATGTACATACATACATACATACCTACATATTGCGACACAAACTTTTTTCATTGTGGTGCGCAGTGCGGTCGAACAATTTCATTGCAATTGATGCGATTATAGTTTAAAGGCAGACAAACATACAAATTAAGAAGTTCTTTGTTGGAAAAGAAAACTTTTTTCTTTTCAAATAAAAATGATGAGTTACTGCAGTTATTTTTTTTTTAACCCAAACACCACCAAGTGGGCAGGTGCCTAATAGAAGATGAAATCTTCCGAATGAATTTTATAATCAAAATCAAATAAATTAAAATTCAATAATTAAAAAACAAAACACTCATGCCACAGTGAAGGCAAAGAAGAAGACAACAACGACCAATTCGGAGTGATTGGAACCTGCTTTGTTCTAAAAAAAGAATGATGTCATCCGGGTTCATGGCGAGTCGTTAGTTATATATGTGTACCAACAAGCATTCCTCCTTCACCTTTACCATACATGTCTCTTGCGCCACACTCGCCTTCTACTTATTTTTTGTTTATTGTGCTGCAAAAGTTTGACACAGTCACAATAATTTTGCAGTCCACAGGTACCTATACCTCTATGTTTCTAAGTACATAGATACTTACGTATCTTTATCTCTTTTATAATAATATCAACACTCGATTGGCGATTTATCTGTAGTAATTAAATCGATAACAGGAACAAACAAAGTTTAATTGTGTTTCATATTCTCAATATGGTAGGGGATGAGAAAAAGAAAATAGGTAAAAGGTACTTAACGAGTTGAACAAAAATAAGAAAAAACCATTGTGTCGTTGTCGTGTGTTAAATATCTGAAAAAACCTCCATTACCTGATTACGTAGCGTCAGCGTTAAATTGTTTTAACTTTCCCCCGCACATCCCTTGCCCACCTATGACAGAGCATTTTATTGAGTTTTCTCGCAAGCTCTGATGGCTATGCTTCCGAAAGTGTTTTGGCCAATTTCCAGAATTCTTCAGATGATTCGGTTAAATAAAGTATTCAACAAATTGTTGGCGGCTGTTGCTGCTATATTCCTCTATAAGCATTTCGCCACACGAGTAGCTACGTATATATTCACATTTATTTATTCTTAAGCGTTCGCTCGTTAGTTCGTTTGCTTTGTTGTGTTCCACTCACTCATTGCTCTATATTCCAACGGTGAACGATAAGTAGGGAGGTATATATGTGTACTTTTGACAGAAATATATTAGGTACACAATAAAATATAACAGATGCGTAAGATCGGTAATTTTCGATAATTTTTTTTAACAGACAATAATGTCGGTAATAGATCTGTAAACACAGATTCAAAAGCAAAGGTAAGGTTTTTTCAATCAATTCAAAAGAGAGAGAAAGAGAGTAGGTAATAGAGATAGGTATAAACGCCTAGCTACCTACACGCTACACGTAGGTAGGTAATATTGTAGAACTCAAGATTCCAGTGGAAAGTATTGTACCTAGATATTGTTTGTATGACTTGTTTGTTGCTTTTTGTTGGCGCTGTTGGAGAAAGTGATGTCTATGTCTGTTTATTTTTATTGCAGCTTTGGTGAAGTTTTCTTTTGAGATGATTTTTTGTTTTGTTTTGTTTATTTTAACAAGTTAAGAATGTTTGAATACAATAATCATTCTAGCATCAAACATGTTTATTTTTAGTGAATAAAGAGGAATTCAGTTTGGTGTTTGATTTCGCAATACCTACTACGAGCAGGCGTATACAAAAAGAGCAGAATGACTTCCTGCATAGGGTAGAGACCAAATGTTTATCTAGGGTTGCAAAGGTCTGCACAACCGTAGATGGTACCCAAGCCACCGTTAAATGCAAATAGACTAAACGTTTGCTCTCCAATGTTAAATGGGAAACTCCAACCCGGGAAACTCCAACCCGTCTTGCCCGTTTTTTGATCCATACACACCTATTTCAGGTAGTTATTTCCATGGAAATGTGATTATTTTGGAAATTATTGGAATTATGTATTTATATTATTTGGAATCTATGACCAATACCTAACACTACTTGAGATAACGACATCAATTGAGTAAGCATAGGGCACAAGAACCTTGCCCAAACAAATGCAACGACTTCAAAGTGGAGTACATAACGCGCGGATCACTAGTATGATGGGAGAGCTGGGATCCCTTCGCATCTCAAGCAATCTTTTGCAAGATTAATAACTGGAGGGTATCGAAAGATAATCCCTTCTCAGATCACAGATACATCCAGTTTAAAAATTCCTCCCTCTTACCACAATAAGAGGGAAGAAGAATCCACACTAGTGGCAAAAAGGATTAGGAAAGCTCAAGAAAGAACAAGACTGGGATCTTTACAAAGATTCCTTAAAGATCTACAAAAAACACATTAGGATGAGCAAAAGATCCTCCTGGAGAAACTTCTGTAATTGAGGAGTCCAAATTGAGGACTCTTCCGAGGCATCTAGACTCAGGAAAATCCTGACCACTTGTCCAAACATGCCGAGCTCCTTAAAAGACGACAATGGCATCGGGACCACTTCTTATGAAGAATCACTAAACTTCCACTTTCCGTGTAGTTTGGTAATAATCAAAGACTTGGACCATGATCCTTGTCGAACACATCAAATATGCAAAGGTCTTATCTCCAAGGAAATAATCACATGGGCCTTAAACAGCTTCGACCCGTTCAAAGTACCTGACGCGGATTGATACATTCCTGCAGAACTTCAGCATGATGACTACGAACTTAGTGGTCATTTTGAACAGTTGCATCAAGTTCTCTTACATCCCTAAAAACTGGAGAAAAGCTAAGTTGGTCTTTATCCCAAAGGCCGGTAAATGCTCTCACGTAACACCAAAGAACTTAAGACCTATTAATCTGACATCTTTCCTACTTAAAACATTAAAAAGAGTATTAGACATATATTTAAGACAGAAAATTGCACCCTGTTTGATCTTCACAGCACAACACGCTTACGCAAAGGGTAAATCAATGGAAACGGCATTGCATTCTCTGACATCCGCCATTGAACATTCCCTACACTATAAACAGTATACTCTGATGGTCGCTTTCTTAGACATAGAAGGTGCCTTCAACAATGTCAATGCTGTGTAGCAGAATCATCAAGTCGAAAATGGGTGACTACGAAACTAGTAAAACAACCAAAAGAGGAACTCTTCTCCTCTGGAACTTGGTCGTCAAACGAACTACTAAACGATATAAAAGAAGCAGGTTTCAAGGTTGTTGCCTACGCGGATGACGTGGCAATTGCTGTCTCATAAACTCTAGCAGAGCTGTTACAAACGGCTCTAAATAAACTCAATCACTGGGCTGAAGTTCGAGGTCTGAATATTAACCTCCTTAAAACGGAGCTTGTTTTCTTCACGAGAAGATACAAAAACCCGGATGGGTCACAGGGATATACCAGGCAACTGCATGACAGACGAACTCACCAAAAAAGAAACGACTTCTCATCTTCGACTTGAAAGGAACAATACAGGTATACCATCGCTACGTGTAAAACTTTCGCTAAAGCAGGACGCCTCTGAGAAGATGAGCACTAAATGGACGCAAAGTAATACATGTCTGATGACAAAACGAATTTTGTGTGAACTCGAAACGTTCAAAGAGCTTATTGAATCTAAGTCGTCTGCACATTAGTTCCACTATAGGTGTCCTTACAGGACACTGTCTGATAGACACGCCAAAAGACTTGGTGTCTGCTGTCTGGTTACTTCTGCAGAAGCTGCATAAACGATGAGGAAGAGGAGACAATCCAACATATCCTTTTCTCATGCCCTGCAATTGCCAACAGACGGAAAGCTCACCGAGGTGATTATTTTTTCGACGACACCAGTGATTTAGCTAATAAAGACCCTAAAAGTCTCTCCCTCATCCCTTTTTGTACAAAGTCCTGGATGGTTTGACTAACTGGTGATCAACTCGTTAGTCCAGGTTCGATTAGAGGGTGTTTCAACTCTTATATCACCTAGTTAGGACCCAGAGGATGATCAAACTTCAGGTCTCAGTGGTATCACAATAGGCCCTTCTATGGTCTAAGTGTGTCGATAAGATGCTTTTTAAATTCTGTACAGCCTTTGTGGCATAAAAATGACTAAGGCATTTATTGTGAGTAGCGATTCGGCGATTCGGCTGGAAGTAAATGCTTTTGTAAGCTCCGTTTATAACGGTATTACGGATTCTAGAAACAAAAATCGATACTTTTTGAAGATTGGAGTTTGCTACTGAAGAGAATGGAAGAAGGTAACAAATAATTATCCAATGAATGAAGATCGCTAAAACGTTCGCTTTGCTACACATAATAAGGGCGTAAGTTTTCCGTAAAGTCAGGGGTTATCCATTGAAAACGAAGTACTTCAATGAGTTGATGTTAAGGAACGGCGATCTGTAAATCTCTTAAATTTGTGAACCCACCCTTTGTTCCAGTTCATCCCAGTGCTCTATCACATTGAGAACAGGAGATGTCAGGAGTGCGTAAAGTTGTTGTGGGATCCTTAAAACTATCCACAACTTTATGATGTCCCACATGCTTTATGTCGTAATCTTGGTGCAATGTCATGTTTTTTGGAGACCTAGTGCTTCAGCAGAGGAGTGCAAATTATCACATAAAATAGGTAGGTATACAGATATTGCCAATAGTCCACATTCCTTTAAATAAAAACTGGCCTCAGGACGGACGTCACTGCTCCCCAGATTACATGTCCACCACCGTAGATACCTACTTGATTGAAGAAACAACCTTCTTTGTTTTGTTGGCTTTGAAAAAGGTATTCTGGGGAAACTTATCGTTTGGACTTAAATATGAACTTGAATCATAAATAAAAACAAGCATCAACTGACAGATGCGCATGAAGTGCGATGCAGTTCAATAAGTGGATGCGTTCAACTTTGAAAAGATATCGAAATGGATGTGTTGGTAAAGCATGTTTTAAAAAATATTTAGAGAACAAATTTTTTGTTTTGAAGGCTTTCTCTTTTTGATTAGGTATCAGTGGTTAGGAAGGAAGGAGGGCTTTATAAGGCTTTATAAGGAGGACAAACAGCATTTTGAAATGAGGAAAAAAGGGACTGTAACATTTCGTAATTAGTCCATTAAATAAACTTGGGCCAAAAAACGAGATAGGCCTACATTACAACAACGGTGAATTGCAAAAAAAAAATTGTGTGTAGGTAGGTAGGATTTTGTCTACAACATCACAAACCATCATCATAACAACAACAACAACTAATTTAACTGAATTCAAGTGTATTTTCTTTTTCTTTTGAATACCTACCTACTTTAACCACAATAAAACCAATGCCCCATGAAATCATATACAAAGTCTACCAGTTATGCGCGTCGTCATGCAAACAGATGTACACCACTGAACGACACTGCCACGCCATACCTCTCCGGTCTCCGCCAAAAGCACCTTCAATCTTTAGAGTCAAGAGAAGTAAAATTAATTAGCAGAAAACAATTTAATCTAAGTCCACGAATATTGTTGTCTGGCCTGTTTCCCCCTTTTGAGATCGTATTCTTTTAATTTTTTTTTTGTTTGTGTCACTCTATACTAAAGGTAATTTTTATCTACGGTGTGTGTTGTACTACTTACTCTCTAATATCCGAATGTAGGTATACATAGTTACACAGAATATCAACAAACACACACGGTGCTGCATAAAATAAATAAATAAATAAATGATAAATTTATGTGCTACGTGTGGTGCTGTGTACCTACCTATGTGGCAGTTGTTTTTCATTTATGTGTCCATATGGTGGTACATATTTTGTATACTTATATACTTATACATATATTCCAAAATCACTTGATGATGATAAATAAAACGAAAGAAGAAGAGAAATAGGATAGGAGGGGATGACAGCAGGCGTCTGAGCAAAAACGAGATTGCCATGGACAATCACGATCGTACGTAGGTATATATATAAACGAATACACAAGCAATGCGCCACAATATAGGTATTTATAGTATAGAAGAGAAATTAACTGTTTAGCAGAATTTTAAGCAATGATCGAGTGCGAATCTACTTAATTCCATGATCATAACGATCGAAGAACTCACATAAAGTTATAGGGTATACCTATCTAAGCAAGAAGGTGAGCAACATCATCTCATTACGATAACACCAAAAATAGTTATCGAGAGAAATTTCCCAGAAATAGACATTATCTACTACGACTGACTAGGATGGTGCGCAAAAAAAAACTGCCATACTATTATGCAAAACCAGTAGCCAATCTCAATGAGTGGGAATTAGTAATTTGCGCTGAAATATTATCTTAATGACGAGAAGTTCACAATTTTTATTCGACGCATAGAATTATTATAATGAACAATTTTTTAATCAAGAAAATCATTTGCCCTTAATTATTAAATGGCGATGAATCAACTGCGTGAAATGCACTTAAACAGTTTTTTTTTGTTCTTTCTTATTTGTCGTCCGTCACAACTTCTATCTGAAATAATGCTTATCAGCGTAATTTAATCGAAACACTACAAGCAATGGACAAAATATATACATTTTTCAGTTGCCTCCACTTGTTTGAGTCAGGGGTGTATTTTGTGATTGTAGGGCGAGGCCACTTCAAAGAACAACCCGTGCGCTTTTTTGATTGTCACTTAATCTTTTACCATCGCATTCAACACTTTTCCAGCACATGCATGAAGCTTTGATCAAGAAAAATTAATTGAGAATCAGAAGAGAAGATCTAAGTTATCCTCAGGTCCAGACATCGAAGGGATCACAGCTAACATTTATCTGTTTTACACTAGTAGGGCACCCCCCACCTCAGAATACGTCAACAAGAGTATGGACTGTTCAATGTCTAAGACCAACCAAATACAGATTCCGCTGTATTTGTCTGTACCAGAAGTGTTTTCGTCTGCCTTTCTCGTTCTTAATTTGCAAAGGTTGTATGACATTGCCTTTTTGGCTAAGTCCTCTGGATTTCTATTTGAACATGCCAATACCTTCTGAGCTGGTCGTGTTCTATTTTTAGCAAGATGTTATTTTTGACATGAAGGTCTAACATGGATCTTGGTATTTCAAATACGATCAAACTTTGCCATCTCAATGTCGTTTTCTCGTCACTTTATCCACTCTTTTCTTTCATGGTGATTGATGTTGAGATCACAACTGGTTTTACTATTCATCATGAATCCGTGATATGTTTACTTTCCACACTCTGTAAGCACTTCATTTACATAATTATCTAAAAAAGGCATATCTGGATCAGAAAATAAGGAACGCAAGCTCTTAATATTTTTGGACTAATACGGTACTTACTGATTTTCTTGATTTTACTCATATGCTAAGCTTTTCTTACATGGATGTGGCTTCCTCACTGGCGATGGCTCTTTCTCGTCATCAAAGAACAGTTGATGTTCTTTGCGATTCTGTACTTTATCTACCAGCGAATAGTGAACGACATTAATTAAGAGCAGAGAACTCAAGGCGCTTCCTTGATGTACTCCTACTGTGACTTGAAATCCTTTAGTAACTCCAGCTGGACATCTAACCATCGTAGGATATCTCTTTGCTGTCTAAGGGACACCCCTTATTAGACCTCATTGTTGTCGATCGAGTTCTTCTTCGAAGTCAACAGCACAGCATGCAAATTTTATAAGGAATTACTATGGACTCCTATACTTTGTATTGCATCTGTTGCTGACTTGCCGGCAGTTATCAGATAACTCTATTATTTTTTGTAGCCAGGCTACTTTCAAACATACACTTTTTAAATTACACTACAGAATGGTTCAGGGCCGATGAATGGTTTAGAAGCACCGTATTTTGCTAGAATGTATGCAATCTCGTTATCATTGTAGTCTTGCGTGCTGGAATCCAATGGATGATAAGTTAAGATAACGGAGAGTAGTAGTTTGGATGTTGTGACAGCAGAACTGTGTGCTTTTAGGGCAGCTTAGCTGTCTAAACTTCTCGGAAAACAACATCAGTGCGGAGATCAAACGGAGAATAGCTCTTGCCAACTGTTGCTTCTTTGGATTAAGAAGGCAATTGCGAAACAAAACCATCTCTAGAAAAACCAAAGTAAAACCCTTTACAGGACCTTAGTCATCCCAGTCTTGCTTTACGGCGAGTAAGGCGTGGACATTGTCGAAAGCGGATGAGGAAACCCATGGTCGCTTCGAAAAAAAAAAAATACTCCGGGTGATACAATGTGTGGAGAAGAAGATATAACAACCAGCTGTATGAGTACCTAGCGCGAGGCTGCGATGGCTGGCCGTGTAGAGGATGACCTCGTCTTAGGTGGCGCAATAAAGTGGAAAAAAAACCTCAACCGAATTAGAGTGCAAAACTGGAGAGAGCTCGCCCGAAATCGAAATTGTTGGCATACATATGGCCTAGCCATCGCAGTGTCGCGATGTGTCTTCTTTTAGCTATACCCATGCCGGTACAGCTCATACAGCTCGTTGTTATATCTTCTCCTTCACACATTCAGCCTTATTATGAGTTTCACGTGAACAGCATTCCCCTCGAAAAAGATCCCATTTCACTTTTCTCTTATTACGAGTTTCGGGGGAAAAATTTCAATGTTCGAAAAAATTCCCTTATTATGAGCTATTTTTTACCGTGTAATGTGAAAACGTAGAGAGCAACTTATTTCACTTATTTTTGTGAGGCGAACAACAAAAGCGGGAAAAATGCATAGTGGAATTTTTTACAGGGGAAACTCATAATAGCATTTAAAATTTCGGGGGAACACAAATGTTCCTGGCGAAAAGCTGTTCACGTGAAACTCATAAGGCTGAGTGTCTTCGAATGCGGGAAAAAAGATCATTCTTGGTATTTTACTTTTGAAATGTCCAAGGGATTCCTCATCCACTTTCGATAAATTCCATCCTTCCACGCCGTAAAGCAAAATTGGGATGATCAAGGTCTTATAAGGGTCTTGAAGAACTTACTTGTCTCCGACATTCACATCGATGAACTTAGTTTCCAAGACCCTGCTTCCAAACCCACAGTGTTTAGTATAATGTAGCTTTGATATTAATCAGAAACAGATACGGAAACATATGGCTATTTTTATGGCAAATCTAAATGAATATCGTCGACTTCACTGATGGTGGAAACTTATATGTAAATGCTTTGTGATAGTGAGTCGACACCAAACTAAAAAACTCCAGCCGCAAATGAACTCCATAACTCTTTGAGAGTACGAAGGCAGGTATTTTTAAGATCCACATGGTTGATGTACACAAACATTTTTTCATACCAACATGCCACTAAAAATATTTATTACTTAAGTGAGAAAAACTACTGATTACTTATGCGGCGGAAATTCACACCAATTCTTTAAAAAGCGCCCTTTTAAAAACAAGACCCTCGATCCACCACTGATTGGGGTTTATCAGATTGGTATATACACAAGTATGTATGTATTACCCAACTACCTAAGTGTTTGTTCGTATGTAGGTAGCTAGGTACTTGCTGGTAATTTATATTTATAATGCACTCGTTGATTTGTATCTTTTGATAGGTCGTCATCATCATGTCGTCGGAATAAGTTTAGATACGTACTTCCGTCAAGGGCGCTTCAAAATTAATCCATTTAGTGGGACTGACCGTTCATCAATAAGCACTTTATATTTTTAAGCAAAGCCATTGAATCGCCAGCTATGACACTTATGAATGTCAAATGAATTCAGATTTCAACAACTCCCTTCCAACATTTATATGCATTCTTCAATAACCCCTTGCCTTGTCACACAGAGATATACCAATACACAACAAATAACTACACTCCCCATCTTGTCTATTACATCATGACATTGTTTATTTGAAATCAATTTTTTTCTGTCTTGCAGACTGTACCTCTAGGCCAGCAGAAAAAGTGTGTATTTATAGTAGCAGAGTTCTCGACTTTTTCGTTATCTTTTTTGTTGAGAACAGAAAACAGCAATCATTTTGTGTGTAATGAATTTTTTTCTTTTGAGGGTCTTATAACTTTGATTGGATAGGAAGGTGCAATTTGGCATTAGTCATGACATCCACTTGTTCTACTCTTTACTAGGTATATACAGTTAAGATAACTCTATGATTAAAATTATGTATTGTTTCAAAAGCAAATAACTTTTTTTGTTTTAAAAAAGGTCAACTGGATCTACCTTTATCTACCTTTCTATGTATACGATAACTCTATGAACACACAATACACATTAACGCGCAGTATAAAAAAAGAAAACATGAAAAAAAAGCAATTAAAATAAAATTTAACAGAAAAAAGAAGCAAGAGAATCGCATTTGCCTAGCGGAGCATAAAAAAAAAAACGAAAGAAGTCTTCACAAAGGCGATAAAAATTATTGAGAAAAAGTGCTGCCAGATGAACCGAGATATGTAAATTTGTTCATTTTACACATCGCTGCCGCCGCTGGCCTAGATTACAAATTGCAAAAGTATTTAAATTTATTATCTGGACTTTGCAGGTTTTTTTTTTCTTTCATTTTTTCTTTTTTGTTTATTTTAATTTTGTAATGTGAATAAGGAAGTTATCAACGAAAAATCGAAACAAAACTTTTGCTGTGGCAATCGTTAAATGTGATGATAAAATACAGAATGTGTTTATTTCATGATGAATAAGAATCATAAAGTGAGTTCGAAGTTACTATTTGAAATTTAAATATTTCTTGCATTGAGTTGGGATATGCAAGGCTTTTTGCTGTCGTTCAGATTTTTAATCTTTTCTAGCTAAACAAAATGAGACAAGGCACTTGATTACAGCTTCTTCAAAAGAAAAGTTCAAGAGAATGAAGTGTTCTTCCCTTAAAAGGACCATAGTTTTGCAAAATTGTACCCAACTCCATTTGATAGAAAAAGCCCACGGAAAAGACGACCTAAATTCATTGTCATTAAAATCGCAATCTCTATAAGCCTTTCGGGACCGGCAAAAGATTGTAGGTCCCTCCATTCTCTCACAATGCATGGTTGTGAGAAATGCGCTAGGCCCCGAGGCTCCCCGCTCTGTTCCGTCACCATAGGTGTGTATGTAATGCAAAAAAGGCATTCCAGCAGGCTTTTGCCTCCCCGAGCTTACACTCTTTGTCTTTCTGGTTCTCTTCACACTCCACACTTAACGCACCTCGACTGCATTCGACAATTGAATGCAGAGTGACCCAACTTTTGGCAAACGAAAACATTCAAGAATGTCTCCGTACCTGTTAAATTTTTTATATTTTATCAATTTAGTAGTTCACAACGGAGATACTCCTTGGACTTTCCAGCCGACTATTGGGTAAAAGTGTGGTTACGGAATTTGTCAATACCCAGTTCTCCCGTCTAGGTGAACGACTTGACACCAAATAAACCGAGATCGTCACCCGACATGAAAAGGATTGTATCTCTTTCAATAACACGGATTTTGGTTTCTACTCTTTGGAAGTGAAGCTAATATATTCCGTGATTGTCTATACCAGTGATGGGCAAAGTACGGCCCGCGGGCCAACTCCGGCCCGCGAAAGCATTTAATCCGGCCCCTGACGCGATGGTCATTTCACATGAATAATATATGACCCACGATAATTATATTTTGACAAAGATTATATTACTATATCTATTATATTTCGAAGACAAAGATTGGCATATCGATTTAGCATTTTTCAGGGGCCAGTAATAGCGATAAGGAAAACGAATCCGGAAAAATTTTCAAATGGAATAAAAACTAGGTTTTCTTTCGATTTGAGATACAAATGTTACATCAATCGATTGCAAATTACTCAAAGAATTTTTTGCGCCCAGAAAATGTATAATAGAACAAATATTTTCTGTTATAATTGCATTTTTCTAGTTTCCTGATGCAATTTCATTTTTCGTATCAGCTGATTGGAGTTTCAGTCAAAATGGAAAAAATCGTTCCAATTATTTGGATTCCACTGACAGACTCGCAGCGGATTTTTTTTCATGCGAATTGCATAAGGAAAACCAGTTGCTGGTGTGTGGCTGCAAAGGGATGAGAGCCTGGCAAGTGGCAACTGACGTATTTTTCATGTTGGCTATAAACGTTCATCAGGGAAAAATTCATGTTTCCATTTGTCTCAACTTTTCCTGGTGGTTTTTCCTTAATGCTATAATTGGCCCCCTTACTCGAGCATAACAACAAATTAAATAAAAAATGCAAGGAAAGAAACAATTCAAAGATGAGACTGGTTAGATGAGGGGTTGCCTAAAATCACTTAAAGCCCAGCTTTTTCCGTTTTACTACTGCATGACTAAGAACGATTTAATTCACTTTCCTCGTTTAAAATTGGTGTCACCAGTGAGTCGAAACAAACTGAAAGAATTCAGTCAGGTGTTAAGAAACTTCACACAGACTTCGAAACAAGATTTGGGCATTCAGTCGTCGCAAGATGCTTTTTCGATGCCGTTTAATGTAGATCCGGAGTATGTCTCTGCGAAATTGCAGTTGGAAATTATTGAAATGCAGTGCAGCACCCATTTAAAACAACTGTTCTTAAATCCCACAAAATTAGAATTTTAAGAAACAGTACTGAAATCTGAATTCCTAAAGATGATTTCTTTCGCCCAGAAAATTATGGCTGTTTGCGTCGTCGCACGTATGCGAACAGACTTTTCGACCATGAAATTGCAGAAAAACTCAATCAGAAACCGACCTACTGATGAACACCTTTTCGCGCTGTTGAAAGTTACTTCGCCACAGCTTGAACCTGCCTTTGAAAATATTATGGCAAATCAAAAAGCCTACCAATGCAGGGCCTTCGAGCAAAAGTTGGATTGTAATTTTGAACAATTGTGTAATGTGTAATGCTGTAATGTTTTAATATGATTAAAAGTTTCAACACAAATTACATTTTTTAAATAACTCTGGCCCTCGTCTGCGAATTCTTGAATTTTCTGGCCCCCCGTTATGAAAGTTTGCCCACCACTGGTCTATACTAAGATCTTACTTACTAAGTGATGCTGATTTACTGTATTTAAGTGAATCTCATATCCATCAATACCTAATCGTAGGACTCACACTTATTTATTGAGTCCTTATGATGCAGCTTCTGGTGCTGCTTCTGTGGTTGCTGCTGTTGTTTTACTGGCGGCTTTTTCTGCTGGCTGGGAATCGTTGTGGGGGCTTTTTAAGCCCCACTTCTGAGGTCCCTCCGCCTATATTGTATCATTCACAACTAAATGAGACCACTTAAGTTCTGCACATGACACACGAACTGCGACAACAATATTTTGGTATATATGTACCTTGTACCTACTCCCATCCTTTTAAGGATTGTTACAATGTGAATGAAATGCAAAAACTCTCGATTGATGATTTTCAATTCGCTGGTCGTGTAACATGCTCTGCTCTATGCTTCTCCCAAAAATCTTACAAAAAAATCATCACTAATATTCAAAGGCTATCTTCAAAAAGAGTATAACAAACAGTTGCAGAGAAATAACTCCACGGGAAATAGGTCCACATGAAATATTGTAATTGGTGGACTTTGTTCTCACTCGGAGGGAACTAAACTCACATTGGTGATATGAACTTATAAAGGGTCCGCCATCTAACGTTTTTTTTTCAACTAGTGCTTATTTCGTGAATGGTAACAATTAGCTCATGTCTGATTTGACAGATAATTAGTTTAATCCTTCCGCTGAACGAATATGTTGCGTTTTCGCTTCTTTTCAGTTGAAGCTCAATTTGATCTTGGCGGGTATGTAAAACAAGCAAAATTGTCGCATTTGGGGCACAGAAAACCCGCATGCATACATTGAAAAGCCGATACATCCAAAACGAGTCACTGTTTGGTGCGGATTTTGGTCCAGAGGCATAATTGGGCCATTTTTCGAAAATGAGCAAGGAGTGGCCGTTACAGTCAATGGCGATCGTTATCGGGCCATGTTGAACGAGTTGAAGAGGAGGATATTGGCAACATTTGGTTGCCGCTACGTGCCACGCATCCGAAGCTGCACTCGATGTTTTGCGCCCATTTTCAAAAAAAAAAAAGTTATTTGCCGGACCCTTTAGTTCTGGCGAAATAAACTTACATTAAATCGATTGCAAAATTTTGTTATTATTTGCATTCAGATTTTAAAATAAACTAACCACTTTGCCACACACTGCACAAATTCTTTGTTTAATTTGCTATTTTCAACATGGAATGTAAATATTGAACCAAAAATCAAACTAAGGGATAACTAACACCACTCGGGTTTTTTGAGAACTTATTTTCCACCTTATCTGGGAACTAGGTTCAGTTAGCTAAAGTTGTTTTATTTCTCACTTAGTATGAATTGAGTACCTCAGTCAACCACTTTTCCGTAAACTTATTGCCCACCCTTGACTAAATTATTTCTACCCTTGACTAATTTATTACCGATTGTTGATTTCTTATGTTCATAATCGTTGCATTTTTCTTAAAGCGCTGCGTTAACTAAGCAGTAATCTGAGAACCAATGCTTAGACTTGAATGGAGGCTTCCGTCGTCTATTGCTGCTCCAGCACTAAAGCGCAGCCTACAATAGTGTTAACGTCTACAACGGATCAAGTGTGCCCGTGGGGTAGTGGTTAGAATGTCTGGCTACCTCCGGTTATGAAGGAGTTCGAATCTTAGAAACATAAAATTTTTTTTTGCTTTTCGCGAGGAATTGGCAAATCCTTTGAGATAAACAAACTGCCATGAAAAGCAATTTCTCACTTAGTCGTTCGGGATCGGCAAACATTTGTAGAATCGTTCTCATTACCAAGGTGTGGCTGCGTCACCTAATTTACTTATTTTTTTTTTTATTTAGGTAAGGTATGGTGGTATCATGACACATACAAATCTGACAACTGTTTCTCCCAAAAAAGTTGTGTAATAAAAAATCAGAGAAACATTGTTAGCTCTAAGAATTTTAACAGGCTTTGATACTTATCTGTTTCCCTCGCACAAAATTATCAAAGTTTCCCCCACGAAAAAGGAAGGAACTCAATAAAAAAGTCCTACTGTCGTGTTCGATGATAGAAAGTGTCTTAGTTGAAAAATTGGTTTCAATTTGACAGTACCTACCTATTCGAAAATAAAACCGAAAGATAAGAGACTTTTTAAATCCAAATTACATCTTCTTTGTAATCTGCAACGATGAAATTCATCAAAACCCTTGAAAAAATTATTCGTCCAGTTGTCAACCTCAAAGAAAGAAGGAATAAAAAAAAACATAGACCTGTGACCATGGCAAAAAATAAAATAAAAAGAAAACTCAAACAAAAAAGTTACTCCGCAAAACTACTTAATACATCCTTCCGCTCCGCATGTGCGTTCTCTTGTATCGATTATTTGCCAAACATGAACTCCCTTTAAGAAAAATCGATACACACAAGTTGAACTGATGGGGTTCATGTTATTAAATTTCACACAATAATAAAGAAAGAAAGCAGAACTGGTAGTAGATATTTATATATAATAACCAATTTTTTTCTTTTTGAATGAATATGGTTAAAAGCACCCACCCCTCTGGCAAAAAAATATCAGTTGCACTAAGTAAAAAGAATTTATTTATTAGCGCAAAGCAATGCGAGTTTCAGCGAAAAGTTAATTTTAATGAAAGTGGTTCCAAGTGCCAAAACTCTATGACTTGAAGGTATATCCGAGCTTAAGTAAAGAAAAACAAAATTGCAATCAATTGCTGTAATTCGAATAAGGGATGAAATCATATGATGTAATTTTGTCGTACATATTTATGATGTTGTATTTGTGTACAGCATTAGGATTCGAAAATTTAAAAAAGAAGGATATTGGATACACTGTCATACACCCCTTTTTTCCTTTTTTATGAAACTCAAAAAGTCTATTGAACATGAACAAGTTTACCAAAAAAGGGGTAGATCTTAGCTTATTTTTGCCAAGGAAGGGGTTAATCTTTGGCATGAACGAACGGGAAATTTTTCTGCAGAGTATTGAAAGCAATGGGGGGAAATTTTCAACAAACTGGTCATCAGATTTGAAAACAATTCAGCTAAGATGGCACGAATAGAACGAGAACAGCTAATGTCTGAATTTAGTAGAATTAAATTGAAGATAGGTGATACAGAAATATGCGTTATACGCATCTTCGTGCTCTTGGAACCCCGATCTATTTCCGAAGCTTGGTTCACTGCTAACGCCAAATAAATTTCTCGTATTGCGTGCTACTTCCAAGAAAAGTGTTTCATTACTTACACGCAGAAAAACTGTCAAGTGTCCCCATTCCTCATGGTCATGAGAATGTTTCAGAAAAATACTGTATAAGATCTGTTTAATCGCGAATATATATACGTACTCGAAAATTACTAACAAAAAGGATTCAATATACAAAAAAAAGTGACGATCTCAGCATGGTTTCGACCTGTAGAGTGAAGGTCGTAACTCTTAAATGGAATTGAACCAAAACTATAGGGGAAATAAAATTCCCTTTTCTATAATGCCTGCTGAAAATACATAGTGTTTTATCCAGGAATAGGGCAGAAGGGTATAACTGATGAACCATCCGTTGAACTCTAACCCAACAATGAAATACTCAGGTTAATAAAAAAAGAGCAAATTTTATTCATAAAAAAATTCAGTTAGTAAAGCAGCCAGAGCTGTATGGAGCAACGATGTTTTAACACCTGAAAACACTGCAAGAGCGGAGCTCTGAAACGGAATTGAAATATTGTAAAATATTTGAACGTGTGCTTTTCGGAAAGGCTCTGACTGGTGTCAACTTGGCAGCGCCCAGATGTTGCAACTTCTATTGCACGTCAATTCTTTTACCCAGACGTGACTTTCTAAAATAAGCGGAAGTGTTGGTCAAAGAGCAACGCTACAATGCTGTGCGATAATTGACTGACTGCCCGAATCTCAGAGGTCTGCAAGAACTTATGGGGAATGTCTATACAGCGGATGGATTCGACGGTACAGAATCAAAAGCTGACATCAACAGGTTGTTCAGGGTAGGGTCTTTCAATACTAGGACAGGGTATTGATGGTGGCTGATAAGCTCTTGGCGATCAAACGACAGCTCTCAAGCTTCTGCAACAAGGTGCTGGGTTATCTATCCAACCACTTACAAATGTCATGGTTCCGAAACAACCAATGTAGCTGGAGAACGAGTAGAAGCTCTAGACTACTGCACAGCAGACATAACCGCACTCCAAAAAGTGCAATGGAATGGGCTAGGTAAAAAGAAGGTGAAAACCTGTGATATCTACCATGGCTACAGCTACAGACAACAGCAACAACACTTACATATTTAGATGCGGAGGTAGAATCAAAGATAAGGGCTGCAAGCCATAATTCGGTCAATGAGTGTACTATAATATCATCAGGGCTAAATTTACCAACATAAGACCACACCCCACAGAAAAGAAAGACTTCTACTAGCTTTTTGAAAAAACATACGAACAATAATCTAGAAATCACTCCAACCAAAATTACCATGTTCCGATCGACGCAAGACAATCTTATAGTCTTATTGATGTACAAACCTAAACCTTCCGAGGGGCCAACTTTAAAGGGGGGAGACCACTTTAAAAATTTTCAAAAAATCAATATTTCGAAAGTATGATATACAAAGAACTTTATGACCAAAGGAAAACTGAAAATATTGAATGAGTTATCGCATTTAGAGCGCGAGAACAACATGCGGTCGGGTGACGAGTCAGGTAGCTCGGGCCGTTTGAGGAGGAGCGACCTTCGATTCACAATACCCTCCACTGTTGACCTTTTGTATGGAAGATGAAGGTCTATTGAACGAGAAAGTCGAAAGTCTATTGTACGCGCGTGGAATCGCCGATTAATCCGTAAGTTACTAAAATTAATAATTTTCTCGTGGTGAAACTTTAAACGCAATTACCTCGAAACCACTTATTCAAAAACTGCTGCTGCGTGTTGTAGCTCAAAAAGTGAGCTACCGATTTAGAAGACATTTTGGGAAGTTACTCTCAGTAATATTATCGAAAGGATATATGTACCTAAAGTTTGAAAGGTAGCGTGTAAATAAATAATTTTCGGGGGTCAAATATGTCGAAAAAATAGCCGAAAATTCAAACTTTGGAGTAAAAAGGCTCCCAAATTTAGAATTTTGAACTTTTTCATTCTTTTTTAGGTATATCCTTCCCTTTCATTATGTCAATAAAAGAATGAACTTTGATAAAACTTTTTCAGATCAACCGAAAAAGAGTGGCAACTGCAGCAGTTTTCGATGTCGCCGGAAACAGGCGTCCGGAGAACTTCAATAACGCCGCCATTTTGTTGGTCATCCCATAGATAAAATTTTTTGTGAATACTGCACAGCTCTAATAAACATTTCTCCTAATTTTGAAAATGATTGGATTAAAAAATCCCCAAAAAAAATGTTTTTTACGCTCTTTAAGTGGTCTCCCCCTTAATTAGGACCACTACTTTGCTGTAGCAAAAATCCAACGAGTACAGTGCTCCTCGGATAGGTACTTCTTAGGTTTTGCTATCTTTTATGTGCAATTAACCGGGAAAGTTAGTTATTCAAACCCGGTTACGTGCTTGCTGATAAAAGGACCTGCTTTAATACCTTAAAAGCATTCGTAACTGAGGAAGTATGTAGTATTGTTTGTGTTTTTGTTGGACATTGATGACATTTCAATTGCTGTGAAGTCAGTTGGGCTCTTATGCTGATTTTGAAACAAAACAAGGAATGCTTGATTTTTATTTTGTGTAAGTAAGGTAGTTATCCAAAAAAAAAAGCGTGCTTTTTAGATAAACGTGTTGATAAATAGAGGGCGTAAAGCGGGTTGGGTAAATATCCGCTAAGCATTTAACAGGGTAAATTTGTAAGCAATATCAAATAAAATAACAAGCGTAGAAGAAACATGAAAGCGGAGAGGTAAATAAACGGGAATTACTGTATATGCTTTTCACGACTCTCACGAACTAACGCTGTGAAACGATATGTCGTCGCAAAAGATAGCCAATGCCTTTCCTAATCACGTGTGCCGCAACATCTGAAGTTATGGGTTTCGCTCGGCCTCTAAAACACATGGTTAGATGAAGAATGCACTCAGGCAAATGCAGCAAACAAGCGATAAAAGTTGATGCAAAATAAAACCAGGGCTGACTTTGGCCAGTACAAGTAGATCTGTGAGAAGAATGAAAGGAAGAACATGGAATCCTCAAAAAGAAAAGGAAGCAGCATGAAAATTGTTATTCAAAGACAGATCAATACTGAGCACTTTAACAAGATTAGGTTAGATTTAGGGGACGGTTAGAGCTGGCTCAGCTCTGGGTACTGCGGTGTCTGAATGAAACCTATTGTGCCAGCCCATGTGAAATTTCAGGGCAGTTCTCCTGCTCCTGAATTGAACCAGAAGTTAGCAATCTTCTGTGGGTGAATGAGTTTGAGTTTATCTAGGAGGATGATTTCATAGTCAAGTACATATTTGCTTTCTAAGGCGGAAAAGTACTGGACATTCTGTAATAATGTGCAGAGATGTTTCTTCATTTTCGAGGCATAGTCTACAGATAAGGTTACGCTACCAGCCTCATTTGGTGAAGATGTTTCTTTAAAGAACAGTGACCGGTTAGTAGCCCTGTGCAAATTTTTAAGGTTTTCATATTGAGGTTCAGTAGGAATTTCGATGTTTTTTCAGTATATTCTGGCAAAAAGAATTTTGAACAGATTTGACAGGATGAGTTACTCCAAGCTTTATTAGATTCCTCCAGTAGGATGTTCTTGGCAGTGTTTTTGAAGGTGCTTTTATTTACACCGCAGAAGGGTTCAGGTCCGACGAATGATTTAGATGCGCCGTCTTTAGCTAAGATGTCTGCCTTCTCGTTACCATCATAGCCTTTGTGTGCTGGGATTCAGTGAAGGATTACAGCGTTTTTCCTCGCTAGTTCAGAGAGTAACATGACAGTCGCTTGGACTAGTTTGGATCTTATGACAGGTGAGCTTAACGCCTTTAGTGTAGCTTGGCTGTCTGAGAAAATGAATATTGTTTTGCTTTTCGTGTTCGATGAACATACATGACATATTATTCTCGAGCATTCTTTAATGGACTGAGGCTAATCGATTTTGCTGCGGGGCTGAATCTTGTTGTAAGTAGTAGGTACGCGCTTCCCGCATCTCAAAATTCATAAAGGTACATGGCGATCCCCAGATCAATTAACCGTCAACCAAATTGACCATGTTGCGATCGACGCAAGGCACTCTTCCAGTGTTCTAGATGTCCGAACTTTCCGAGGGGCCAACTTTGACTCGGACCACTACCTTGTTGTAGCCAAGGTAAGAATGAGGATATCTTGTTCACGACCAGCGCGAACTAACGCTGTGAAGAGATATGACGTCGGAAAGCTACAATCGCAAGAGATTGCCAATGCCTTTTCCAATCGAGTGTCCCTTCAATTATCCTTGAATCCCATGCCACCAGCATTAAACATTGAAGACCAGTGGCAGCAATGCCAAGAAGCCATCAGAACCGCTGCCTCTGAGGTTCTGGGTTTCACTCGGCCACCAAAACGAAACCCATGATTCGATGAAGAATGCAGGCAGGCAAATGCAGCCAAACAAAGAGCACGACAAATGCTTATGCAAACACGAACAAGGGCTGCTTACGATCAGTATAACGAGATTTACAAGGAGAGAAGAAGGGAAGAACACCGACTTCTCAAAAAGAAAAAGAAGCAGCATGAGAAGCGCTCGTTTGAGGAAATAGAGAGGTGCCATGACAGGAACGAGATTCGGAAGTTTTACCAAAAGGTAAAAAGATCCTGCCAGGGTGGCAAACCCCGAACTCAAGCCTGTAAAGACCAGCAGGGAAACATAGTTATAGTCACAGTCGCTACTGAGGATCTGGAAAGATCATTTCTGCAGACTGCTTAACGGCGATGAAGACACAAATTCCGCTGTCAGGCAGATTGCCCCATTCAGCTTGGACGATGATCAAGAATGCCGCCCTCCCGACCTAGAAGAGGTTAAGCTTGCCATATGCAAACTTAAATCAAATAAGACTGCAGGTGCAGATGGCCTTGATGCCGAACTTTTCAAGGCAGCTGGAGATCAGTTGGAAAGGAGCATGCACCAGCTGATCTGCATGATATGGTCGAAAGAAAGCATGCCCGATGAATGGAACCTCAGTATCGTATGCCCGATCCTAAAGAAGGGAGACCCTCACAATTGCGCCAATTACAGAGGGATAAGCCTCCTTAACGTCGCTTATAAGATCTTGTCTGCTGTAATATGTGAACGTCTGAAACCCCACGTCAACAACTTGATAGGTCCTTACCAATGTGGTTTTAGACCAGAGAAGTCCACAATAGACCAAATTTTCACATTACGGCAGATCTTGGAAAAAACCCGAGAACATAATATCGATATTCACCACCTCTTTATCGATTTCAAGGCCGCGTATGACAGTATTTACAGAGACGAGCTGTATAGAGCCATGTCTAGTTTCGGCATCCCTGCAAAGCTCGTACGACTATGCAGGATGACTTTGGAGAATTCACGCTGCTCCGTCAAGGTCGGAAAAGAACTCACCGAGACCTTTGATGTCGAAAAAGGCTTTAGGCAAGGCGACAAACTGTCATGCGATTTCTTCAACATCATACTTGAACAGATTGTAAGAAACTCAAACTTCAACACCAGAGGAACAATCTTTCAAAAGTATGTACAATTACTCGCCTATGCAGACGATATTGACGTAATGGGAAGAAAAAAGCGTGATGTCATAGGTGCTTTTGCGAGTATTGAAACAGAAGCGGCAAAAATGGGTTTGATGGTTAAAGAGGGCAAAACGAATTATATACTGTCATCAAACAAGGACACAGAACATCAACGAATTGGACAAAACGTCACAATAGACAGACATAACTTCGAGGTAGTACAGGACTTCGTCTACATAAGATCCGCTGTAGACACGGACAACAACATCAGTGCGGAGATCAAACGGAGAATAACTCTTGCCAACCGTTGCTTCTTTGTAACCCAAAGAAGGCAATTGAGAAACAAACATCTTTGCGCCTACTTGATAGGGTACAAAATAGAGCGTTAAGATTGATAGGTGATAGTTCAATCGTAGAATCGATTGATTCTCTTGGACATCGTCGAAACGTCACCTGTCTCTCTCTCTCTTTTATCGCTTTTTCCACAAACAGTGCTCTAGTGAAATAGCCAGCTGCATTCCTCCCTTGAAACAATTTAGCCGCAACACCCGCCTCGCTAGGAATGCTCATCAGTTCTGCCTTGAGCCCAACTTCGGGCGTACAGTCAAGTATAGAGATTCTTATTTTAGTCGCACCACCCGTATGTGGAATGCTTTACCTGGCTCTGTGTTTCCCCTGCATTACGATTTACAAAGATTCAAAAGCAACGTGCATCGGTGTCTCCTTTCAAATCCTCTCCTATTTTCCTAAATGCTCGCACTGTGTTTAATAACATTATAAGGGTAGTCATAACCCCTTGATGTGCGCGTTAATTATAAAAAAAAAAAAAAAAAACCCTCTCTAGAAAAACCAAGGTGACCTTGTATAAGACCTTAATCATCCCAGTCCTGCTGTACGGCGCGGAAGCATGGACCTTATCGAAAGCGGATGAGGAAACTCTTGGTCGTTTCGAAAGAAAAATTCTCCGAATGATCTTTGGTCCCGTATGCGAAGACAATGTGTGGAGAAGAAGATACAACAACGAGCTGTATGAGCTGTACCGCGACATGGGCATAGCCAGAAGAATACGCATCGCGAGGCTACGATGGTTGGGCCATGTAGAGCGGATGGACCCAAACGCTCCGGCTCGTCGGGTGTTCGAAAGCACATTGCAGGGAAATCGCGGAAGGGGAAGACCTCGTCTTAGGTGGCGCCATCAAGTGGATGAAGACCTCAACCGACTTGGAGTGCGAAACTGGAGAGAGCTCGCCCGAGATCGAAATCGTTATAGAAGGATGTTGGTTGAGGCCCAGGTTCACCCCGAACTGTAATGCCCACCTAAGTAAGTAAGTATTCTTTAATGGCAAAGACTTCAGCATGGAAAATGGACGAGTGACTGCCCAGACTTACAGAAAAGTTCATTCTGGGACAGTCGCTGAAAATGCTTTAACTAACAAAACAGGAAAAAGTTAAAGTCTGAGAAGAATCTCTTTCTTTTGTCTAAGCAAGACCCTGTGAGAAACAAACGTGTTGGTGTCAATCACTCAGAAACATGACATCAACATCAAACCATGGCAAGAGTTTATTTTCTTTAAGATAACAAACAACTTTAGACATCGATAACACCTGTGTGGGTTTAGTCCAAATTTTTTTCAAATGAGAATGTTATAAATAAAAAATACCTTCAAGTTAATAAGCCAAGTTTATTACCAAGTTATGTGTACACAGCCTATTTATGCAGAAACATTAAACCCAGTACAAAAAATTAAGTAGGTACAGCCAATTCCATGACACACAACTGATATGTGACTTGTATGTGTTTCTACTTATGTACAAAGACGTATGGGCATATGAAGTAAAAAAAAAGAAAAACAAAATTTGGAAACACTTTGATTACTCAAGTTTACACTTATTACAAGTATAAGTGCAGTCTTGTAGGTATACAATTTCAGTCTTTGTTATCGCTTAAATAGGGTCGATGATTAAAAAAAATGTGCCTACACATACATATATAGGTACTCGCCTTAAGCGACATGAATTCTGAGCAACAATATTTGCATAGGTATGTCCAAATAAAAGAAAGAAACACATTTTAACCCAAAAAAACATAAAATAATATAATTTACATTTTAACAAGAAAATAATGCTGTAGACCATGGAATAGATGTGAAAATATGCACACACTATGCAATATGCATCCTGCATCACACTCACTCTCAAACCATTATCTTTTGTAATTAACAAAATCAATGACATAAAAGGGAAACAACAAAAGTGTATCAACAATAACTGCACGAAACTTGTGCGCGGTAACCAAACTAATCGGCCATTTCCAATGCAGATTCTCTCTCGCTCTCGAAATTCCAAATTTTAGCCACAACCAGAACCAGGAACCAGCAGGCCTTAGCCTCAACCTCAGCCTCACACAGCACAGCACAGCCACCATCTTCTCATCATCCTCACAATGCTTTAGTACTGACTGTAGTACAGCATCCACATACATAAACGCAGTAGAAACACACAAAACAAACGGCCGCCAATATATTTTATCAAAGGGGATAGGGTGGGGGATGGTTTTTGGTTTGGATGCTGAGGCTGTAGCTGATGCTGCTGGTGGTGTAGCTGCTCTCGATGATGGTGGCTGGCTTGGTAAATTGGTGTGGGTAGCACGAGGAGACACAAAAGCCACCACTCTGCTGCACCCCCACTTTAAAATTGAGCCATGTGCAGGGTCGCATTCAGACTCTTGTAAAATCTGGGCGCATTTTTTTTTTCACACCCAATTGCGGTCGACAGTCAAAGTAGGACCCCGTTTATCCCCTTGTAATGTTTTCAATTTAAATTTTAATTACCCAACTTGACTATAATCGCATTAAAGAACAGAACGGTCAATCCCTAACTTGGTTTACCTACCACTTTGCAGTTGACCCCTTCTAGTCTCTTTTTTTTTTTTTAAGAAAACTGGTTTTATCCTTGAACACGTTCGTTGCCCTTTAGATCCCTCCAATGATTTTGGATGAAAAAGTTATCCCGTAAAAAAACAAGTTTGACATTTTGAAAAACAACAGTTAATTTTTTTTATGTAGACAAAAAGCTTCACAACTTGGACTTATCCCAATTAATATCTGCGGCTGATGTTCTTGTTCCTTTGGCCTCACCTTGCCCTTGAGAGGTAATACAGCCCCGACAAAATACACAAGCGAGACTGTCCGTCGACAACGTCACACAGCCGACAACATTAGCGACGACACGACGAAGGACGCGACGTGGCACACTGTGGAACCGAATCAGTTAAAGTACGAGCAAAATAAGGAACGTGTGTTGTGTATAGCTAGGCTAGGCTAGGTTTATATATATGTACGTACCTACGCCTCGGTTATAGTTAAAGAGCTAGAGCATCATCATAGCAGTAGCAGCAAAAGCGTGGGTACACAAAAGAAAAGAAATCATGTGGAAGGGGTGAATTTCCGTCGCTCTCCAGAGAGATAACATGATATGGTAATGCAGGGTGGCAAATGGGTGGTCCATGGTAGTGGGGTTATGGCGGCTGTCGAGTAGGTTGGGTACCTACCTCTACCTACCCTGAGAATGGGAGATTGTGCTTCTCTTGTACTGTGTATAGAGTTGAGGTGGTGGACAAATGAGTTGAGCGATGGGGCTGAAAAGGGATGCTCGTGTCTTTTTATAATTTCTTTTTTTTTTTGCTGCTGTTGTTGTTGTTGTTAGTCTTCTCATTTTCTATAGAAGTTTTCACTGTTTGGTTGTTGTTTGTATTTGAATTGGGAGATTGAGATTGGGGTTGGTTTTATTTTTCATATATTTTCGTTTTTCCGTTTTTTTCTTTTAGGCTTGTCGAATGGGTGTGCGGGGTTGTTTCGTGAAAATCTTTAAGCCACTGATGTAAGTAATGGATAGCGGCGAAACATCCAGCAACTCACTAAGCGCATGTATAAATTGGACACGACAAAATATACATATGTACCGACATGTATGGGAAGTTATGTAATCCTCAAGCAACTGGCGCTGTATATTGTTGTAGTGCTGTGTTTTCTCAGGAATCTGTTCAGGATTTAAATTTTCTGGAGATGACATGTTTCATTTTGTTTTTTTCAGAGTAAAAGAATCTAGTTAAAAAAAAAATAGAAGAAAACAATTTGCTTATGGGTCGGAACGGCCTACACCAAACATAATTGGAATGGCAGTACATGATTTTGCTTCAAAAATAATTTACTACCCAATCCTTCAAAAGTGTCATCGAGCTCTCTTGTAATATACTAGCAGTTGTCATTTACATTTTTCGAGTTAAAAAAAAATCTATACCATATCCAAGATTACTTTCTATCCGGATACCGTTGCGTTGTGAGCGGAGAAAACTAGATTACAGTCAGATCATATATAGAATATAAGTCAGCTGTTCTTGAAATTTCGCGTCGGAAAGCTGAGCACACTAAATTTTTTAGGATACTTCTGAATCGACTTCAAGAAATTACAAGCTTTCCCGAACCGAAGTGGCGATAGCGACAAAAACACTGCAATTATTACAAATTTATTGAAACGCAGTGTCGTTCACTTTTATGTCACCATGTGGACACAATTTGACACGTGCTGCCGCAAATACAAAATCGCCTTACTTTGGGAGAGACATAAAGCAACTACAACTCCCTTTATTTGGCATGACAATGTATAGAGAAAAAATACTGGAATTAGATTGCGACATTTCCTTTGGCAGCCTCTTTTTGTTTATTTCATAAAAAAACCTTATCGCAGGCTTTTGATGACAAACTTGAGAGGACCAAGAATCTCGGCAGAGGAGTTCTTTCTTTGAAAGTGTCTACTTCTTCAAACGAGTTCGTTAAAAGCGTCGTCATATAGCATGAAGTGTTCTCTCATCCGAAATTCGACTGCAAGCCGATCTTTTTATGAACACAAATTGGGGTTATTTCTACAAAATATGGGCCCTTGTAAGTAAAACAATATAAAACTCGTCAGTCTTGATATTGCTACAGATAGTCTATATTAACTACTTTAAGTCATATTTGAACCTGATATCGTCAATTCAATAATTATTTTTTAAATATAAATTTACTTTTGTGGCGGTTTGGGTCGTTTTTGGGCAAAGAAATATACAACCTGACTCAGCCCGAAAAACGTGCAAAAACAACAACTTTGCCTCACATATGTGGCTAACAATCTCATTGACTAGAAATTGTGAGCTTGGTTCGTACTTTAAAAATGCTTCAGGGATGGTATTCTTATTCATATTAAGTCTCACGAAAATTCAGTTCCCCAGTATTCTATTTATTCTTGTCCTAATGAATAAAATGTTAAATGAAGATGAATAACAGCTTTTTCTGAAAAAGATAATCTTGGATTGACTGTTCGGAACCAGCAAAAAATTGTAGGTCTCTTCCATTCCCTCACGCAGCATGGTTGAGAGAAATGCGCTAGGTTCGGGCTCCTCGCTCTGTTGCATCACCCTACAACGTCGGAAATTCCGTTCGATTACTGATGAGAATGTCTAATTGTGGTACTAGATAGCTCGATAACGTAAGTGGTAATACCGAATCCACATAAATCCGTCATGAATTATGAGATAATTTGTGCCGTAATTTAACCCCTGCTCTTTTGGGAACACACCCTAAATAGTCACAACTATTAAAATGTCTACCAACACCAACTCATTTCACGATAATGATTAGGTTCAGAGTTGTAGGTCACCAAATGCGTTCTATTTTATCGAACTTAGCAATTGCCCAGTCCCTCCACCCCTTTCTCAAGTCGGTCCTTGATGTTACTTGAGGAAAATTTAGCATTTTGATAACGAATTATTTAGTTTTTAATATCCCAGCCTACTTCATTTCATTTATTTAATATGTAAGTAAAAGTATGTACATATATCAATGTGGTTTTAGACCAGAGAAGTCCACAATAGACCAAATTTTCACATTACGGCAGATCTTGGAAAAAACCCGAGAACATAATATCGATATTCACCACCTCTTTATCGATTTTAAGGCCGCGTATGACAGTATTTACAGAGACGAGCTGTACAGAGCCATATCTAGTTTCGGCATCCCTGCAAAGCTCGTACGACTATGCAGGATGACTTTGGAGAATTCACGCTGCTCCGTCAAGGTCGGAAAAGAACTCACCGAGACCTTTGATGTCGAAAAAGGCTTTAGGCAAGGCGACAAACTGTCATGCGATTTCTTCAACATCATACTTGAACAGATTGTAAGAAACTCAAACGTCAACACCAGAGGAACAATCTTTCAAAAGTCTGTACAATTACTCGCCTATGCAGACGATATTGACGTAATGGGAAGAAAAAAGCGTGATGTCATAGGTGCTTTTGCGAGTATTGAAACAGAAGCGGCAAAAATGGGTTTGATGGTTAATGAGGGCAAAACGAAGTATATGCTGTCATCAAACAAGGACACAGAACATCGACGAATTGGACAAAACGTCACAATAGACAGACATAACTTCGAGGTAGTACAGGACTTCGTCTACCTAGGATCCGCTGTAGACACGGAAAACAACATCAGTGCGGAGATCAAACGGAGAATAACTCTTGCCAACCGTTGCTTCTTTGGGTTAAGAAGGCAATTGAGAAACAAAACCCTCTCTAGAAAAACCAAGGTGACCTTGTATAAGACCTTAATCATCCCAGTCCTGCTGTACGGCGCTGAAGCATGGACCTTATCGAAAGCGGATGAGGAAACTCTTGGTCGTTTCGAAAGAAAAATTCTCCGAATGATCTTTGGTCCCGTATGCGAAGACAATGTGTGGAGAAGAAGATACAACAACGAGCTGTATGAGCTGTACCGCGACATGGGCATAGCCAGAAGAGTACGCATCGCGAGGCTACGATGGTTGGGCCATGTAGAGCGGATGGACCCAAACGCTCCGGCTCGTCGGGTTTTCGAAAGCACATTGCAGGGAAATCGCGGAAGGGGAAGACCTCGTCTTAGGTGGCGCAATCAAGTGGATGAAGACCTCAACCGACTTGGAGTGCGAAACTGGAGAGAGCTCGCCCGAGATCGAAATCGTTATAGAAGGATGTTGGTTGAGGCCCAGGTTCACCCCGAACTGTAATGCCCACCTAAGTAAGTAAGTAAGTAAAAGTATGTATATCTTTTACATTGGGCCTTATGGCCTATAATTATTAGTAAAAGTTAAAAGCAAAATCTGAATCTAAGTTAATTTCAAAATCAATAATAACATAACACGTTAAAGTAAGTTAAGATAAATGACAAACAAGATACAAAGATTTAACAGAGAATTTAAATTTTCATTGAAAACATTCTATACAAAATTTAGTTTAATTTCAACTGAATTAATGTACTTTTTTTTTATTTTTTAACAAAAGAGGAGGCTTATATGCCAATCTGGAGAACTCAGACCTAATATCCGGTCCATTGTACTACCAGAGTAGCAGCCTTCCCTTTTTTTTGTGTTGCAGTAGTTGGAAATAAGTTGTTAGTAATTTCACATATATAACCTCAAGGGCGGCGTCCATATGAAACTGGGAGGCTGAAAGAAAAGTAGATGCCCAAAGCGGGATACGAACCCACGCGTCTGGCCTATCTACTAAACACTCTACCACTGCACCACGGCCGCCCCCAATTAATGTACTGCCAAGTATCTGAATAGAGCCGCATCAAACTGCTTGGTGCCTCGAAGTCTTCTTAGAGAGTAGGGTAAATTGTTCCACTGCCTAACGACGTTCACGAAAAATTGACGCTCCGAGTTTCTACAGCTGAATATCGGTTGTAGCAACATAAAAGAGCGAGGTGATCTTTGCGAAATGTATTTTTGCAGAGAGATATTGATGGATACTAATAATATTATTGAGTGTTTTCAGAGAAAAATAATTGAAGTATTGGTACAGACTACAGCCAAGAATATTATTTGAGTAATTAGACACGTGGTCGTATAGATTGTATAAACATAACGACATAGATTATTGAAAGCCACATTTAGGTTTCTTTTAGTTTCAGAGTTATGGGCACTGAAAATTCGGCAACCGTATGGGATGATCGGTACGACTAAAGTTTTCACTAAGTAAAGTCGAATAGGTTGAGGGGTGAAATGTTTTGATAGGGAAAGACTTCGAAGGGCACCATATACTTTGCCAATTACCATTTTGATATGATCATCCCAGGTGAGGGTTGAGTTAAATAAAATGCCAAGATTTTTGGCCCTTTCAACATACTCCAGTTGTACTGTTCCTAGATAAAGTCCAGGAAGATAGTTAAAATCCAGTTTGTATTTATAGATTGTAATGCATTTAGACTTCTTAGGATTATGGCAAAGGTTGTTTGTTTCAGACCATGCTAGTCTAGGCTTTTCAAGTCAGTTTTTAATTTATAAGCCCCATCTTCAATCATGCCTAGCTTGCAGCTGAGTCGAACTTGAACATCATCGGCGTACAAATCAAGTGACGAGTATTTCACCTGAACAGGAAGGTCATTTATAAAATTGGAAAATAACAGAGGACCAAGAATTGACCCTTGGGGAACCCCTGTGGCAAGTTCTAAAGGCCGTGATACCCTTTCATCTATCACAACTGCTTGGTTTCGTCCGCTAAGGTATGAACGAACAAGGCTCGCCGCTGTGTTTCAAAACTGAAACTGATCTGTTAATTTTGATATCAGTATCCTGTGGTCAACTGAATCGAACGCCTTGGAGAAGTCAAGAAGTACAAGAAATGATATCAAATCATCGTCCATTGCGGCTCTTATATCATCTGAAACTTTGAGAATAGGAGAGGCACAACTATGGTTTGATCTAAAGCCTGAATGCTAATCACACAATAATTTTTTTCTGCGTAAAAAAAAAAAAAGTTGAAATTTGTTCATGTAAGATTTTTTCCAGTACCTTAGATAAAAATGGTAAAATCGATATCGGTCTGAACTCAGGTTGAGTCAAACGTGTAGCCGGTTTTTTAAGGACTGGAATTACTTTTGCTACTTTTTAAGATGATGGAAAATACGATGTCATTAGTATGGTATTAAAAACGTGCGTGAGAACAGGTAAGATGTGGGGTAAAATCATTTTAACAAATTGTGGCTGCATTCAAACTGTCACTTTTTGGCTGTTGGCTATCACTAGTCGGGTGTCGAAAGGCAGACATTTTACTTTTCCCTTTTTTCCTTTACTCCCTCAAAAGAAGTTGGGATACTTTAATATACTTTAGCACTTTATATTTCCATGATCCATGACCCTCTTCATCAATCTAGAATCTAGGATATTGATCAGACAAAAACATCGTTGGGGGTACTAGTACAAATATGTAAGTAGTAGCATTTATTATGATATATCGGTTGAAATTTCAGAAGCCCAACATTTTTTTCGCCACAGATTGTTTGAACATAATTTAGTTGCGTGCAGTCCAAGAAAAGTCCCTATTGCAAAACATTATAAAGAGCGTTTAATATTTGCAAGACCAACAGAGAAATAGCGCACCGTTTTAGAGACGGATGAAAGTTCTTACGAAGAAGGAGCCTTTAGGTCTCCAAATGCTGAATATAACCCCAAATACACAAATTGTTGTTTTACACGGAGGTTCAAGCTTAATGGTGCGAGTTTTTTTTTACAGTAGAGTTGAGGCCTTATATTGGAGTAAACGATTCATAGTTAAACACTTTTACGTTCAATATCAAAAATGTTGTGCTTTTTTATGCAGAGGAAGACATGGCTTATGTGGCTCTTCCAACAGGTCGAACACCCCAAGTACACCAGCAAGAAGATTAAAAAATAGTTTGAAAATAATTCAATAAATTCAATGTCGCCAGCGCAATCGCCTTACCTAAATATGTGAGCTTACGAGAAGAAAGCAATCTCAGAAACTAAACCGAGTGGGTATTAACGAAGGACTCTTTAATAAAAAATAAATAAGAAGACGCCACAAAGATATGGAAACGTCGGAGTCTAACTCATTTCTAGGGCCCACAATTTGGTGCAGATTCCGAACAGCTAAGTAAGAAAGCATTTTTCATGGCACTAAATTTTACTCACGGAGGGCTTGCTAATTCCTCGACAAAGGCGGTACCCGTAAAAAACTTTTATGTTTCTGGAATTTGAACCTCGAACATCTCACGTAACAGGCAGACATGCTAACCATGACAAAGCCAGCAAAGATATCTGATGTTTTAATTTAATGTAATTATTTGGCACATGGGTCATTCCAGCGAAACCGACACCTTACGCTTAAAAAATAAATAACTTAATTTATAATTAAATCCATATCTGGAGAATAGAACATTATACGTTCTTATGAAATGAAATTATTACTTAAGTAACATTTAAATAATTCATTAAAAAGCTGATTTAAAGTAAATACAAAAAAAAACTTTGTACACTTGTATGGCCAAATATTACTCTCCCCACCCGAGCATTGAGAAGCATATTATTTTTGTTTTACGAGATATTTGCGCAAATTATACTAATACTTAATCTGTACAATATCAGGAACCATATAAAATTAGGTTCTTCAACAAAAGTTTCATAGTTTCTTGCCTATTGCGAATGGTGTAAGTCAACTCGCAGAGGAGAGGTAATTTGATGTCCCACCCGTCACACTTTTCATACCATCAATTTCTTATAATAATAATGATATTTTCATACCTTTTTCGATGGTTCAGTATGGAATTACAATTCAAGTATGTGAAAATGTCATATTCAGTACGTAAATCGTTGTCGTTTGACAGAAATGAAGCAAAATGTAGGTAAAAAATGAGTATAAATGTCCCACCCGTCACAATGGAATGACCCACATCTAATTTGCCTCTAAATATTGGCATACATTTTATTTTTGAACGAAATATGGTTCTCGTTGAGTTGCTAATTTTCTAACGCAGCTGTCGGTACACGTGTATTTCTTAACATTAAGATTAAGTAGGTAGGTAGGTACAACAATTAGCCGTAGTGTTTATCAAATTTAGTCAAACAACCAAAGATGAAAAAAGAACCGAGAATGTTTATTTTTGGCAATATAATGGTAAGGCATCGGCACCTAAAAAGTTTCGTTATTAAACTATTTTCAATTGGAAGTTTTATAGGTCCGTTAATGGGTGGTGAGTTGAACTAAGCATATCCTGTTTAACAGTATGCAAGCAGATTTTCTCCCACTACCTCGATGGACAGAGAAGTTACATTAAATGGATACCTACATTCACCGTTGCGTTGGTTCCATTTAGTTGCACTTCTTAAATAGTATGTACCTCTCTATTAGATAATTCAGTGCCCTACTCACTCATCATTATCGGAACCACTAATGAGTTTCTACAATACGTGGAACTCTATAATCCAAGTATGTATATGTGTAAACACATATCAGTAGCAACACTTTCCAAATTCAATTTCAGAAAACGAAAACAAAAACCTATTCTATGTTTAGAAACCTTTATAAGAGCTTCATCCAAAAATAAATAAAACTCGAATTGATTTCAATGCGTTGCAAAGTCATTAACAAACTTCACGACACCCTACGGGATAATAAATGGAGAAATGAGTCTATACCACACAAAACCACCACCACCCTTTTTTCACTACCCAGGTTTCCGCAACAGAAAACAACAACAATGAGCAAAGTAAAAAAAAAAAAGAAAATAACGAGAAGGCTTGTAAAATTGAGTGCGTGGGTGGTGGTGGAACACAGTCGTCGTCATCTTTGGCGTCGCCAAAGTTCACTCACTAACAAAAGTCATCCCTAGTTGCTAGAAGAACAGAGCGAAAAAAGTGTAATAATAATATGAAAAAGTTTTAATATTCAAATTACATTTCTGATTATTTTTTCTTCACTTAAAATAATAATCGGAAACTTTCTTTTGACCTAAAAAGAGAAGACAACACCGATAGATGCATGTGAAAAGCATTGAATTGAACACACACGCCATGTTCTTTTATTCTTTTTTTTTATCTTGTTTTCAGCAACCACTCCTCCTGTTCCATACGCAGAATAATACGCACACAGGTGCCATGCTTAGCCAAGAGCACCAACGACACTGGAATGGCTAATTGTGACAGGTGTAAAGAGTGTGCACACAATCCATGGAATGGTATCCAAACTAGGATCAAGTGAAAATAACAGCAACTCTAATTAAACAAAATACACATCGATGGTCAGGAAGAGAAGTATGGGACCATGACACAACGGACGACGACGACAAGGGGGCAGCATTGTGTGAGAGAGAAAATTAGAAAATGAAAAGTGGGTGGGTTGGGTTGAGTTGAGTTCGGAGGAGGGGGTGTAGGTAAGTTGAGTTGGAAAGCAAGGGTGTCAGAGGTTTTAATCAAAAGGGGAGGCAGAGAAGCACATACATATACATAAGTAAAGTACCTACCTGCAACGATGACGATGGCAGCAGCAGCGACAACAGTGGGGTCAATAATTTCAAAACGATCGTTTAGATTGCCTGTTTCTGGTTCCTCTTTCTATCGATGAACGGCGCGGCGCTGTCCAATGGTGGCACTATATACTTATGCTATATATATGTATGTAGTTAGCTACACGTCGTCGTCGTCGTTTTCGTCGTCGTCAGTACAGAAATTCCTTCCAGCTCTATATACTTGTATGGAAAATTGAATTCATGAAAAATAAAACACAATCACTGGTTACGTTGTTGTTGTAGATGAATTTTAAGAAAACACACGAGCAGCAAGAAACATTTCTTTAAAATTAATTTGATTTTCTTTTCTCAATTAACTTTGCATTTTGTTTTACACTTTTTCACTATGGCTCAGTGTTTTTTATTTATGTTTCCTTTTTCCGGATATTTTTCCGCTTTTTTTTTCGTATAGGTATCTGTGTGAAGAAAGCACGTGAATTATTGCGATTCCTATCACCAAATGGGCATTGGATTTCTCTCTTTCGAAAGCGGGGCTGTGAGGGACACCCTCTTAAAGTTGACCGAAAAAGTAGAGACTTTTTTCAACACCACACACAGGATGTGAAGACACGACCCCGAAAAAATGACATTTCTCGACTTGTCAATGAAAACAAAATTAAAATGCAGAATTTCTTTTGTTTTGAGATAGGAGACAAGATACAGATAATCGGAATTAGAAGTGAAATGATAAAAAATATATTTTTACAGATTAAACTTTTTTGTTGGTTTTTCTTGTCGATCTTCTTATGATTGCCTCTTCCTATTTTACATAATACACAAGTGTTTGTGTGTCACCGCGCGTGAACACAACCGTACACAATGAAGAGGTAAGAAAAAAAATTGCTCTCTAATACACGCACAGAGTTGAATATGCCGCGCTGAAAACTGAAAACCGACAGCGCCGACGAAACACAACACACGCACACACTTACACTCTACTAGTAACACGAACGACACACACTAAATCGATTATCGCATCGTTTGATTAAAGAATTTGAATGGAAGACGAGACACCAGGAAAAAGGGAAAAGAACTTCAAACTGTATCTTCTTTTTTTTCAAGTTTGCACTGCTACAGAATATGGAGATTAAAGTTGGAAGGAAAAACAATTACGATGCAATTGCAGGTTTTCAATTTAATTTAGCTTCAAAACAAACACAAAATGTTTTTTTTATTTTGTTTTTACAGATAAAAAAGTTTTACGATAGATTTTCTTCTATTGTATTCAATGCACAGGTCCGACGAACCGTGCTGCACACTAGCGAGACAAACCAACGTATAAAGATTTTGTGGATTTTTCTTTGGAGTTTGATTCTTTTTCTTGATGGTGTTCGTAGGACAGTTGAAAAATGTAAGAAAATTTCGCTGAACGATTTTTGTAGTGAGTGCATTCAACGACTATGCAAGGGCGGGTGAAAATATTAAGTAAACTAAACGACGTGAAGGTGTCGCTAGCTGTTTGAAAAGAACTTCACCCCGCGGGGCTCTTAAGTGTTATTCACATGAGAACGACGAACGAACGACGAATGAACGAATTGAATTGAATTGAATTTTATTGAGTCTTTTGTTTCTTTTACAATATGTGTCTTACAATTCTTATTCTAAATTGATAGTTCGTACAAAAGCGGCTGTAATGTATGGCCCTCTTTGAATAATTTCTTTATATGAATAGCCTCGTGGCTGTCAGTTTCATTTAGTTGTACCTACTGCTCGCGCTCAAGAGCATTTAAAAAGATTCTTTAGACGGTTGTCTTACCTTAACACTAATAAATAAATATATATACAATAGAAATAACCTAAAATGAAGAGCTATTTGTCTCTATCTTTCTTTTGTTCGACGCGCATGATCGAGAGCTAATATAACTTTACATATATATACAGTTTCTTAACCTAAAGCAAGGTTATGCTGAAATTAGGTTTCATATACGAAAATATATGAATTAAATAATTTTGAGAACGAGAGCGTTCTGTTTAACAATTATCGTTGACATTTGCACTATTTGGATAGTTAAATGAGATATCATTTTTCTTTTTTTCTTTTTTTATCCTTCCTTTATGGAAATTTTTTTCTTTTTTGAGAATTTAGACATTTATATCACTTAGCGCGTGTTGCATTGAAATTAACATTTATGTTTTATCATTTTGGCAAGCAAATAGCAAAGATTTGATATTAAAATTTACATTACAATTCTTGGAACTTTTTGTACACGTTTCTTAAACACTGGAAAAAAAAAAATCACAATTGATTTTGGCTGGCTTTTGGTATGTAGTTGGACCTTTAGGTCCGACGTGTTGCGCTGCTGCTTGATGAAGCTTGGATATTGGAGGTCCAACGCCGACTTCATGTCTATCGTTATCGTCTTCAGTGTCTTTTTTTCTTCATCGCTGGTTGATGAAGTTGGTGGGCCCAGGTGGGACTGATTTTTACGGGGCGTGAACTCACAGCCCAGAGTCCAGTAAGGATCTAACCAGGCAGTTGCCTGCATTAGTTGGAGTTTTATTCCTCGTTTTGAGGTTATCGGTTGCTTGAGTTGAACATTACAACTCTGTAGAAATTAATAAAAAAAAACGTGCGGTATCGGCCACAGTTTTACACTTTTTTACAGTTTTTGATAAACAGTTACCGCCGTATTAATAAACGCGGAATAGCTGGGCTAAGCCTTATTCCATGGATTAAGTGGAAAATGGTATAATGGTGGCTTTAATTAAATGGAAAATGGTATAATGGTAACTTAATCCATGGAATAAGTATTTCCCAGTTATTCCGCGTTTATTAATACGGGGGTTAATGTTTTACGGTTTATGTTTTAATATAGGACGGTTGTGTCCACCCAAACACAACCGTCCTCGACCACGGTTTCAACATCTCCGACGAATGAACGAATATTTGATAATTTTGACATTTCATTCACATGTGAGGAATAAAGATTAAAGGGCCTACTAAAATACACTTAGCCGAGCTTAGGCTAGTGTCAAAATCAGACGAAAAGTTTCCGAAAGTTTTAGTTAAACAAAAAGCAACTATAACCGTGTTTCATTGGGAATTTATATTCACTTCAGCAAAACATCGCAAAACATCGCTCATGGAAAAACTCAAAAACAACAACTCTAAAGTGAATAGCGTAAGTGGACAAGTGAACAACAGGGATGGTTGGTAAATAATGGAGTTTATGTGAAAGTGAACTTGGTAAATGAATATAGCCAAAAAAGCGTTTTATTGAGACTCGCAAGTGAAGTGAATATAGAAATTCCAAATAAAACACGGCTTATAATGGATTCTGGCTACTTAACATGTAAATATGCGTTGAGCTGAGCCGAGTTAAGTTGATACCACAGAAGAGATACACAAGAGAGCAAATCACACCACACAATGCAGACAAATGGAAGTTGTGGCTTGCGGGGCAAGAGAAGTGTTGGTTTTCTCTCTTCTTTTCTTCCTCTATGGTTGATAGGCTTTGAAGCTGACATTTACGTAAGTTCGAGCCAATTCAATGGCGACTCTCACAATCAGGTAGCGCTGATACCCGTCATTTCTTATGACGTTTCAAAAATATCATGCGATCTAATGAAAGATTGAGTGAACTTGTTTCTCCTTCATCAATAATTTCAAGTGTTCTAAATAAAATTTATTAAAAGTAAAATAATTGCAAGCAGTTAGCTGCATAATATACTTAGCAATAACTAAGTCTTGTTGTTAACACGCTACGAACAATTTTATAAGTGGATGACCCTTAATTCCCGTGAATAACTCGGATTTCTCCGTCATACACGTGGAGCACAACCGGTCAAAGCCTCCGTCTGCGCCTCAGACGCTGGGCCCCAGTCCAAACAACAACTACCTGATGTCCAACAGAAAACTCAAAAATGAGTCTCCAATAACAGCCAGCAAGGCCAGAAAAGCTGGAAACGCAAAATTCCCGTCCAAACCGGAACTAAACGCGCTTCAAATAGAGGCTGCGCAGCAACTTTTAGTCCTGAAACATTCGAGGACTAAGCCAGAACACCTGGAAGGCACATCGATGGATGCTTCAACTACATCGATTGAAGAAAATGAATTTGACGACGAGGAATGGCAAATTCCCGACAAAGGGCATACCACCTACGCCAAACAAAACCAGAAAATGGAAGCCCCATCTATCAACAGCGAAAACCAGTTTGAGGCCCTAAAGAACCTCACCGTACACGCTTCTAAAAATATGAATAGACGACACATTAGCAACAGGAGCATCCCCAGCCAAGCGACCATTAATGATGAAGAATTAACATCAAGAAACAACCAAGGAAAGGCAGCAACCAGTTCTAACATCGTGGGAGACACATGCAACACTTCATCTATCGGAATTAACCCGCAAGAAATTGACAAGAAACTGCTCAGAGGTAAGTACTGTCCACCTATGATTATGCAGAATATCAATATTAAGAAATTAGTTAGTGACATTAAAGAAAAAAATATAAATTTCAATTACAAAATAGTGAACAGAGGGTCTCGGTGTAGGTTTTACGTAGACGACAACACAGTGCATAAGCACCTGTTAAATTTAATCAAAGATAGCAAAGAAATCCAAGGTTATTCCTTCACTAGGAAGGAGGATAAAACTACAAATCTTGTCCTAAGGGGCCTCACTCTCGATTACGAGGAGAGTGAAATCCTAGATGAGCTCAAACGTCGAACGTCTTTGATTGATAGCGTATCCAAGTTCGAGACCATTAGGTCAAAACAAAACCAGTTAAACTATAACCTCTTTCTAGTTCGCCTTCTCCCAGGTACTAGCGCTAGTAGCATTCTCAATATTAAGTTTCTCTTCAACACCAAAATCAGTTGGGAAAAACCCAGAGGGAACACTGGCCCCCTACAGTGCAGGAGGTGCCAACAATTCGGTCACCTCGCCAAAAATTGTGCGAACAATTACAAATGTGTCAAATGCACAAAGAGTCATGACCCAGGGATGTGTCCTACCCTAAAAACCGCAGAAAGCAAGGCGACTTGCGTTAATTGCGGGGAAGACCACCCAGCAAATTTCAGAGGCTGCAGCGCCTATAAAGCATACAATACAAAAAAGTCAAATTTTATGACGTCAGCCAGACGGAAAAATGGCGATCTTTCAGTCAAAAAAAATTCTTATGAGAGCGAGCTACTTCCCGGCATTTCTTACGCCAGCCACTTTAGTAACACAGCTGCTACACCTACAGCTATTAAAAACAATATCCCTGCTTTTACACAAAATAGCTCACAAGGACACAACATCATACAACAATTTGTCAATTTGTCGAAAGACCTATTTGGCCTGGAAATGCAAACGCTGGTTGCCAAAATCCAGAGCTTCATGAACAACCTACATAAATTTGCCTCTCCTTTAGACAAGAAGCTGGCGTACCTTGAGTTGGTCAACCAACTCTTAATATCGACGAAATGATGCTAAAAATCCTCACCTTTAACATTACGTCCTTAATATCACATGCCAGAAGAATCGAAATGTCCAAAATTCTTCAGGCAAGCAACATTGATATCGCGTTTATTCAGGAAACGCACTTAAACTCAAAACACAAGGTAATGATAGAGTCTTATAACACTATAAGAAATGACCAACTCCAAGGAGTAGCCATCGTAATTAAAAACAACATTCAATACAACTGCGTTGACCTTGATCATCATTCTCAATTAATTTCCAGCATATTCCTCAGCCTAACTGTTAAGAAGAATGAAGTGACCAAAAAAATACTTCTTGGCTCCTTATACTTCCCGTCAAACTGCCCAAGCACATCACTCTGTAACGAACTAAATAAAATTGAAGCCCTGGCGAATAAGTTCGACGGGGCCATACTAGGAGGCGACTTTAACGCCAGAAACCCCACTTGGGGAGATCTGAAGCTTAACCTCAACGGTAAAAACTTAATGGAATGGTCACAAAATACAAACTCGTCACTTACTCTAATATCTTCACCTACGCCTACCTTTCTAAGAAGCTCTTCATATCTAGATCATTTTTTGATCTCCAATCATATACTAAATCATTTCAACCCAAACTTCAAAGTGAAGACCTTGCATACCTTTACTGAACACTGTCCTGTACTCCTGGAACTGTGCCTGGAAGAAACTGCAATTCCCACTTTTCCCACCCCCTTTAGTCAGTCATTTAAAAACACAAACTGGGAGGCATTTAGAGAGCTCCTCGACAGCTCACTATTAATTGACTTTCCACCCCACAGCCATTGT
This sequence comes from Melanostoma scalare, assembly GCA_949752695.1. NCBI lineage: Eukaryota > Metazoa > Arthropoda > Insecta > Diptera > Syrphidae > Melanostoma > Melanostoma scalare. Next base: position 156,520,638 of record OX456984.1, on the reverse strand, counting down.
CTATCTAACCAAGAGATCGAAGACTATATAGCTAAATTCAATCATACACTCTTTGACTGCCTTAATAGACATTCATGCAAAACTCGTTTCACTACAAAAAAGTACAATAATCTACCTTCAGATATAGAAAAACTCTATGAAGTTAAACACTCCTGGCAAAGACGTTTAAAACATATTTACCATAACCACTACAATAGAATAAACCCCCAGTATAAAGAGCTATCAAACAGAGTAACACTCCTCAACAAAATCATCCAAGAAAAAGTAACCATTTGGCTCAATAACCAACTAAGTGACAGGCTCCAAAAAATTAAACCTAGTCCACAAGCCTTTAAAGAATTCTTTAGACTGGCAGGCAAAAAGAAATGTTTTACATGTAATAAAGTCATTGTAAACAACTGCACCCTCACAAATGAGCTGAGCATAGCGACTGCGTTTGAATCCCACTTTCAGAACATTTATTCAGAAAGCCCTCCTACTTTTAACATCTTAACTACCGAGGAAGCCACCCGGACAGCGCGAAACATTAAAATCGCGAAACCCGAAAGAATCTTTTATTTTGACGGGGACAATAATGCACTTAGACCAATGGCCTCACACATATTTACAGATATCGAAGAGGTTTCTTGCATCATAAACCTTCTTAAACCTAAAAGATCAGCAGGCCCTGACGGGATCTCAAATTTTGCACTTAAAAAACTTTCCCCTATGGCTATAAAGTTCATTACCATTCTTATCAACAATTGTATAAACAATGGGTATTTTCCCCATTCTTGGAAAACTGCCAAGATACTTCCAATACAAAAAAAAACCAACATTTATGAGATAAATAATTTTAGACCCATCTCTCTGCTTTCAAATTTAGGGAAAATTTTGGAAAGAATCATCCTCAACAATCTTAACTCAGCAACGGATAATCCCATCGAACCCCTCACAGACTTTCAATTTGGATTCCGAAGAGAGCACTCTACAGTCCATGCCCTCCTCAAACTACACACAGACGTCACACTCAACCTTAGAGAAAAACGAAGCACAGTAGCATGTGCCCTTGATATGGAAAAAGCGTTCGACAGTGTCTGGAGAGACGGACTGCTCTATAAAATATCTACTCTTAACTTCCCCTCTCATATAGTTCAGCTACTTGAAAGTTTCCTCTATGATAGATCCTTTTTTATACAAATACAGGCGACGAAATCCAACACCTGCGCAAGTAACAGACGAGTCCCTCAAGGATCCATTTTAGGCCCACATCTCTACAACCTATTCCTCCACGACTTTCCTCACACCTTCCATGAACAGGGGATCTCATCCACTAGCCTATTATATGCTGATGACACAATCGCATACACCAGCCACAGCTCTCCACTCGTCGCTACTGCATACTTGCAAAAACATATCAACATTATCAACGTCTACTACAACACTTGGGGCATCTCCATCAACATCCCCAAATGTGAAATGATTTGCTTCAGAAACGCGAGTGGAAAGGGCCCGGCTAGCACTGTTCTGGAAAGTAGAAACATTAAAATCAGAATTAACGGAAACACCATTACAACCAAGGACAATATCAAATACCTCGGGGTAAACTTCAACAAGTTGTTAAAATTCTACAATCATGCTAGAGTTACACTAGCTAAGGCTCGTAAAATCACAAACATGCTGTCACCCTTTCTCAGACATAGATCCTTATCCAAAAGGTCCAAACTTCTATTCTATAAATCCCTGATTAGACCCATAATGACCTACGCTTTCCCGGTCTGGTCTTCAATATCACCATCTCTTGCACTGGAAATAGAGAGACTGGAGAGGAAAATTCTGCGTTTTTGTTCAGGTAAAAACTTCCAAACCCAAACTAAACGTTTCTCAAATGCAAGCATTTACAACGACACTAAAACCGTTCCGATAATGAGATACGTCCTTTCACTATTGAAAAAGACAGTCTCCAAATTTCACACCTCAAGTAACGACACCATCAAGGATATCACCTCCTCGCGGTCGAGCTGCCCTGAGGGACAAGAGAAATATCTATCAGTGGTACCATCTCCTTAATGGACTTTGACTCAACATCGATTGCTGAACCCACGACTTTCTACACCAAGACCTTGCTGGGTCAAAACCGTGGCTAATGTAAGTAAACATTTAACAATCTCAATTTCAGATTAGTGGCACAACACTCGCTTTATTGTTCAGTACCACAAACTCTTAAATCTGCATATAGGTGGGCATTACTTGCTCCTTCCTTTATCTTATTGTACTAACAAACTAATAAATAACTTTCTTTTGAGATCATTATACAGATGAAATAACAAACACCAAAATTATTTTTTAATAAAACTTTTATTTCACAGCAAACGACAATTCCAAATCTCAAACGTACATATATGTATGAATGTAATATACAATTAAACACCTAGACAACAAGAATTTACTCTCTAATATAAACAAATCTTTGTACTTTACAAAACGAAAAGAAAATTTAATAATTTTGACATTTTAATGTAAACATGATACCATGTATCGTTCTCCAATTAAACAATGAAGCGCTCTCGCTTCATCAATTAACATTATATTTGTTTCACATGAAATCACACTGGTGTTTCGTACCTGAGAACGATAGCCCGAATGTATACTGTGTATACTCGACTCACTCGTTCCTTTAGTTTTTAAGTATTTATGTATAATTGTATATCTATATGGTGATACTACTCACCCTCGTAATGTATATCTTATGCTCCTGAGCAAGAGCAAAACACACAATTTGTAACTGACAGCCATGAGGCATTCTAAAACAGAAACTAGATAAAGCAGGCAATACTCGATAGCCGCAGATTACATTTATAAGTAATGTTCAAAGAATTGTATCTCTCTGTAAATACTCTTTCAAAGTCTCAATAAATTCAATTCAATTCAATTCAATTCAATGGCTCTTGCTAAATTGTGCGAAAGTTAGCGAAATTTAACGAAACTGAGTAGAAAATCTATTATGGTTAGTGCCATATAAAACAATGTATTGGCTCGTTCGCTTAAGTAGGCGTAACGCGTAAGCTCGGCAAAGAGCATTATAGTTGGCCCTTAGAGGGTAAACCATTACTTCTCTTGCCCCACAACTTCCATTTGCTTACATTGTTGCTTTTGTGACACGAGACCTGTTTGTGATACACGTATTCAGCTGAATATAAAGTTGTGTCAGGGAAATCACTAACACCACTTTATTTTCAGATTTCAAACTAGTTTTGAAATCTGAAAATAAAAATAGTGTTTGTAAAATCAGTTTGAGGACAGATGCCATTGTGTGGGTGAGGTTTGCCTTCTTGTTGTATCTCCTGTATCCAAGAGATACACAAGAGGCCTTGAAGAAAAGAGTAAGCCCGTGTGCAACGTGGGCAGAGATTGTGATTCTATCGCTCCGAAAATAAAACTTATGTTACCTTATGGTCGTAGAGGAATAAGGAACAAGAGGACAAACCTCACACATACAACAGCATCCGTCCACAAACTGACTGTACCATCACCACTTTATTTTCGGATCTCAAAAGCAGTTTGAATAAAGTGGTGTTAGTAAATTCACTGACCCAACTTTATATTCAGTTGAATACGATAGATCTCGTGTTACAAAAGCAACAACGTAAACAAATGGAAGTTGCGGGGCAATGGTTTCCCCTCTTGTTCTTTATTCCTCTAAGCTTATGGTATAGAATTGCACACATCTATGCGTCTTACGGTACGAACAAATAAGAATACGTTGTATAGATCGGAATCGCAGGCTTTCAAGTCATGAAAAGAACTGATTTTTAAAGAAAAAACGAATGAAAAGAGATAAAAAAAATAGATTTTATTACAGAAAAAAAATTGGTAGCTTCAAATTATTGAAGCTTCTTTTATAACCAACAGATTGATAATGGAAATGCGATTTCAGAATCACCGTTATACTTTACCAATCTGAGCGAAGCCATTCGCTTGATTTTTCAAATACTCTTTTCTACACTCCATTTCATCGGCTGGTCTATTGTATGGCAGCCAAACTGGTTCTCCAACGAAATATCGCTTGGCTTTAATGTAGTTCTAGATTATTAAATAATATTAATCATTAAAATTTTCAAAAGTTTAGACCAGAACAAATTACATTTGTATCCAAGGTGAATCGATGATAAATTCCAGCAGGAATAACAATCATGTCTCCTTTGGAAACAGCAATACGCACCCATTTTTCATTACCGCTGGTTAAATGTAAAAAAAAATTGAGAAATAAAAATATTAAAGTCAAGAAAAGTATGTATACCTACAAAATCAGTAAAAAAAATTTAAACTTACTCCCTCACATCGAAATATCCGGATCCGTCAATAACAAAGCGAATTTCTTCATCGGTATGTAAATGTTCGGTGAAAAACGATTTTAATTTGTTTTCATAGTCAGCAAGGCATTCTTTGGAACAATTAATCTACGAAAATAATAATCTATACAAGGTAATGATAGAGTCTTATAACACTATAAGAAATGACCAACTCCAAGGAGTAGCCATCGTAATTAAAAACAACATTCAATACAACTGCGTTGACCTTGATCATCATTCTCAATTAATTTCCAGCATATTCCTCAGCCTAACTGTTAAGAAGAATGAAGTGACCAAAAAAATACTTCTTGGCTCCTTATACTTCCCGTCAAACTGCCCAAGCACATCACTCTGTAACGAACTAAATAAAATTGAAGCCCTGGCGAATAAGTTCGACGGGGCCATACTAGGAGGCGACTTTAACGCCAGAAACCCCACTTGGGGAGATCTGAAGCTTAACCTCAACGGTAAAAACTTAATGGAATGGTCACAAAATACAAACTCGTCACTTACTCTAATATCTTCACCTACGCCTACCTTTCTAAGAAGCTCTTCATATCTAGATCATTTTTTGATCTCCAATCATATACTAAATCATTTCAACCCAAACTTCAAAGTGAAGACCTTGCATACCTTTACTGAACACTGTCCTGTACTCCTGGAACTGTGCCTGGAAGAAACTGCAATTCCCACTTTTCCCACCCCCTTTAGTCAGTCATTTAAAAACACAAACTGGGAGGCATTTAGAGAGCTCCTCGACAGCTCACTATTAATTGACTTTCCACCCCACAGCCATTGTCTATCTAACCAAGAGATCGAAGACTATATAGCTAAATTCAATCATACACTCTTTGACTGCCTTAATAGACATTCATGCAAAACTCGTTTCACTACAAAAAAGTACAATAATCTACCTTCAGATATAGAAAAACTCTATGAAGTTAAACACTCCTGGCAAAGACGTTTAAAACATATTTACCATAACCACTACAATAGAATAAACCCCCAGTATAAAGAGCTATCAAACAGAGTAACACTCCTCAACAAAATCATCCAAGAAAAAGTAACCATTTGGCTCAATAACCAACTAAGTGACAGGCTCCAAAAAATTAAACCTAGTCCACAAGCCTTTAAAGAATTCTTTAGACTGGCAGGCAAAAAGAAATGTTTTACATGTAATAAAGTCATTGTAAACAACTGCACCCTCACAAATGAGCTGAGCATAGCGACTGCGTTTGAATCCCACTTTCAGAACATTTATTCAGAAAGCCCTCCTACTTTTAACATCTTAACTACCGAGGAAGCCACCCGGACAGCGCGAAACATTAAAATCGCGAAACCCGAAAGAATCTTTTATTTTGACGGGGACAATAATGCACTTAGACCAATGGCCTCACACATATTTACAGATATCGAAGAGGTTTCTTGCATCATAAACCTTCTTAAACCTAAAAGATCAGCAGGCCCTGACGGGATCTCAAATTTTGCACTTAAAAAACTTTCCCCTATGGCTATAAAGTTCATTACCATTCTTATCAACAATTGTATAAACAATGGGTATTTTCCCCATTCTTGGAAAACTGCCAAGATACTTCCAATACAAAAAAAAACCAACATTTATGAGATAAATAATTTTAGACCCATCTCTCTGCTTTCAAATTTAGGGAAAATTTTGGAAAGAATCATCCTCAACAATCTTAACTCAGCAACGGATAATCCCATCGAACCCCTCACAGACTTTCAATTTGGATTCCGAAGAGAGCACTCTACAGTCCATGCCCTCCTCAAACTACACACAGACGTCACACTCAACCTTAGAGAAAAACGAAGCACAGTAGCATGTGCCCTTGATATGGAAAAAGCGTTCGACAGTGTCTGGAGAGACGGACTGCTCTATAAAATATCTACTCTTAACTTCCCCTCTCATATAGTTCAGCTACTTGAAAGTTTCCTCTATGATAGATCCTTTTTTATACAAATACAGGCGACGAAATCCAACACCTGCGCAAGTAACAGAGGAGTCCCTCAAGGATCCATTTTAGGCCCACATCTCTACAACCTATTCCTCCACGACTTTCCTCACACCTTCCATGAACAGGGGATCTCATCCACTAGCCTATTATATGCTGATGACACAATCGCATACACCAGCCACAGCTCTCCACTCGTCGCTACTGCATACTTGCAAAAACATATCAACATTATCAACGTCTACTACAACACTTGGGGCATCTCCATCAACATCCCCAAATGTGAAATGATTTGCTTCAGAAACGCGAGTGGAAAGGGCCCGGCTAGCACTGTTCTGGAAAGTAGAAACATTAAAATCAGAATTAACGGAAACACCATTACAACCAAGGACAATATCAAATACCTCGGGGTAAACTTCAACAAGTTGTTAAAATTCAACAATCATGCTAGAGTTACACTAGCTAAGGCTCGTAAAATCACAAACATGCTGTCACCCTTTCTCAGACATAGATCCTTATCCAAAAGGTCCAAACTTCTATTCTATAAATCCCTGATTAGACCCATAATGACCTACGCTTTCCCGGTCTGGTCTTCAATATCACCATCTCTTGCACTGGAAATAGAGAGACTGGAGAGGAAAATTCTGCGTTTTTGTTCAGGTAAAAACTTCCAAACCCAAACTAAACGTTTCTCAAATGCAAGCATTTACAACGACACTAAAACCGTTCCGATAATGAGATACGTCCTTTCACTATTGAAAAAGACAGTCTCCAAATTTCACACCTCAAGTAACGACACCATCAAGGATATCACCTCCTCGCGGTCGAGCTGCCCTGAGGGACAAGAGAAATATCTATCAGTGGTAGACATCTCCTTAATGGACTTTGACTCAACATCGATTGCTGAACCCACGACTTTCTACACCAAGACCTTGCTGGGTCAAAACCGTGGCTAATGTAAGTAAACATTTAACAATCTCAATTTCAGATTAGTGGCACAACACTCGCTTTATTGTTCAGTACCACAAACTCTTAAATCTGCATATAGGTGGGCATTACTTGCTCCTTCCTTTATCTTATTGTACTAACAAACTAATAAATAACTTTCTTTTGAGATCATTATACAGATGAAATAACAAACACCAAAATTATTTTTTAATAAAACTTTTATTTCACAGCAAACGACAATTCCAAATCTCAAACGTACATATATGTATGAATGTAATATACAATTAAACACCTAGACAACAAGAATTTACTCTCTAATATAAACAAATCTTTGTACTTTACAAAACGAAAAGAAAATTTAATAATTTTGACATTTTAATGTAAACATGATACCATGTATCGTTCTCCAATTAAACAATGAAGCGCTCTCGCTTCATCAATTAACATTATATTTGTTTCACATGAAATCACACTGGTGTTTCGTACCTGAGAACGATAGCCCGAATGTATACTGTGTATACTCGACTCACTCGTTCCTTTAGTTTTTAAGTATTTATGTATAATTGTATATCTATATGGTGATACTACTCACCCTCGTAATGTATATCTTATGCTCCTGAGCAAGAGCAAAACACACAATTTGTAACTGACAGCCATGAGGCATTCTAAAACAGAAACTAGATAAAGCAGGCAATACTCGATAGCCGCAGATTACATTTATAAGTAATGTTCAAAGAATTGTATCTCTCTGTAAATACTCTTTCAAAGTCTCAATAAATTCAATTCAATTCAATTCAATTCAATGGCTCTTGCTAAATTGCGCGAAAGTTAGCGAAATTTAACGAAACTGAGTAGAAAATCTATTATGGTTAGTGCCATATAAAACAATGTATTGGCTCGTTCGCTTAAGTAGGCGTAACGCGTAAGCTCGGCAAAGAGCATTATAGTTGGCCCTTAGAGGGTAAACCATTACTTCTCTTGCCCCACAACTTCCATTTGCTTACATTGTTGCTTTTGTGACACGAGACCTGTTTGTGATACACGTATTCAGCTGAATATAAAGTTGTGTCAGGGAAATCACTAACACCACTTTATTTTCAGATTTCAAACTAGTTTTGAAATCTGAAAATAAAAATAGTGTTTGTAAAATCAGTTTGAGGACAGATGCCATTGTGTGGGTGAGGTTTGCCTTCTTGTTGTATCTCCTGTATCCAAGAGATACACAAGAGGCCTTGAAGAAAAGAGTAAGCCCGTGTGCAACGTGGGCAGAGATTGTGATTCTATCGCTCCGAAAATAAAACTTATGTTACCTTATGGTCGTAGAGGAATAAGGAACAAGAGGACAAACCTCACACATACAACAGCATCCGTCCACAAACTGACTGTACCATCACCACTTTATTTTCGGATCTCAAAAGCAGTTTGAATAAAGTGGTGTTAGTAAATTCACTGACCCAACTTTATATTCAGTTGAATACGATAGATCTCGTGTTACAAAAGCAACAACGTAAACAAATGGAAGTTGCGGGGCAATGGTTTCCCCTCTTGTTCTTTATTCCTCTAAGCTTATGGTATAGAATTGCACACATCTATGCGTCTTACGGTACGAACAAATAAGAACACGTTTATAAGAGTTAGGTTTTTTGTAAACACCCTATTCGAACGAAACAAACTGTCATTTAATTGCAATTGTATGGGTATGTACATAACAGATTCAAAGTAGAAAGTAGAGTTATATTTTCTTATATATATCGAACACACTGTTAGCTGTTACCGTATGATATTAATTATTGCTTCTGCGCAATGCGCACTCGAAATAAAGCTGTTGTCAAGTCGAGTCGTCTTCTTGTTCTTTTATGTCAGTACAGTTGTTCTTTTTTTCTCTCGTCTACTTACACGTTGTATAGATCGGAATCGCAGGCTTTCAAGTCATGAAAAGAACTGATTTTTAAAGAAAAAACGAATGAAAAGAGATAAAAAAAATAGATTTTATTACAGAAAAAAAATTGGTAGCTTCAAATTATTGAAGCTTCTTTTATAACCAACAGATTGATAATGGAAATGCGATTTCAGAATCACCGTTATACTTTACCAATCTGAGCGAAGCCATTCGCTTGATTTTTCAAATACTCTTTTCTACACTCCATTTCATCGGCTGGTCTATTGTATGGCAGCCAAACTGGTTCTCCAACGAAATATCGCTTGGCTTTAATGTAGTTCTAGATTATTAAATAATATTAATCATTAAAATTTTCAAAAGTTTAGACCAGAACAAATTACATTTGTATCCAAGGTGAATCGATGATAAATTCCAGCAGGAATAACAATCATGTCTCCTTTGGAAACAGCAATACGCACCCATTTTTCATTACCGCTGGTTAAATGTAAAAAAAAATTGAGAAATAAAAATATTAAAGTCAAGAAAAGTATGTATACCTACAAAATCAGTAAAAAAATTTAAACTTACTCCCTCACATCGAAATATCCGGATCCGTCAATAACAAAGCGAATTTCTTCATCGGTATGTAAATGTTCGGTGAAAAACGATTTTAATTTGTTTTCATAGTCAGCAAGGCATTCTTTGGAACAATTAATCTACGAAAATAATAATCTATATTAGGCATAAAAATGAACGAAAGAAAAACTGTGTACCTCATCCTCATATGAATAGTTTCTTTTTTCACGAATATCTGCTAAGAGCGAGTCTCTCTGATAGTTATCTGCGTCAATCTGAAAGAATGAATTAACTTTAGATAAGATAAAACTGTAAAGACAATTTGTATGGGGTCTATTATACTGCGTGCATTTGGTTTCTTTTTTCGGTTTTCTTAATGATCACTGATCAGTTGATGGTGCAAATTACATAATAACATATCTTTATATCCTTAAAGTGAAAAGAGAAACCGATGACATTTTTTTTACTGTTTTGGTTGTTTCTGTGTTTGACTCTTATAGTAGATCTGTTTGTAAACTTTAATTTAATGATAAAAATTCTCCCAAACCAAAGTGTTTTTGCAGTTGCGGCAGCGCAGCGGCAGAAACGACAGCATTTTCTATGACTACTAATACACGGTGAAATTTGTTGCATGCAACTTGTTGAACACCATAAGTGCAAAAGAGAACGAAAGTTCGAGGCTGACAATGACCTACCGTGTGTCGCACGGGAGAGAGTACGACAACTATGGCGATAAGAAATAATAACGGCTTTAGATGGAGGGGTTCAATACAATCACGGGAGGGGAATCTATCTTCCCCCATTTAGGCGGTAGGGGCAATTTTATAAAAATTGACTTAAAATCTAAAAAAAAAAATATTGTAAAAGAACGGGGACATTTACAGATAAAAATTATACTTTTTTAAGAATTCAGAATTCTTCACTTTATAATAAGTTTTAATGAAATTAATTAAATTTAAATATTTATTTTGAACCCCTCTACAGGATTCTATTATCAAATCTTGGAGCTAAAGTTATCGTACCTACTCGTGGTTCACAAAGATGAACTTATCATTAAAATTGATCCTGAAAGTAAATACTTTGTGCGTATAGAAAAAAGAAACACTAAATAAAATAACATGTATACTTTTGTGATTTCAATACAGTTATATTGAAATCACAAAAGTATACATGAGATTTACGTTGCTAGCAGTGAGATGCCTGCAACCCCTCTGCTTCGGCTCCTCACAAGCTTTGGGATGGGTGCAAATTTTTTTATATGAAAAGTTTCATTTAAAACTAAAGAATCTTTTGAGTTTAAAGAAGAAATATAGTTTTACTATTTTTCAATTATCTCAAAAATTAGAAGACAAAGAAAGAAGTAGTTTTCAGCGTTTAATAAAAAATTTATTGAAGCAGATATGTAACTACATTTTTTTATTGGCATTTGTAGTCATGAGAAACATAATACTCAAAGTGATTTTCTTTAATTTTTCGTAAATTTTGACTTTGAAGTCAATTATTTCAAAAACTATAAATTCAAACAACTTCATTTAAAACTTATTATAAAGTGCAGAATTCTGACTTTTAAAAAAGTATAATTTGTATCTGTAAATGTTCGTTTCAATACTTTCAATACTTCTTTTAAAATTATTTTTTTGGAATTTAAGTCAATTTTTTTATAAATTGCCCCTACCACCTAAACGGGGAGAGATAGATCCCCCTCCCGTAGTAAAAAAATGCTTGTATTGAACCTTGTTGTTGAACCTCCTTGTTCGTGTTTTTGTTTATTCTGTTTTATTTATTTCAATAATAAATAATAATACTTATAATAATAACTTTTTTGCTTTTTTATTGCCAATAAAATAGATTTTGAAGCAGCCGAACACTAGTACATTACTATTTTTGCCCAAAAACAAAATCACCGAAATATGAAACTAATTTCATGAAACTAGATTTTACCGTCTATAATAGCGCTTGCGACACGGGATGCAATACAAAGAAGAATTCGAAGAAAATGCCTGAAACAAATTTCACCGTATTTTATTTGTTCAGTGCATTCAAACAGTCAACTACGACAATGAAACACAATCTGAATTCGACAGCATCCCCCGTCCGTGAGCTCTCGGTCGTCATTTTATTAATTGGTTTAAATTCAATTAAAAAAAGCAAACTTTTTTACTATATTTTTATGTTTGCTCCAGTTCATTTAAGTACTTTAAAAACGTGTCTTAAATCCAGAAAAATTCTGCAAAAATTTGTGAAATGATATCATTTGACATTTCACGTGAAATTAATCATTTGGACTTACCAAGAATTGTTTTGAATACACAAATCATTGAATACGTTTGCAAAGTTAAATACCTCGGTTTTACAATAAATAATAAATTGAGCTGTTGTGATGCAATATCCGAAAGCATAAGAAGAATATACAGCGGCTTACGCTCCTTGAGGTGTTCATCTGCTATTTTGAATCTTGCCTTAAAAAAACAGCTGGTAAAAAGCCTAATCCTGCCTTACTTCACTTTTAATTGTGCTGTTTACCCTAGCCTTGACTATGATTGTAAGCGTAAGCTAAATGTAGCATTTAATGACTGCTTGCGTTTCATTCATAACAACCGTAGGTATGAAAGTGTTTCATTTTTACATGATTCTTTGTTGGGACTGAATCTAGATAAATATATTTTGTATCGAAACGTTTTACTCCTTCATAACATAATACATGGAAGGTGTCCAGTGTACCTAAAAGAAATGCTTCATTTCGCACAGTCTAGAAGAGGACTTAAATTAATCCTGCCGCGATTTGCACATACTATTGCTGAACGTTCTTATTTTGTTTCTGTGATCAGGATTTGGAATAGTCTGCCCTCTGAAATTCAAAGAACTTCTACATTGAATACTTTTAGTAAGATGATTTTCTCTTATTTTTCTTCAAATTAATGTTTCATTAAAAAAAAAAAAAAAAAAAAAAAAAAAAAAAAAAAAAAAAATTGTTAATTATTATAATAAAGTTTATTATGTACAAAAATTTTTCTGTTATCACATATCTCTTTACTTTTAAATGTATTTGTAAGTCTTATTCACTTGGTAAGCACTTTATTATATACTATAAAAAGATTATATCTTATTGTATGATGTAAATGAATCAAATAGCAAATACAAATACAAATACAAATACAAATAATAAAATAGCTTTCCATCACATTTATCGATTTGTTGAAACTTCATGTGAATAAAGCGACTGTATTCTTGTTCTCCGTCTCTGTTACTCCAATTGACTTAGTGCTTGTCCAGACGGGTTATTTCAATAACGTTATGCTGTTAACGCTAGGTGTCTACACGTTGTTATACTTCCTCGCACAAGTTCTCCATTTTGTGTTGAAAAGTGTATTGAAAAAAGCATAACGTTATGAGCATAACCCGTCTGGACACCCCAAGTGTACTGCTTAGGCAGATAAATCTGATTTCGTTTTGCTCATCCAGCCTCTTTCTTCCTCACCCCTTTTGCCCAGAAACGACCGATATAACGTTATTGGAATAACACGTGTGGACAGGGACTTAGACAATACCGAAAAATTGGCGTAACAGACGAGAAGAACAAGAAAACAGTCGCTTTATTAGCACGACACGAAGCTTAAACAAATCAAACAATGTGAACTGGTTTCATTATAAATCACATCTCATGTGGCTTTTATAAAACCAAAACGAAATCAGTATCGATACAAGAAAAAAACTATTAACAACGTATCTTAACATTTATGTTTTGAACTTAAAGAAAAGCATTCAGTCGACGAATTGGAGTTTGGCATCACTTTATTGCATCGACTTCTATTTTGACAAGCTTGCGTCAAATTTTCATCTTGCGTTTGCGTTGCAAATACAAAAAAAAAAAAACTCACCCGAAAATATTCCACACCTGTTTTCATTTTTAATTCATCCAATTCCAAGAAGACAGGTGGATTGAGATGATGTTCTAATCTTTGATCAGTAGTTTCATCGTCCATATACCAAACTCTAACCATATTTAATTAATAATATAACTAGACGAGCAAACAACGTCCACTTTTATACTAGATTAATGACACTACGACTAAGTAGATATGGATATAGACTGTATGAAAGTCGTCTAGCTTCAGCAGCAAGCATCTACCTACATATACATAAATATATGTACCTACATCCACAAATTGTGAATCTAGAAACCAGCCAACAGCCACTCGAAAAATAATCCATTGATCATCTACACTGCCGGTTTTCATGTTAAACTTATGTACGTTGTACGTATGTACCTACATAATGTAACATAGATGTTAAGATATTTTGGACTAATAAACTACATATATACTTAAATGTAAGATTGTTTATTAGTCACTAAAGGAAAATCGTTTCAGAAAATGTACCAGCTCAAGTCTTTATTCTAGTTTCTAGATTAGATTCCAAATTATACTGCAAACTGTGCCGATAGCAAAGTATCAATAAACGAAGTTACAGGGCGACAATAATTTTTTGACTAATTTTCTCTACCATAGCAAAAAAAAGTGTGCGTTTTTAGCACGATTACTTTTTTTTTTTTTTATAATTAGCGCGCACATCAAGGGGTTATGAATACTCTTATAATGTTATAGAACACAGTGCGAGCATTTAGGAAAATAGGAGAGGATTTAATAGGAGACACCGATGCACATTGCTTTTGAACCTTTGCGAATCGTAATGTAGGGGAAATACAGAGCCAGGTAAAGCATTCCACATTCGGGTGGTGCGACTAAAATAAGAATCTATACTTGACTGTACGCCCGAAGTTGGGCTCAAGGTAAAACTCTTTAGCATTCCTAGCGAGACGGTTGTTGTGGCTAAATTGTTTCAGGAGAGGAATGCAGCTGGCTACTTCACTAGAGCAGTGTTTGTGAAAAAAGCGATAAAAGAGAGTGAGACAGGTTACAGGTAACATTTCGACGATGTTCAAGAGAATCAGTCGATTCTACGATTGAACTGTCACCTATCAATTTGAACGCTCTATTTTGTACCCTATCAAGTAGGTGCAAAGATGTTTGAGGAGCAAACAATGGTGAACGGGAGAACTGAAAGTGACAGAGAAGGTCATTTTACATTTATAAGAGGAACATCTTGTTCCACAATAGATTACTGTCTCATACGTGGAAAATGGTTCGAGTATGTAAATGATTTAAAAGTAGATGAGCTGGTTTATTCTGACCATTTGCCACTGAATGTTATGTGTCGATTTGATGAAGAACCGGGTCACACCAACGAAAATATGAAGCTGTTACCAAAACTTCAATGGAAGAATTCCTTTTTGGAACTGTATCAAGCAAATCTTAACCAATTTCTTGATTCTGTAAATAATGAGCAAATTGAATCGATCGATGGCATTGAGACATTAGTTACATGCGTATCTCAGGCCGCACAATCATTTCAAACAGTCCGTTCGCAAAGCTGGAAAGATCCATTGTTCGATGCAGACTGTGAGAGAGCAAGAAAAAAGTCGTTTAGTTTTTTGAGACTTCTCAGGGCAACAAGATCGAGTTTCGCAAGAAGGATGTATCTTCTTCTTCTTCTTCTTTCCATTTCCGGCGTTACGAGTAGTGATCTTGAAGCGATTACAACTCTCCCACTTTTCTGCTTCACACTAGTGATCCGCCTGTGGGGTACGCCGCGTTGACCTCAGAAAGCGTCGGCAAGCCTCCCGGTTTTGGATTGTTCCATGTCTGAGGCCAACCAAATGCTGCTGTTTTTGCATTTGCTTGTACCAGGAGTGTTTTGGCCTGCCTTTTCTTTTTCGTCGCGAATTTGTTGAAACGTTGTATGATATTGCCTTTTGGACGGGGTTCTGCGGATCTCTCCTTTGAACATGACAATACCAACTGAGCCGGTCGTGCTGAATTTTGTCCGAGATGGTACTTTTGACATGAAGGCTTCCACGGATCTTAGTACTTCTAATTCGATCAAGCTTTGTTACTCCTGCTGTCATCCGAAGCATCTTCATTTCGGCTGCCGTCAATTTGCTCTCATACTTTTTGTACATTGTCCAACATTGTGAACCGTATGTCAGAGCTGGACGGACAACTGTTGTGTAGAGTCTTCCCTTCAGCTTAGGGGGCATTTTTCGATCACAGAAGATAGCGGAGTTTTCTCGCCACTTCATCCACCCTACGCTTACTCGATGATTGATGTCGTCATCACAAGTTGCTTCACTATTGATCATAGATCCCAGATATTTAAACTTTTCACACTTGGGAAGCACATTTCCATTCAAATAAATGTCTGGAATAGGCTTGTCTGGATCAGAAAAAGGGCAGCACAGGTATTCAGTCTTTTTAGCGCTAATACGGTACCCATTTCCTTCCAGAACATCAATCCAAACGTCAAGTGCTCGTTGCAGGGATGTAGGATCCTCGCTTATGATGGCTCCATCGTCAGCAAAGAATAATTGTTGTACTTTATTGTCCGTTACTTTTCCTTCGAGCAAATAATCCAGAACAGCAATAAAGAGCAGTGGACTCAAGACACTTCCCTGATGTACACCTACTGTTATTTGGAATTCTTCGGTGACTCCAGCTGGGCATCTCACTTTTGTAACTGCTCCCTCGTACATGTCCATAATTATTCGCACATAGGCTTCAGGAACTCCTCGGTGTCTGAGGGCCACCCATATCAGATCTCGTGGTTGTCGATCGAATGCTTTTTCGAAGTCAACCAACACAATATGCAAATCCTCTAAGGCATCTCGGTGTTTTTCCATAATGATCCTTATACTTTGGATTGCGTCTGTAGTTGACTTACCCGCGACAAACCCGCATTGGTCATCAGAAAGCCTTATTTTTTTCCGCAGTCGGCTATCCAAGACCCGCTCAACGATCTTCATAGTGTGGGACATCAACTTGATCGAACGATAGTTGTCACAGCTTCTGGTATCTCCCTTTCCCTTGTACATTGGAAGAAGAAAACTTTCCCTCCATTGATTAGGCAAACTGTCACCTCTTATAAGCTTGGAGATGAGAATCGTGAGCCATCTCAACCCGATGTCTCCCATATTTTTCCAAAACTCATATGGTACCTCGTCTGGCCCAATCGCTTTGCCTTTTTTAGAGTTCTTAACTGCCTCCCTAACTTCTTCGACTGTGACGTCGGATACTTCCGTAAAGTTAGGTGCAGCTGTTGGAAAGTGGCGCCGAGGAAACTGTTCATTCAAAAGATCATCACAATACTGTCGCCACCTGTGAAGAATTTTGTCGTCATCCACAAGTAGCAGTCCTTGAGCATCATTTATGAACTTTGGCGAACGAATCTCCTGCGCATTTCTCCTTCTCTGAGCGGCTATTTTGAAAATGGTTGCTCCCTTATTCAAGTTGCTTTGTCTTAGCTCTTGGATTGCCTGATTTGCTTCAGCAGCTGGGGCAGAAATCTCTTCCAGCTCTCGATACAGGCCCTCCGTGCTTTTTGCTTGAAGTTGGGCGCACTTTTTCTTCGCTTCTTCGCAAGAAGGATGTATCAAGAGGCGAATAAAGCTTTCAAACATCTTTGCAAAGAAAAACAAAAGCAATACTCCCGATATCTCATGCAAAGATTGTCGGAAGTAAGAGACAGTCGATCCTTTTGGAAGCTAGCACGTGCACTCAACGGTATACCTTTTGCAAGGAAAACAATAATAAGTACGAGTCTGCTTGCTCACCATTTCGAACAGCTACTAGGTGCACCACCAAGACCGAATCAAGTGTTATATGCTAGTCCTTTAGTAGAAAATGGAGACCTCGACCGTGCATTCTCAGTTCAAGAAGTAATGAGAGTCCTACACAGATGCAATCTTAACAAGGCTCCAGGGGATGATCGTGTTCCGTACGAGTTTTACAAATACGCTACAGAAACTTTTGTGATTAAGCTTACCGAAAGTTATAATTATATTTTCAATTCTGGTGAAATCCCAGAAAGCTTTAGAAGGAATATTATCTTCCCAATGTTTAAAAAAGGCGATGCGAACGACCCTAACAATTATAGAGGCATATCCTTCATGAACTCTGTTATGAAAATTTTTACTGGTGTCATTCAAGACAGACTGTTAAACTGGATACAACAAAATAATCTTCTAATATTCAACAGTCGATAACATATTTTCACTAACTTGCATTGCTAGATCATACCTAGACAAGGGGAAAAAGTTATATGCTTTCTTCGTAGATTTCAAGGCTGCCTTCGACTCAATCGACAGAAATGCCCTTTTCTACAAACTTTGTAGTCTAGGCTTATCGTCAAAAATACTGAAAACATTACGAGGACTTTATGAGCAAAACCTCACAGCAGTATGGGATGGAAATGAAGGATCTTCCTGGTTTCATACTTCTTCCGGGGTCAAACAGGGTTGCCTTTTGAGCCCACTTCTGTTTTCGCTATTCTTGGATGACCTTACATCGTTTTTGCCTGGAGGTATTAGTTTTGCTGGTACAGTTATAAAAGCCTTAATGTATGCGGACGATATTGTCATTTTTGCGGAAACTCCAAATATGATGCAAATAATGATTAATAAATTGCAATTGTACTGCCGCAATTGGGGTCTTACAGTTAATACAAACAAATCCAAGGTAATGATATTTCGGAATGGCACAGGGCGATATGCAAGGGAGGAGAAATGGATGTGGGAAAATGTGGAACTTGAGCTGGTGAGGGAATATAAATATCTTGGAGTCATCATTACGCCTCAGATGTCGTTCAAAAAGCATTTGCAAGAAAAGCTTATAGAAGCAAAAAAAGCCATTAACTGCAACTGGAAGGGGGTCCTTGGGAAAAAACACATAAGCCCGAGTGCTAAATATAAACTTTTCGAAGCAGTTATGAGGTCAGTGATGTGCTATGCTGGTCAAGTATGGGGGTTTCTTTAATATGAGGAAGTAGAAAAATTACTGAGGTATTTTTTGAAAAAGATCTTTTGGCTCCCGGAAAACACCCCTACATTTATGCTACATTTGGAGACCGGGGTGTCTCCGCTCTACGTCTTTTCGCTCAAATTGCACTTGTTCTACATTGCAAAGGTTATGGCTCTTCCAAATCATCGTCTGCCTAATATTATCGCAAAATATCTGCTATCACGAAAATCACAGTTCTTCGAAGAATGGTCACGACTTGGAGTTCAGCACGACATCCAGTTGGTGGAAAGAAATACTAGTACCTGGAAAGACATCTTTTCAGAATTATTGGGAAGGATTGAAGATTCTTTCTTTGTTAAATTTACGGAGTCAGCCCAACAGAGTTGTACCCGAAACATGTATAAGCTCCTGAGATACGACCTTGGACCTAACAATTACTTCAACGACCGATATGCAATAGAAACAATCTCTTTAATTTTCAAAACCAGAGGAGAATTACTACGACTGAATTATATACCATACGGACCGGATGTAAGGACGGAATGCAGTTTATGCAATCTTCGTGCGACGGAAAATGTTCTCCATTTTATAGGAACATGTCCAATCCTGCAAGCAATACGGAGACAGCACTTGGGGAAAAACTATTTAACTGTTGATGAAGCTGCAAATGTCTTGAATGGTCGAGATTGGATAATGTTATCAAGCTACGTTAAAACAGCCCTTAACTACAGAAATCAAATTTTAAATGAAGCTTTTTAATAAGAAAAACAAAATATTTACATATATTATTATTTGTTGTGATAATAATCTTAAAGGAGTCTAATCTTTTCAATTTTACTTTAATCTTGATTATACATAATGTTTGAATAATGCTCTTTTTTTCTGGCTGACGGCAAAAGCCAATGCTATACTTGTGAATTTGTAAATATATGTAACCTATTGTAAATATCAAATAAAATCACATTCTACTACTACTACTACTGTTTGAGGAGCACCTGACAAGATATGGGAGTTATACTACAATTTTGGGCGGATGAAAGCCTTATAAATTGTAGTCAGATCAGAAGGGGTGAAGAACTTCCTGCATCGTCTCAAGAAGCCTAAGCATTTAGCAGAATTTTTGGCGACTTCGAATATGTGGTCATTCCAACGAAGATCATCGTTTACACACATACCAAGTACTGACAGCTTTTCGGTTTCTTGGATGCAGGTACCATTCATGGATAATGGTAATGAGGTTGAAGGTAACTTTACGTAACTTTATTTAAAGCGTTACCATCAGAAGCCGTTGTCTCCAAATCCAACGCTGATGTGCCTTCAATTTGGCTTTCTTGGACTCTTGGTCCGCTAAAAAGTCAAGCTCATAAAAACACCATGTTTTTGGTACATAAACTTCTTCTGACCCTGCTCCTGAACTTGTTTTTATTTTTTGGAGCTCTCTTCTATAAGATGAACGCAGTGACATTACTTTCCTTTTTACCACATCTAAAGTTGTATTGCTTTCCAATTCCTGGTATTTAACTAAAAGATCTTCCCACGCTTTACTATTTTTTCTCGGTCTTTGTAATCTTCTGATTTAATCTGCCAGAGCTCAGGTAGATCTCTGTACAGATTAATAAATACTGACCAAACTCGCAATTTCTAATTACCATTTCTTTTTCCATTTCTTTTCCTTTAAATGGCGCACTTCCCCATCCACATAGCACCATAGTCCACACCGACACCAAAAATGAAAATTATTTCATTTTGTTCGCACCGTGTGGCATACCGACAAATTGGTGTGCACACCACCCCATACACGTACCACATTTATCAACACCGACGCAAATGTGCACACTAGTGTGGTGTGTCGTGTGGCCCATACACACCACACAAGCTTTAGAAATATCAAGCGCAATACTCTTACTTTCTCCAAATATAAAGGTTGGTTCCACTTTTTGGTGAGATAAAGGCTATGGCCCAATCACTCCGTCACGCGTTCGACTTCAGCGGCCACAACTAACAACTCGATTAAAACACATGTATTCTTATGGGGAATGGCCCATAAGCAACGTGCGTGACGTCCGTGGCGGCGTTGAGATTAAAACATTTTTAATATCAACGCACTTAACGACTTTGACATTTGCGATTGGTAAATGCGATATATTGAAAAATATATTAAATATTAACGAACAATTTGCTTTTAATATTTTTATGCTTTTGTTATACTCTGTATTGATTTGTATAAATACATTGCTAGGAACAATCCTAACTAATATTATAAATGCGAAAGTAACTCTGTCTGTCCAGCTTTCTATGTTACCGTCTCCCGCTCAACCTACTGAACCGATTTGAATGAAATTTGGTACAGATATAGTCTAGAACCCGAGGAAGGACATAGGCTATGTATTTTATCCCTATATTCTCATGAGAACGGGAACGTATACAGGAACCTAGAAACTACAGCAACGATTTTAAAAACTCTTCCACCGTTAGAATGCCTCACTGTCCTCGAGTAACATAAACTTTAACTCATCCCCATATTCCTACAGAAACGGGAGTCCTTACTACTATTATAAGTAGGAAAGAAGCTTTGTCTGTTCGTCTTTCTATGTTATGTAACACCACGGCAACACCAAAAGGAAATTCTATAAGAGAAAGAGAAGTGAACAGGCATTCTTTATCTGACCGCCTATGATTACAGACGTATAGTGAACTAAATATAAAATAAAGAAGTTGAAAACTATTAGAGTTCAAGTTTATTGTCTTATTCTTTAAAGAATCAGAAGTGGGATTACCTACAACAAAGAACAAGGAGAGTTGTTTTTAAAGATCTTCTAATTAAAGATAATTGAACAAATAAGTGACTTGTGATTGAAAACAAAGCGAGTACTGCGAAGTATAAGTGTGTGTGAGGCGCGGTGAGTAAATAAGGGATTCAACATTCAAGTGTTATTGTCCGAACTGCTGGGACATGAAAGGAATTGAATTTTAGAATAAATAATAAAAAGAAATAGAGTATCTATTTGGAAATTCATAAAATATAAGAAATTGAAAATCGAATAGGTAAGAAAAATATGGCGGTTATGGTTCACGTAGCTGTAAAAAATAAAAAAAGGACAACAAGATTATTGTTAATGAATATGAAAAAGATAACTACTTCAATACTCAATACGAAATTAAAGTATAGGTAGTATGGCTGCAAATGAATGGCGTCTGTGGTATACACAGAAGCTATAGTTGCAACTTGCAAGCAAACGAGATGGCATGTATGTCAAAATACGATTGTCATGTTTTTAGTAAATCATGGAAAGCAGAAAGCACAGTAGAGACTCAAGAATTTGGACAGCAATATTGTTAATTAGCAGTTAACAATTTGAAAAATGTTTGCTACATATAAAGGTGAATTTATGTAATTGAGTGTGTGTTTAATACATTTCAATGAACATTGCGAAAAATTTATATTTATGCAAAGATAAACGATGTCATTGGACATGTTTCATGTTTTTTTTTCCATGTATCAAATTGGTTGGTTATTGCGTGTGTGTTCAACATATCCAATAACGACTTCATTTCAAGAAGTTTATGAAAATAGGAATTATGGATGAACACTTAAGTGAGTGATTGATGGAGCATCAAGTCCTATATGTACGTTAGACAAAAGACTCTAGAGTGGGTAGTCAATAAATATGTTTATTGCATAGAGCGATTAAAATTTAGTGTATAAATACCTACACGTTACTATTGATAAAATTGATAAGTTGGTTAAATATCAGAACAGAAAATGAGTTAAAATTGATATTTAAAATTAATAGACTCACACACGATTTACTTCAAAGGTTTTCTTAGTTGTTGTTAAGTTAGAAATAAATACCTTAATTCAAATTGTTTTAGTATATTGCTGTGTAAAGTTCAAGATGTGGTAGAGATGGAGTAATAACTTCATTTGTAGTGCTTGAACATTACACATTACACATTACACATTTTGTTGTTAAAGGATCGTCTATTTATTTCTAGATATGGAAAGCCTAAGCGTAAAACAACTGCAAGCGGAGTTGAAAGAAAGGAAACTACCAATTACTGGTACGAAGAGAATTTTAATAAATAGATTAAAAGCGTACGACAATGAAGATATACCGGCAGTGTCAACCCAACATGCGAGACAAGAAAAAACTTCAAGTTGTGAAGTGACAGCAGTAACGACCACCTTACTCGAATCAGGAATCGGCCAAATGCAAGAGGTAGCAAGCTCGGCCTCAGAGTTCACTAGCGTCGATGATAGTGACTTAAGAGCTAGGGAATGGGATATTATTAAAAGAGAGAAGGAATTGATCGAAAAAGAGAGATCCATGATGAGACAGGAAAAAGAACTGACGGAGAAACTTCGATTGCTTGAAAAAAAAAAATCAAGATCGAAGTGATAATCGAACAAAAGTGAACTGCACCGTCAGGGAAGTTGCTGATGCTCTCCCAACATTCACTCCAGGCGACATGACATCAAATTCTGCAGAAGGTTGGATTAGAAGAGTGGAATACCTTGCAAAAGTTTACGAATGGGATGAAAGAGTAGTATTAATGGCTGCGGCTTCCAAATTGAACGGATCGGCCCGATTATGGTGGGATACCACCCAAGAGACGGCATCAACCTGGGGAGAACTTGCTAATGGGCTCAAGTCTAGCTTTCCTCAGCATCACAGTGAAGTAGAGATTCATCAACAATTAATCAAAAGAACAAGAAAACCTCATGAAACTATTGAAACATATTGTCACGAAATGAATTTACTGGGAAAAAGAATTCAACTCAGTGACAAAACCGTAATCCAGTACATTTTGACGGGATTAAATGATCAGCAAATGAGTTCAAGTTTGGCAGCCACCAATTTTACCAGTATAGCCGATGTAGTTGAGAAAGTGAAATGGTACGAAAGCATCAGGTCAAATTTTCGTCAGTACCCAAATACGTTGAATAAAACGACAAGTAAAATCAGTCAGCAGATACCAAATTGGCACTCCAGAAATTTAGCGAATAACTCAAGCAAAAACAACATAAATTGCTATAATTGCAACCAGGCTGGTCATTATTCGAGGCAGTGTCCACAAGGCAGAAAGCGTCCGTATCTAAACACTCATGACAACAAGATGCGAAGTCAGCCAAAGAGTGATATACCAGAAAAACGATTTAAAATCAACAAGGTTCAAAGTTACGGAGAACACGATTGCTACCGCAAACAGGTCACAATTCAAGGGACGCACTACGAAGCTCTTCTCGATTCGGGCAGCGAACGCACGATCGTAATTCAGTCAGTTGCAAGAACTCTAAAGCAAGGTTACAATAAGGAGAACAGTATCTTGCATGGCTTCGGTGGTGGAAATTGTGAAGTAACGGAAAGCGTGTCATGTGAAATCATTATAGATGGATCGATTTTTCCAGTCAAAGCCTTGGTAGTGGAAGATTTTCATTTAACAGAACCAATTTTGATTGGAAAGGACATTTTATGTGATCCAAGTTGCGCTTTCAATAAAAACGGAAACACTCTCATAGTAAAACGGATGGTAGTAAATGATAAGAGTGATCCAGGCGAAAATATGAACAAGAAAAAACAGATAAGCAAGGATGATCTTCAGATGAACCCAGATGTTGAACCGAAAAAACTTTTATATCTACTTCAAGAATTTCGCGAATGTATAGCCATGTCTCAAAATGAACTAGGACGAACAAGTTTAGTAGAAATGGAGATAGAATTAGAAAAGAAAACTCCAGTGGCTTATGGTCCCTACAAGGTACCATATGCCAAAAGACAAACGCTACAAGCTATGATCGATGAAATGCTTTTGAACGGTATCATTAAGGAATCGGAATCGAATTACTCATCACCCGTTATCCTTGTAAAAAAAAAGAACGGCGAGGATCGAATGTGCGTCGACTACAGAGCGCTGAATAGAATAACTAAAAAAATAAGGTACCCTATGCCGTCCGTTGATGAACAACTAAACGATTTACAAGGCTATAGATACTTTATCGTACTTGATCTAGCATCTGGGTATTATCAAATACCAATAAAACCAGAACATACTTATCTGACGGCATTTATAACTCCAGGAGGATTATATGAGTTTGTAACTGTACCATTCGGCCTCGCGAACGCTCCAGCGATATTCCAAAAAATGATGAACAACTTAGCCAGGAAAATGAAACCAGAATTAGTGGTATGCTTTATGGATGATGTTGTCCTTCCATGCAACACAATTGAAGAAGGAATGATCAAGTTAAGAAAATTCTTAAATTTGTTACGACAAGCAAAACTGACATTGAATCTGAAAAAATGCAGTTTTTTTAAAACTAAAATTCAATATTTAGGTCACATTGTGACAGAAAACTCAATTACACCTGGAACGGAAAAAACTAAAGCAATTGAGAATTTTCAAGTGCCGACAAATGAAAAAGAGGTACGGCAATTCATAGGCCTAACAAGTTATTTTCGAAAATTCATTGAGAATTACTCTATAATAGCACTACCACTTACCGAATTAACAAAGAAAAGTTGTGACTTTAAATGGGGCGAAGAACAACAAAATTCGTTTGATACGTTGAGAAGAAACCTGACGCAAAAACCAGTATTGGAGCTCTTTAATCCTGAAACAGATCATGAGCTGCATACTGATGCCAGCAGCAAAGGATTAGCAGGGGTACTAATGCAAGGCAAAGAGAAAAGCCTCCACCCTGTTGCCTATTTTAGCAGGAAAACGACCCAGGAAGAGAGTATGTACCACAGTTACGAATTAGAAGCTCTGGCAGTGGTGGAGTCAACAGAAAGGTTTCGACAATTCCTATTGGGCAGGAAATTCACCGTTGTTACTGATTGTGCCGCTCTGAAAACAGCAATGAAAAAGAAAGAACTGGTACCTAGAATAGCGAGGTGGTGGCTAAAACTACTTGAGTATGACTTTGAAGTGGAGCATCGATGTGGAAAGCTAATGGGACATGCTGATGCACTGTCGCGTCAGCCATGTGAGGCTGCAAGAGAATTGGAAGTAGTAGACATGAAAGTACTCCAGGTAAAAATACACGAGGAAGACTGGATATACTCGCTACAACTTCAAGACGAAGAACTTCTCCAAATTGTCGAAGTACTAAAGAGGAAACCAGACAAAAACAAGGAAATACAAATACATACAGACTATGCATTGCAGGATGGGCGAGTTTACCGACGGGTGAATGGTGAACTGAGGTTATTTATACCGAAGGGTGTTCGAAACCGAATATTGCGCAACAGTCATGACGAAATGGGACATTTTTCGGAAAACAAAACAATAAAGCATATTCAGGAGAGATACTGGTTCCGAAGGATCACACAGTTCACAAAGAAATATATAAAGGCTTGTGTGGAATGCGCTTATGCTAAAAAGGTTGCGCAACCCAGAGGAGAATTATATCCAATCGAAAAAAAAGTGTACCTTTCGACACCATTCACTTGGACCATCTGGGTCCATTTGTGAAATCCACTAAAGGAAACTTGTTCATAATAGTCCTTGTGGATGCTTTTACAAAATTTATTCAAATGAAGGCATTACCAAATACACAGACGAAACCAGTATTAAATTTTCTCACAGAAGTTTTCTACACATTTGGCACTCCAAGGCGTATTATAACGGACAAAGGTACGGCCTTCACATCAAAAATGTTTGACGAATTCATCAAGAGCCGTGCGATTTCACATGTGTTAAATGCCACGAAAACTCCTCGAGCAAACGGCCAAGTGGAACGATATAACCGAACTATCTTAAATGCGTTACATGCTACTGTTGATGATGAAAATAAATGGGACCAACATATAAAAATCGTGCAATGAGGAATTAACAACACATTCAATGAAGCTACAGGAAAGACAGCACATCAAATGATGATGGGATACATTCCAAGGGGGCCTTTGAAAGATGTACTGGCTGAAGGTGTTCAACTTAATCAACAAAGACCGGATATTGACGAGATACGTAAGGAAGGAGCAGAAGCTATTATACAAATGCAAACTAGACAAAAAAAAAAAATACATGATTCAAAACAAAAGGGCGCAAAGAAGTATCAAGTGGGTGATTTAGTAATGATCTTAAACGATAGTTCCAGCAGCACCGGTACGTCGAGGAAGTTAGAGCCAAGGTATAAAGGACCCTACCAGATCACAACCGTCCTACCCCATGATAGATATCAGCTGGCGGACATACCAAATGCACCCAGAAGCCAAAGACCATATTCAGGGGTATGGGCAGCGGATCGGATGAAGCGATGGATAACTATTGATGTAGACTTCGACGAGGACATCGAAATGGTCAGGATGGACGAGTCTGTAACACCACGGTAACACCAAAAGGAAATTCTATAAGAGAAAGAGAAGTGAACAGGCATTCTTTATCTGACCGCCTATGATTACAGACGTATAGTGAACTAAATATAAAATAAAGAAGTTGAAAACTATTCGAGTTCAAGTTTATTGTCTTATTCTTTATAGTTACCATCTCCCGCCCAAACAACTGAACCAATTCAAATGAAATTTTGTACAGAGATAGTCTAAGATCTGGGGAAAGACATAAACTTTATATTTTATCCCAATTCCTACGGGAATGGAAACGTAAACGAGAACTTAAAAACTACTGCACCGATTTCAAAAATTCTTCCACCGTTAGAATGCTACATTATCCCCGAACGAGTAACAAAAACTTTAACTCATTCCCATATTCCTATGAGAACTATCACCATATTCCCACGGGAACGGAAGTAGTTACTAATATTCCAAAAATTACAAAATTAAATGTGTCTGTTTTTTTTCTTTGTTCTATTATTCCCATGGGAACGAAATTACTTACGGCAAAACAATTTTATTTGGCAAAAGATGAAAAAAGTAAGAACATCGTGTGTAAAAATGTACTTAAGTAAAATAATATAACAATAGGTTACTGAAAAATTAAAAATGCTGCCGAAAGTCACTATTCCACGCGGACGAAGTCGCGGGCACAGCTAGTATCTTATAAAATAAAATCAATGCGCCTTGGAACTTTTGCCATTTTTATATTTATAACGTCGTCATAGTCAACCTCAATACTGCAATAGGTGTTCAGCAACCAAACCGTTCAGTCGCTCCTCGCTGGTTCTTCCGCGCAGATAAGTTTTTAATCTGAAACTTGATTTTTAGATTCATTGGAACAGTTATATTTTAGTTCATGATAATGTTAATATACACCCTTATTACGAATGGCGTTTTAATAAAACGCCAATAAGATGACTTATCTCTAAGTGCCACAATTGCCGTTTAACTTTTGAGGGAATGGTAAGAGCAATGAGGAACAGAGAGAGGGCTGAACTTATATTTTTATGAAAACAAAAATTATAGCGGCTGGAGCTCTGTCATTTTTTAGGCGTTTTAGTGAAACGCCTATCGTAATAAGGGTGATAGTTCACCATTTCTCATATATGGCAAAAAAGGTGTTTTAAATAATTCATCAACTCAATTCAATTCCGCTACAAAATGATAAATCGAATTGAAAACGTAAGAGTTCGGAATCGAGAACTGCAAAAATTCGTAAACTTCGAGCAGGGCCATTCTCTCATTCTTTTTTCTATATATTTACAGACTTGCTAAAGCAAGAGCTGAAATTATCAGCAAACTGACAAGAGCAAGTGTATTACAATTTTTCATAAAAGTTTTTTTTTTTTTCTGTACTGAGTATGCTAGTTGCACTTTGGGTTTATGAGTACTTGTTGGAACAAACCGTACAAAATATATACCAACAACCAACACACTTGTTGCCAAACGGAAAAAAAACGATTTCGTGAAAGTCATCATGAAATATTACAAATCGTACCGAGTTAGCAGTTACTAAACACATTTTCAATATTTACATATGTACATAATTACATATGTATCTCAAAGCTTACCTGCAAGTTTTGTTTTCTATAATATGCTATAACATGTAAGAAAAAAGTCTAGAAGCCCTAAGCATATTACCAAGAATTCCTGTCTGTAGTATTTTATTAGCATACAAAAATAACAGCCTGATTAAAAATAGCCACGATTTAGTTCCAGTTTTTCCATATAATCGTTAAAAGTCTTATATACAGGATCCCAGAACAACTTGCTCCTATGGCGTCGCGTCGCGTCGGCTGCTTAATTTGTATATGTGCTTTCAAAGAACCACGATAGTATTAGTTACATATAAGATAATTGTAATAATGACTATTTTTAGTTTGCAAAGTAAATAAAAACTTTTGAAACAATTGTTTTTATTTCGTTTTACGTTTATTTTCTTTTTTTTTAAATTTTTCATAACAATCAATTTTGGATGTTCTAAAATTTGTTACACAATGACAATCCCACCAGGCCTAGTTAGATGGTGCTTCCAGAGCACAAGTGGAACTGAGCTTCTTGTTTTAAATACTTTCTTGGTGGATTGTTGATTTGATTTTAAATCTCGCATCTGTAGAATTCATTCTTAAATTGTTTTCTTTTTAATTTATAAACTTAAGGCTTAAAATTATATATTTTCTTTTAGTTTTAAATATAAGATGGTTTCACACATTAGCTGTTGTTGTTGTTGTTGTTGTTGTTTTGTTGTTGGTTGTTGTTGAATTTTTTTTTAGTTCTCCATCGCATACATTACATAAATTCAAATGTAAAGAATAGGAAAAAAAATGCCAAAGGTATCCTTCTTAAGCGGCCTTCTCCAATTTAATGAGTTCAGCGATACCATCGTACATTTCCTTGACGGCTTGGTATTCAGTGAGACCCATACGACGCTTGTTTGAGATGTCATAGATGCCACCCTCAGCTTCAGTGTGCTCACCACGGGTTCCGCGCACTTGCAAGTTGTACTTGCCAGCAACTTCTTCCAATTTGGCCAAATTGGCGGCCAATTTTGGTACCTTAATGTGCACGGAAGCACGGATGGTTGTTCCCAAATTGGTTGGGCAGAAGGTCAAAAAGCCCAGACGGTCATCGTGGCTGAATGGAATACGCTTCTCAATGTCATTAACAGCTGTCACTAGGCGCTTGTAAACCTCACCCAAATCACCACCCATTTGCATAGAGATGATACGAAGATGATCTTCCTCATTGCACCAGACCAAGAAAGTTTTGTTGTCATTGTGGTAAATACCACGTCCACTGGGCCAATAACGGCAGGCATTGGCAGCTTGCAAGAAACGATCACCCTCCTTGAACAGGAAATGATCATCGATCAATTGCTGTTGAACAGATTTCTCCATACCGGTCAATGGGTGGAATTTACCCTTCAATTCACCTTCCAAGCCGGACAAAGTTTTGGAAACCTTTTCTTCCATTTCCTTGTATTGGGCCTCGGTTAAACAGGGGTTGAAGGGATAACCTTGCATGGAGCGACCGCAACGTACACGGGTTGACACAACATATTCATTGGTGGGATCGACGTTGGCAAAAGAGTTAACATCACCAAAGTCACTAGCGGGATGCTTGTCTGTCTTCTTGAATCCCTTATGGTAGTCCTCGATGATTGGGTCGAACAACTCGGCGAATACTGTGTAGGCTTCAGCATCGGGAGCATAGATACCGACACCGGAATCGTGATTCTCCAAACCAGATTGGATGACATCCAAAAGGGTGGAACCAAAAGTTGGGGTCTTCTTGTTTTTTAGGTTATCGAAGATTTCCTTGGTCAAGAACTTCTTAAGCAGAGACTTGGAGTCGGATGCAGCCAACTTGGCGAATCCATCTTCCAATTTTTGAAGAACAGCAGCGTCAACCATAGTGTCTGATTTGTTTCTGTAATTAGAAAATTGATTTAATCTTGTTAGTTCGATGTTTTTTTTTTTTTTTTTTTTAAATAGTAAAAATGTATTTATTAAAATTACTTGAGGAAAATGCTGCGTTTGACCGCTTTAAGTGTATTAGTACGACAAAAGTTTAATAAGTATCTCATGACGAGGCTAATAGTTTTTTTTTGGTCAAAATAATTACTGAAATGGTAATAGAGGAAGAAAGAGTGGAGCGGATTTAATAAATAATGCACTACAGTGTGAAGTACCAAAATAATTGGAAACGAATTCGGAAGTCCTTTAATGGCTTCACAAGCTAAAAAGATTTAAAACTAGTTAAGGACATAACACCATCACTATCTTCAAATAAAGTTCCCTAGAAAAAACATCAGCTTTTTATCTGTATATGGCGGTCCAAACAATTAGTGTGACAGACTTGTTTTGATCGGAGGGTCGGTTGAAGAGTCAGTCAGTTGTAGTCAGTTTAAACTTGAAAAAATTTATCAAAAATACTTGAAAACCGTCGTCAAGATTTTTTTTAAAGTCTGTCCAGTTAGTTGAACAGCGTGAACTGTTCTGCAAAAAAATACGATTCAAATAGAATTGAAAAAAATTCTGTTCTTGTCAAAAAGGATGTGTCAACTTAAGGAAAAAGCTCTTCAGACCATACACATTGGGCGTGGCATTAGGCCTAGTATCTCCCAAAGAAAGAAAAGGTCTCCTTAAGGTTGGCAATAATAATAGAATTGAGGTCTAATAAAAAGTAATTAAGACATAATAACACAGTCAAAAAAACGTAGAGTTTCTTGTTGGCTAATCTCTTGAGTTCCTTTATTGACAGATGAGTTCAACATCAACTGTAGGTTTTTGACATGCAGCTGACATATGTCAAACTTTGCTTGATTAGGGATTTGTGAGTAGTCTTGTAATTTAAAGGCAACAGTTTGCAGTGGAAAACCTAATCTTTTAAACGAAAAAAGTTCAGAAAAAACTCTTCTTTTTCACAAATAACAGCAACATTTATTTTGTGGAAAACAATTAGGTACTCCCAGAACTTAAGAATGTTCAACAACTAAAGTTGGCTGAAATAAGAAATAAAAAAAATTAATTAAAGAAAAATCGACCACTGAAGAACAAAGGAAACACGAGGAAGGCGCGTGTTTTAAAATGACCCACACCCTTTTTTATCTCTCAACGAGCCTTTTATGCGCATCAACCCCTAATTTAATTTCTTTCCCTATTTCCATTTCAAAGAATAAAAAATAAACACACACATCACAGTCAATCTCACAGTACGACACGGGAAAAAGCACACGTTGTCAACAATTAAATGAGAAACGGAGAGCAGTCTGCTGAATTTGAGAGAAAACTTCGAACCATATTGTGATTGTTGCACGAAAGCAAACTTTCCCCTGAAAAGAGACTTAAGGATGGTCGACATCCACCCTTAAACACCACCCTCTGTAAAGACCAACTTAAAAGAATATAAAAATTTCGAAAGGACGCGCGAGGGTGCGCCTCTCACATGACAGCCGATGACAGTTGTAAGAAAATATAATCATAATATACTGGCTGATTTTTTCTGATTAAAAATCTGTTCGCAAAAATAAAGATAAAAATGATTTATGATTGAAACTTCCCGAAGAAAATATTATACAGATTATAAGAGTAGAGAAAACAGAGAGCTAGATACACACCCATCGGTTTTAGCGTCTCCAGCATCACCGGTGGCGGCATCTGTGACAACCTCGTCCTTTTTATCTTTTGATGCGCATCCGCCCATTTTAATTTATTTTATAGTATAACTTGTATTAAGTTAAACAAATTCTATGTTGAGTTAAATTTTGGTCACACAACACACACTTCTTTGTTTTATTTTTGTATATGTAAAAAATATTTACTTTCTTATTAGAAAAAAATGTTTTTTTTTTTGTTATTATTTTTTAGATAAAGATTAGATAAATATGTAAAAGTTATCGTTCATACAGGTAAAATTAACAATCACAAGGACTTTACTTTACTATACTACTTTGTTTTAATTTATTTTAATTTAATTTAAGTTGGAATAATCTACTGTGGTATAAAATGTTCGTTATGGTTAGTTGTAGGTTCACGACAAATAAAAATTGTTTGGTTGTATATAAATATATATATTCATGAGCTGAGTAAAATCACACAAAAAGCAGTAGAATTGTATTTTTCATGGCATTTTTACTTAATAACTTTTCTTATAAGAAAGTCCTTTATGTAGGTTTTTGCTTTGGTTTTTTTTTCTTCTAAAAAAAGGACTCTTATGTTAAAGTTTATAAAATGTGGATTTTTTTGTGGGTGGGTGGAGTATTTTGTTAGTCTGTGTAGTAAAAAAAATTTCACTCGCGATGTATCCTTAATTTGTTCGATGGATATGGACAAGATTTTTATTAAAATTTTTTTCTTCACATAAGTTTATATTTAGTAATAAATATATGTATGCAGAGACAAAGTATGTATACTAGATCAGTTTTTGATTTGTGCGTTGTGTTTTGATTTGTATCCTTAAATTCTATGAGAAGGTAGAATATATCTTTGGCGTTTTATTTTCAAAGTCCTTGTTTGACTTCTTTTTTTGTTTTTATTTAACTTTTAAAGTTTTAATTCTTTTGTTGCTATTGCTATTTTGTAGTTTATGTATACTATGGTATAAAATTTTCCCTCGTTTGGCAAATATTATTTTTCGAAACAAACTCAATTTAGACAAAAAAAGTACACAAAACTTCAACACGGGATATTGTAGAAAGTTGGATTTAAAGTGCCGTATTTTGTAGTATTAGTTCTTTTTTAAATAATTCTTTTGCTTCCTGAAGGTCGCCGCGCCCAATTTTTTTTTTGTCTCTTCAGATTTTGCGACGAGCGCGCTGCCAACAACAAACGAACACAATCGGGAAAATGAAAGGAACTAAACTACCATCATATCAAGAAGTTAAATAAAGTCGTGCCTCGCGCCGTTAGTGGGTACTTGTCCGGTGTACAGTTTTATGTGTGCTCACTCTTGATGTACCTTATAAACTCTATAATCATGAATCGAGAGTTGAAGTCGAATATACAGCACAGGATACACGGCACGGAAACAAGGAGTGCTGGACAATTTTTGTCGAGAGAGAGAGCAGAAATGGTGAGAGTGGCTGCGTGTACTCAGTTTTAATGAATACGTCCTGAATAGTACTTAGGGGTGGAAAGGATTCGTGCAGAAAAGACATACAGGATAACTGCTTATAGGAGTCCATTGAAATCTTTTTCGTTATGAACTCAGAACAAATATTTTTTTATATTTTTTGCCCTAGCGAAAGGTTTGAAAGATAGGTGTGCTATCTCTAGCTCTATAAGCTATTTCTTTCTAATTGCAATTGTTTTTTTTTAAGTTATATAAAAGATATAATTATCAAGTGCTTTGTGGGTTAACTGAAGTTCTGTTCTGAAGCTGTAATTTGCAGTATGTTGATTAGTTTGACTTTACACATTTACACATCAGCATGTACGCTGGAATTACAGCTACACTCTTAAAAAAACTTGAACACTTCTTGCCCCTTTGTTATTTATCTCCATTTTTTATTTTTATTTAAAAATTTAAATTTGTGGGAATTTCATTTAATGACTTATGCCGTTTTCGTTTGGTAAAACTAGAGTACCCTTTTTTTTAGAGTACTCGGATTTTTACTCTGAAAAAATTTCTAGAGTAGCAAAATTTGCTCTGAGGGTAATTTCTGACAGCAAAAAGAGTACCCTTAGAGTACTCTTTTTTCCCAAACGAAAACGGCATTAAACTCAAATCCTCTATAGATGTTTTTGCGGGTCTGAAGTAAGAACGACAATCTTGTTTTATTCGATAACTAGGATCACTTGGAGAATTCTGAAAGCTTCATTCAAACCTGCCGCACTTAACATTATCTACAATGAAAAGTATACACTAAAAAAGAAGAATTTATAATGAGACACAATTTTAGCCGGATATAGCCGTTAATTAAAATAAGAAGCTGTTTCTGATTTCAACTCAGAAGAGTTTTGCGGGTATTTCGGGCAAAGGGGTTTCGGATTGACACTGTATTACCTACTTTTTTCACCTGTTGCTCATAAAAAATATTCCTTGAGTAAAATTTTCTTTTTGACGTTTGAATTTCGTATACACATTTATGGCTCTTAAGTAGATTTTTCATTGAAATTGAGATGTGACATTCATTTCTTAGAAACGTGAAAAGCGAAGCACCAATGGTAGGTACGGTTAGAGAATGCACCTAAGTGCTTTTAAAAAAATTGATAAATACGTAGAGTGGCGCAACAGAGCGGGGTGTCCCAGAGCCTTGCGCATTTCTCACAACTATGCCTGAGGGAAAGGAGGGGACCTACAGTTTTCTGCCGATTTGGAGCCGCTGATCGAGAAAGCGCTTTTCATGGCAATGAATTTACTATTTCTCACGATAGTAAATAAAAAATAAATAAATAGGGTGACGCAACAGAGCGAGGAGCCCCTGGGCCTAGCGCATTTCTCACAACCATGCCTTGTGAGGGAATGGAGGGGACCTAAAATTTTCTGCCGGTTCCGAACGGCTAATTGAGAAAGCGCTTTTCATGGCAATGAATTTACTAACGGAGGACTTGCCAATACCTCGCGAAAGGCGATAACCATGAAAAAACATTTTTGCCTCTACTGGGATTCGAACCTAAAACCGCGAAAGTAAATACCTATAGAGAAACATTTTTAGCTTCTGCTGGGATTCGAACCACGAACCTCCCTCGTAACAGACAAGTTTGCTAACCGTCACGCCACGGGTATCCCAAGTGCTTCTAGACGCTTCTTTTCGTCCAATGCAAAGCGACATGAGTGTCATTGCATCATCGGTGAAACTAGGTATCACAAAAAAAAACTTGATCTTTTCACAATCAAACGTTAAAGTGTCATATTTAAAGAAAAAGCCCATAACTTATATCAGAAAATATAAGAAGCCATTCACAGTAAATTTTAAAGTACTATGTGCCAAGAAAGGAAACTAAAAAAAGTATCTTCAATTTCTCTTTGGGTTTTTTGTGAAGGATGTTATAACATTCCCTATAACACGAGAGTACGAAATAATAACAGGAGTAATAGTACAGTTGAATCAGTTGAATATGCCGTATGCGGCACTTTGAAAACAGCACGTCATACATAGAATTCAAACGAGCGCACACCCATTTTATTTCACCCCTAGATAAACTCTACCCCCTGGATATTTTAACTATAATACTACACACGATTTCCATTCTGTTTCAACATTCTACACCACAAGGATATTATTATTCTCCAACCAAATTTGCTATTCCCTTTTTGTCTGAATACAACATGGTCGGTCGTCTCAACTAGTTTATGATTTTTTTTTTTTAAAGATTTTTGCACAAGATAAATAGAATTTTAGTAAACAGGGTTAACAGAAGATCTCAGCAAGGGGAATCTGATATAAAAATTGAGCAGACACGCGCATGGAATGGAGTTTAGCTATGGTTTTTAGTCCTTCGGGAATGGTCTCGAAATAGTTGTCTAGGCAAAAGAAAAAGAACTGCTGGTAATGTTGCAGACTTTATTTGTGAGTAAAAAAAAAAAGTAGAAAATTTGGGGTGTGTTGCAAAAGAGAGGAGGAAGAAGAGAGAGCCAGATCCACGAGAGCTGAATATAGAAGATTTTCAAATTCAACCGAATCTAAGAAAACTTTGCGAAAACTCCCGTCATTTGTTAATATTTTATTAGCTTATTAATTTGTATAATGCGTATAAGTACAGTGATGCAACTGAATGTATACGAAAAGTTATTGCACAAAGGTTGCCTTGACTTATTGCTTTCCCTTTGAATGTCGTGTAGGCTCATGGTATGACAAGGACAATGGATAATAGAGAGATTTTAGCAAACCTTCGTGGAATTAATGAGTTTGTGTTTTAATTTTTTTCTGAAAAAATTAAAGTGTGGGTATGAGCAACGAGCATGACATAAAAATAAACACTAATGTTTTATGGAAAGGGTTAAAAAAGAAGCAAAACCTTAACACGCAAGTAATTTTTGTTCTTCTTAAAAGTAATTTTTGTTAAAAAAAGGAGTGTAATAACTCCGACAAAGGTCATTTTTTTGTACTCTATTTGAACTAGAAATAGGTTTACCTGCTAAAAACACGCAAACAAAAATTTGACTCACTGTACCGTAGTACGTAAAAGTACTTTTTTTTCTTGAATTTGACGAAAGTCATCAGTGTTTGTCATGTTGACTAGGTGCAGCGATGATGAAAAGAAGCTAAGGATGGTCGATGTCGTGTGTGATAAAAGCCCGTTTACAGGTCATTAACTTATTTGAAAAAAAGAAGCAGTGTGTGGATTTTACTTCGAAAAACTGCTAGATTAAGTTGTTTCAATAGATTCTACTACTATTTCTGAGTTTTTAAGTGTGACAGGGTTATTGTATCATATCATACTGGGCTTGTCACATTGTGATCACTGATTTAAATTCAAACATATGTCGTTTGTTAACATGTCGATTTCTATATTCAACAGATGTTAAAAGGTATCAACTTCTTTTGTAGCAAATTTCGGATGTGTCATAACGACACGTAAGATACTCAATAGCAAAATAAGAATCTCTGAGGGCGAAGACTAGCCCTAAACGACGAGCTCATTCATCTCACCCCATGGGCAAGTTCAAAAACTCTCAAAATTGGATTTATTCTTCTTCAAGAGAATAAAATTAACGCTGTCATTTTGCTGTTCAATATTTTGAAAGGTAAAATCCAATGAACAAAGCTACTCTCTGTCAAATTTGAAACTGAACGAGAACTTGACGAGGCTGAACGAAGAATCATAAACATAAACTGCATTAGTTAACTACGGAATCAGATATGAATGAGTTCTTATTACCAAACTCAATCAAAACTTAACGAGCAATTATGATAGGAAAAGATGTAACTTTTTAACGAAAAAATTGCTTACAAGCTAGCTCCCAGCTCTAATCGACATTATAGCCCCTATTACGAGTACCGAATCGCGTTTTTTGACTATAAGCGAAAGTTTTTTCAACCTTCCCCACCCCCAATGCATTCATTTAACGTATCTAAATACCTTTTATATATCAGTTAAAATTCTCTATCACGTGATCCTATTGGCATATTTCCCAGCCTTTCAATCTGTCAAGAGTCACATGCTGCATTTATCATGTGTTTTGAATCTCAAACGGTACTGCTCATTAGTATAGAAACTTTAATCAAATTTCTCTTCTCATATTATAAACTCTATATAATAAAAATTAACGTAGCCCTATTAACTTTCAATTGTTCTTGAAAATGTTTCATACAGCAAACATTCTGTTATCCACTTTCCGAAAAAACAATCTACAAGTAGTTAACATAAATATTTACCCCATCGAACCAATGATATCTTGTCGAAAGGCTCTTCACTTCGCTGCTGCCAACCAATTTACAACAAACTTATCACTTTTGTCTATTCCTAACTAAGAGCCTATTATGTGATCAATAGCAACAAATGAAAACGTTTGCGAAATTTAATTGCTTCCCCATTCGGTTATTCAATTTGAATAAAAGCGCTTAATGTTGTATTTATGGTTTTCTTTTTCTCGTTCTCGTGCGGTAAAGTATAAAAATTCTTTGATTTAGTCTATATAGGGGTTTCTATACAAATGATAGGCTATAAAATAATTTATGACATACAAATGATTCGCTTTAATTTTATGGTTATTAAAGAATGAGTTAAATTCAGCGTAGAGGTGATTGTTTCAATTTATCATTGAGAACAGTCACATTTTCTAAAAATAGGCTCGTTCGTTTAAACTCTGGAGTTGCTCTGTGGTCGTCGCAAAATGAATTTATCATGAATGTCAGAGTTTTTGAGTCCTGGGTTTGCCCTCAACTCGCTCTAAAGTAACAATAGGTTACTGCATTTATATGGCATGTATTTTTCTAGATTAGTGGTGATTTCATGGTTTAGCGTTAGGAACCGAAAAATGAGGTTTTTTGACAGCTTACAGCGTCCTGGGAAACCTGGGACAACCCTGTACAAAGTTCAACGAACGAACATAAAAACTTCGTTAGTTCAATTCCTGTTTTTGCTTTGTGGTTGCCACTAAGATTTTTTTTGAAATCCCAACTCACCCTCAAGTCAAACCTTAGCATTTTAAAGATCTAGGTTTCCCTTCAAACTCTTTATAAAGTAGCATTAGACTTTGCTGGGGCGAGTTCAGGTAACGAGCACTGCTGTCAAATGGGAAGTATTTTTCTTCAAATGACAGGGATGTGTGCTAATGCTTTCGTGGCTTAGCGTATTTAAAGAACCAAAATCAGATTTTTTTTGACAACTCATGGGGCGTAAAGGAAACCATTGGACCTTCTATATATTTCGATTTCGAACAATGTTCGAATGCCCAAACTTCCTCCTCCGTATTTTTAACGAGTAAATGGAGTAAATGAAACACTTTTCCGACACTGGAACTCTTTGTCGAAAGGATATAAAATAAGAATCAAAAATAACTTTCAAATGGCCTCAACTCTGGGTAAAACCATCTCCTGACCGTAAAAGTTGTTTTAACAGCACCAAAAAACATATTTCCACGCTCTCACGATCTGTCAAATCACAGACATTTTAAACGTTTCAACTGTCAAACATACAACGAAGTTTGGAAGTGATGGAAAGGTAGTTGTGGGTTAAAACAATTTGTTAAAGATAACTGACGTTCTTATAGTGTGAAATAAAAGAAACGACTTTGAGAAAGTAGAAGAGGGATGCAAGAAGAAAATTTAACATAATTTATTTTCTTTGGGTATCCACGCCAGTTATTCGGCCTTATCGTGGTAACCGTCGGAGCGGAATTCTCTCCGATCGGAGATATTTTGCTTCGTGGTAGTTCTCCGATCGGACATTCTGACGTTCTCCGATAAGTTTTTGTTGCGGAGATTTTAGTTTTGGGAATGCAACGCATTGCCGCATTTGTGAAAAATTTCTTACGACGACAACTACTTCGAAGCAAAATTGAATCTCCGAAAAAAGATGCGTTGCGGAGAAAACTCCGCTCCGCGATTAATTTTTGCACAAGTGTAAACGGTCGTTTAGTCAAAGAAATAAAGATCATATCATGTGATACATGAAAATTTATCGAAATCGGAACGGTTCGTATCAAAAAATTAATGAAAAACATTAAATTAAATGTTTGTGGTGAATGAAGATATACTCGTAATTTATAACTTTGCTTATTTACTCAACAATTTGGATGATCCACAATTTAAATAGTCGAAACTAGATCTCTCTCAGGGCAAAGTCAAACATATGTAAATACAAAACTCTTTATCAAATCTAAACAAAGTGCTTAATAAATCAGCAAAGTAAACAAATTTTATAGTTTACTGTGCCATTTGTTTTAGCTCGTTCCCATACATAAATTTGTTTGCTTTCTTAAATTGTTTATTGTTCCTCTCATTGTAGTTGCTAATTAACAAAAATTAAAATTCAACACCTTTTTCTATAAATAAATTAATGCATGCATCATACCACCTCTACTCATACCTAACCCATACCAAAACAGTGCATAAGATGCGTGTTCCGTTTTTTTTTTTAGACGGAGCTGATCAGTTGCCAATCACGTACAGTGGATATAATTGCAAATATTTTGAAGTATGAGTTAGTTGGTTGAGCAATTCGTTGATACTTTATTTGCTTTCTCAGAATTTGTGAAAACTGCATGTTTTTCGCTGTTAAGAAAAAAAAACATCCTTGTGTTTAACTGCTTGCGTTTGTGGCTGGGCGCTAAAGCATAGTGCTCTAGAATATTCCGACAATAATCCCTTATTATTCACACCATTAAACTCCCAAACTCGCAGGATATCCGGTAACACTAGGTATACCTGCCAACAGGTAGGTAGTGATATATTAAAAAAAGGGGTGACTTTACAAGGAAAACAAAACAAAAATGCCATGAAAAATTAAAAAAAGAGACACATTGCATCCGAAACACAATCGCAAGTGCAGTGTCCTGCTTTGCGTGTAATAAATTATGTACTTTCAAAATTTCACTACGGATACATAGACAACAGTTATTATTTCCGGTATTGACTAAGTAATTATAATATAGAACCACACGAAAGAACACTCTCAAATAAAGTCAGTTATACAGTTAGTTTATGTAAAAAAAAAACGACGGGAAACACGAATAACCAAACCATGTTAATAAATAAACTGGAAGTGAAATCGCGCGAATATACAACCGAACCAACTGCTCAATCTCAGCGGAGTAAACTGAACTTACTACCAACGGAAGAAAGTATTGTTACCAACGTTTGTCGGTGACAATTACTACTGTTGCCATTGTTTTTTTTTTTTGTGTGTTCTGACGGGCGAAGTTTTAGCATGTTTTTCTTGCGTTTTCTGTTGCTATTGCTGTATATTGACAGTAGCGGTATATTGGTAATGGTGAACACGAACTTCATCAAGCAACTTAATGGTTGGTGGCACACTCATGTGAAATTGTTTTTTTTTTCGTTTTTTGTTTTAATCTAAATAATTGAAATCACATGCAACTTAACAATACAAGTTTACTCTTAAGCTCCTTTTGATATCTGGAAATAAAAGTATGAAGATAGTGGGAGTCGACAGTCGAGAGATATTATACACTTTAATGGCAATTGGCGTTTATAATATTTACTTTGCGAGACTCTTCATCGAGTCTTAACAGTTTAATGATTTTTTATGGGTAATATAAGAGGGAATTTCATTTTAACCAGTGCTCATTTTCATTATACATACAATCAAGAGCTCGACTTCAAAACTCTGTTAGAAGGAACTTGACAACAGCAAACAGTTTTGATAATTTATGTCACATGAAATGAGATACGGCCGGTCACACAGATGTAAAGTTTTGTTTATTAAGATAAACCATTCAACTGACAGGTATAAGCAGTTTTAATACAAATGAAGGTACTCTTTAATTGCACTTTCCTTGGTGTCAGAGCAAACTACTAATTTGAGTGAATTACCAACTTACGTCACTAAATTGCTTAATTTACACCAATTAGCTTTCATCGTCTAATGTATAAAGAGAAAGAGAACTATGTTAGTTAGCAAGATTCAAAACCCACCCAATCCAGGGTTTTCGATCACCACTCAAGAAAAGTTATAACGTTATCGTCATAATTATTTTGTGATGAAAGTTTTTTTTTGTTTTCGTTAGATGTGAATTGTGAATCATACGACTCTGATGAATGTATGGATAAATCATCATTTTTATTGGCTTAGCAAATGATTTTAGAATAAATTAAGTGTACAAGTATGTGGCTCATTCAACACAGTGAGTGCATAAATGAATTTAACATCTGACATATCATCTGTACCATTCGTAACAAAATTTTTATACACCATAAGTTTCGTTACATTCGAGATGATTTCAATCTGTAGAATGCAAAACCTAAGGTTTTCAAATACTAAGATAGAAATTGGGCATTGTGTGAAAAAATCATTTTTGCAGTGTATAATAGCCCGCAGTAAACGCCTTAAACAAGTAACTCAAAAGCTGTACCGCGATAAAAACTGCTTTCTGATTTATAGTCTTTCGAAACGGGCAGAATATTGTGGGACACCATATCGTTCGCCACAGAAATGGTTTAAGTAAAATGCACATTAAGCTTGAATATTTATACATAATCACAGGATCTCGGAAACGGTTCCAACGATTTCGATGAAATTTAGTATGTAAAGGGTTTCGGGGACGAAAAATCAATCTAGCTAGGTTCCATTTTCAGAAAATGTTGTTTCAACCGATACGACTCTTCCTGACATTTATTGTGGAGTAGTGGCAATGAAAATATCGATACGACTCTTCCTGATGTCTATTGGGGAGTAGTAATGCTATTGATTGGGTCTGCAGGTTTCAAGCTTGATAGTAGATGGCGTTGTTAACACTAAGTCAACAAATGTTTAGTTTAATGAGGCCAAACCAAGAAAATCAAAAATATGTGCGTTTTCAATTCAATTTTAGTCTTTAGTGTTCTTTGCGTAGTGGTTAGCATGCCTGCCTGTTACGCCGGAGTTTCCTGGTTCGAATCCCAACTGAAAACAAAAAATGTTTTTTTGTATCGCCTTTCACGAGGAATTTGCAAGCCCTC
Organism: Melanostoma scalare; assembly: GCA_949752695.1. Lineage (NCBI taxonomy): Eukaryota > Metazoa > Arthropoda > Insecta > Diptera > Syrphidae > Melanostoma > Melanostoma scalare. The sequence goes on along the minus strand of OX456984.1, from coordinate 156,478,178 downwards.
CGATAGTAGATTCATTGTCATGCAAATTGGTTGGACGTTCGAAATCGGCAGAAAATTGTAGACCCAGTGCCGTAACTAGGGCGGTGCCAACGGTGCCCAGGCACAGGGCGCATCCCCTGGAGGGGTGCAGAAATGACCAGACTAGTATCTAAAGGGTCCGCCAAATTTTTTTTTTTTTTGTTAAAATGTAAAAAAAAAACTGCTGAATATTTTCTCAAATTTCTTTTTTTATTTGAAAGTACAAACCTTCCGGTTTATAACAGAAAATATTTTCATTCAAATGGCTGCCTCGGCTGGCCATGCAATAGCCTACACGATCGGTCCAATTTTTAAGCACATTATCGATTGTGTGCAGATGTATTTTACAAATGGCTTCACGAATATTGTCCTTTAAAGCGTCAATTGTCTCTGGCTTGTCGGCGTAACAATTATCTCTTACGGAACCCCACAAATAATAGTCCAACGGTGTCAAATCGCAGCTCCGAGGTGGCCAAACGACATCAGCTCTGCGGCTGATAAAGCAATCTTCAAAAACAGGGCGCAAAACATCGAGTGTAGCTTCGGCTGTGTGGCACGTAGCGCCATCCTGTTGAAACCAAATGTTGCCAATATCCTCCTCTTCTATTTTTGTGAACAAAAATTCGTTCAACATGACACGATAACGATCGCCATTGACTGTAACGGCCACTCCTTGCTCATTTTCGAAGAAAAATGGCCCAATTATGCCTCTGGACCAAAATCCGAGCCAAACAGCGACTCGTTTTGGGTGTATCGGCTTTTCACTGTAAGCGTGCGGATTTTGTGTGGCCCAGATGCGACAATTTTGATTGTTTACATACGCTGACGGTGCTTCTCTTTTTCCAAAATCCGTACGCAATTTTCGCACACATTCTGCAGCATTACCATGATTTTCAAAGTAAGGTCGCAATATTTCCCAGCGTTGTTCAAGCGTATACACAACAATATTCGTTCAGCGGATGGATAAAACAAATTATCCGCCAAATCAGACATGAACTAAGGGTTACCATTCACGAAATAAGCACTAGTTGAAAAAAAAAACGTTAGATGGCGGACCCTTTACAGGCTGCCTCCACCTGCAATAATTTTTGTTATGTCGACTCGGCATGGAGGCGGGTCATTTGATGTTATGTCGTGTGTTATGTTTTTTAGGTTATAATATGAGCTACCGATACGAACCGACACTGATAAAAGACGAAAAATTATGAGAAAAAATTACATTATCCACTAACACGCCCAAAAAACAAGGCATCTTTCAAAAGTTGATGTTAAGCTTTCTTCTACGTTACATCCCAAATTATTTCAAAAAACTTTGCGGTTTAGATTTCAACAGCCACACATCTAGCATCTACTAAATACATCCTCATCAGTGTTATTTACACATTTCTCACACACACTACGTCCTACTAAAAGGGAATTTACATTAAAAAAAAATTATACTCTTCTCTCAAATATTTCAGTTTAACAGATGTGTTCTTCATCACAGTATTGCACTGTGAAGTATTCGTTGCCTTATGAAATATTCGTTTCACTGTAGATGATTCGTTGCCTTAGACACTATTTCAGTCGTATTTATAAAATTTGCTTAAAACATCCTTAGACAACTGTCCAACTAGACGGTGTCTAAAGAGTTGGACAAGCCTTAGCCAATTTCGTATTTATAAATGCATTCCAACAGTTGTCTAAACAACTCCTCAAACTGTCAACTTCGAATGAAAAACTAACTGGTGGCGTTCATGATGTATCCGTGCAGTACCATTTTTTGTGTTTTGATAAACGAGTGCAACAACTAAATGGCTCTGAAAGAGTGTGGCGTAGCACTTGAACCAGACCCAAAAAGCAGCTGATTTGACTTTGAGTTACAGCTTTTCCAAGTCTCATAAAACGATGAAATTTGTGCAATTTATAAATTAAATTGTTGAAAGTAGTATTTTTGCACCTCAAACTACTTATTTTTTTCGATCTTAGAGCTCTCAACAGTGTTTTATAACATGTTCAACAAAATTGTTTTTTGCTGTAGCAAATGCCACTTTAGCCATAGTTTAGACAACCAATTTCGGTGTCTAAAGTTAGACTTTCCTTAGACAGCGATCAAAGTGTTTATAAATACGATTTGGAGTTGGACACTGTTCTAAGAGCTGTCCAAAGTTAGACATACTTTGGAATGGGATTATAAATACGACTGTGTGCACAAGTTCATACGCATACACATATTGTCATTGGGGGCGTTCGAGAATCGTATCCGGATAGCTTGTTGTTGTTGTTTACGTGTTAAACTTTTAGCAGAGTCACACACTAAAAAGCTATCTAAAGGTATCCGAGTATTTTTGGTATACCTTTCTATTCAAGTGATCAGCTGATAGAAAATTTATTACTTTTTTTATTTCTTTTCATGTTGATTTTTTGTTTTGGTGTGCATTTATTTAAGCATAAGAGCCTTTTAAAACGCATGGGAAATCGAAAAAAATAAGTAATAATCGTCTAGCAATGATATTTTGAATGCTTTTCTATTTTCAAAAGTCGAATTTTAATATTTCACAGCTGTTGTCTGCAGCAATCTGGAAAAAGATATCTGGATCGTTCAAAAAGGTATCCAAGATACGGCTATCCGAGATAGGCTATCCGATAGGTTCTCAAGGACAAGGCTTCTGAACTTATAAAGGGACTGACAAGCCAGATACAAAGTATTCGCGAGACTGTAGACATTGTTTTCGAAAAGGCAAAAGGAATTTGTGAACAATGTGACATTGAAGACAATTTTCCTGAAAAGCGAAGAAAGCTAGTAAAAAGACAAGATTTAAGTGAAAGTTCAGACACCGGCTACGACATTACTCAGCAACTAAGTTTCAAAATTCAGATAAATGAAGCAATAAATGAATTATTTCTGAATTAAAATGGCGATTCGAAAAACTACGCGATATTTTCGGTTTTTTGACCTTACAACACATTAATACATATTCGGCTGAAGAACTAAAAAAACATGCAGCTAATCTGAGTATCAAATATTCTGCAGATATAAATGCCACAGAATTTTGGTCCGAAATAGAAATTTTGAAGAGTCAAGTTGAAGCGACTACATTATTTGATAAATGTGAATGTCAGTCAAGTATGGGTCTTCTCAAAACTGTAGTGGAACTGGATTTAAAGGAAATGTTTCCCAACCTAGTAGTCGCTATAAAGATATTTTTAACGATGCCAGTGACTGTAGCTTCTTGCGAGAGATCGTTCAGTAAGCTCAAATTAATAAAAACTTACCTCCGCTCGACAATGGGTCAAGAAAGATTGTCTGGCCTAGCGATTTTGTCGATAGAACGCGACATAGCACGGCTCCTGTCATATGAAAATGTAATCAAGGACTTCGCAATGAGAAAAGCGCGGAAAGTAAATCTTTAAGTAATCTAAAAGTAAGGACAGCCTTGGGTTACTATCGAGTACTTTGTTTCATTTTGAGCAAAAATTTTTGAATAAACAGTTATCTTAAACAAATAATAGGGTAAGGTCGCCTAAATTCGAACACTCCCAGTTGTCGAACACTTTTTGAAAAACATCGCTCAAACTGCATTATTTCTCATTTTTTTAATTTCTTTTAATGCGAAATTGTAAAGGGTGTTATGTTCTTGAACCCTCAGAAACAACTCACAAGTACAACCAATGTAAACGTTTAAAAAATAGTAGTTTGTGACTAGCTTTCAAAGATTAGGGCAATTGTGGGTTTCCATATAAGAAGGAGACTGTTGCAAGTGTCGTGAGAAACTATGATTTTAAAGGGCAATTGAAGCTAAATATTTATGTTGTAAGGTTTTTTCGTTATATAATGCTTATTTTAGTTCATTTACGTCAAAATTTTATCTTAAAAGTTAATAGTTTTACTAGATTTTAGCTGTTCGATCAAAGGAAACTAAATTGTGGTGAGTTTCCTGTTCGAACACTAGTGTTCGAATATAGGCAACTTCATCAAAATAGTTTTTTTAAGCTCAGGCCTTACATGTTATAAGGAACTAAATAATTTTTACGTCTTTCTATCAATAAAAGTAGCAAAACCTTTGGGGCCAGTATTCGAACACCTTTTTTCAGTGTTCGAATCAAGGAAACTCAGTACAATTTTAGGTTTCCTTTGTTCGAACAGTTAACAATTTCAATCATGACGTAGGTGTCTCACAACTTCTTGCCAAAGAAGATGGCTTAAGAAAAATAGGTTGTCACCATTTAACATACACCCAACTTTGTGCTCAAAAGAAAGACTTTGTGTGCAACTCTTCAAATCTTATCTGATTTATGTGGTTCAATAAAATTGAGAAAATATAAATATAAAAATAAATATAAAATATAAAAAAAAAAATATAAAAATAAATATAAAATATGAAAATATAAATAAAAAAGTTTGGATAATTTAAAATAGAGAAAACTTTAAAAATGTCTGTTTTGTGTAGTAATTAAATGTTAGTCTTAACCCAAAAAACCATGTTCGAAATAAGGAAACTTGATGTTCGGCTTTAGGAAACAAGTGTTCGATTACTGGGGAATTGGACTGTTTTCCAGTTTATATTGTTTTATAAAAAAAACGGTTAAAGTTACAGAATTAAATATAAGTTTACTAAATAAAGTTTGAGTTTGAGAATATAATTAATTTAACTTCGTTTATTGAATATCGAAGGTTGTCTGGCAGTGAGCGATTACTTTATTGCAAGTCACTAAGTGTTCGACAACTGGGGACATGACCCTATACTAAGTAGCTACTTATATACTTCGGTAAACAATGTGATTGCTGAACAGTGTATTTCCGATTATAACAATACCATTCATACTAAAAGATAGATTTATTTGTACGCACATTTTTCCATTTTATTCTCAGAGCCTGGTTAGAAAATTTTTCAGGGGCGCAGTTTTGAAAGCTCGCACCGGGCGCATAAGAGGCTAGTTACGGCACTGTGTAGACCTCCCCATTTCCCTCACAAGGCTTGGTTGTGAGAGAAGCACTAGGCGCTGGGCTCTCCGTTCTGTTGCGCCACCCTATTCATTCAATTTATTTTTTTATTTTTTTTATTTTATATGATCTTCGGGGAATAGTTCATCATAGGGACCATTGTTGTACCTGAGCGAAGCGCATATTGGAGTTGATGTGACTTGAACTATTTGTATTGAGTTGAAACACTCCACCTGAACAACAAATAATAAATTTCTTTGAATATTTTTTTTCCTTCAAAACCTTCAATTTTATGTCGATTCAGAATGGCTAAGCTTGAAAGTGCTTTTCATGGCACTGTAATAACAACTCTCGATGGGCTTTCCAGTTCCTCGCGAAAGATGACACAATTAGAAAACAATTAGAATGTTTCTGGGGATCGAGCACATAACTCGCTAGTAACAGGCAGACCTGTCAACCATTACCTCCGCTCCGCGCACCACCAAGAACATAGGTAAATATCTAAGGTAAAACCATTAATAAAGAAATATTTCATTAAAATAACATTGGCGTGGGTTAATACGGACATTTAAGGACGTGTCTATATGCACCCAAGGTTTAGTTGGTGTAACCCCGCATTTTTGAGAAAACTCTCAAAGAGCAACGATTGCGTTTTAGTTGAAAAATCTCTTGGGTTGCCAGAGTTCACACGATTTTGAAGTTGTTATTAGTTTTGTCATGGAAATGCAAAGTTAAATTAACTTATTTTATTCCGCAAAGATTTTAAGCAATCTTTTTTTTAACCGAAAGTTCTGTGATTGAAAAGCAAGGTTAAAATAATTTTGTTTTTAGTCGCAGAACTTGCAGTTAGAAACATAATGACTAGAAACTCGCGTACGAATAAAATAAATTTATTATAAAATAAAAACTAATAACATCTTCAAATCGCACTGGCAACGCCAAGAGATAAGAGATTTTCAAGCGAAACGACTGCAATTGGTTGTCTTTGAGAGATTTCTTTAACATGCGGTGTAACACCAGTCTACACCACATACACCGCATTTTTTTCACTCATATTACTCAAAATGCGGTGCAGAGCTAAAAACAAAAAAATACATATTTGGTTCTCTTTGAGAGATTTTTTCAAAAATGCGTTGTAACACCGCTAACACCAACTACAACGTGGGTGCATATAGACACGTCCAACATTTAATCGATTGCAACACTTGCGGAACGATTCCGAATTCCAGAAAAGTACCGTGAGCAGCTGCCAGTCTGGCATCCCTAACAGATACCAAGTAGTGTTTTAATATGCTGACCTTAACGCATATTTTATGAATTCCTATAAAATCTTCCAAGGTAAGTTAAAAAATAAAAACCATAACACGCAAACTGTCCTAATGGGCGTATTACTCACATTTCAAGAAAGGACGTAAAAACTAGGGAACGATTAATATTTTACATGTGAATGCAACGCATGTTGCACAAATGGCACTCTCTCAATCACATGCACACCCATTACTATTTCAGTTTCATGGATTTACTACGCACGTCAAATGAAAAGCGAATTGTTTTAAATTAAACAAAGTGATTTTCACTAACGACAGAAAGTGCATTTTTTCCGTCCATTCACCACTTTAAATATGTGATAAGAATGCGTTACAGTAAAAGTGGTTAATAAATAGAAAGTTTGCCATAACAATTTAGTAACTCTTCTTGCATAATCTCGTAGATGAAGTAATGGTCAATTACGTTTAGTTTTTGTTAGACCTAATTTCGATTTACAACACAAAAAAAGTTGTGAAATAAGAAGTGTAATCGAATAAACACTTTCTCGTAGAAACTGTGAGTCAAGCAGTTGTCATTGATGTAAAATGGTATCGTTGAAGTGGTAAACTGACATAAATTGTTTACAGAAACAAAGTTATTTTTATTGAAATTATAAAAGTAACTTACGCCCCAACGAACACTGAAAAGAAAAAGACTTATGCAACTCTGTTAATATCCCCCATGAACATGAACCCTTATCGAAAGCTATTAGATGTGTTATGACAGCATTTATTTCATTCAGAAGTTACCTATCAAATCACTACGAAAGCTCTCACTGGATAATACGGAGAGGGTGACACATAATAAGCTTGATGACTGTAGATACTGGTAACTTGCAAGAACTTGAAACCGAATTGAGTGGAACTGAAAGCTTTAACTCAAAGAGCACAGTGCCGGTGGAATAAAAAGAACACCAAAAAGATATTCAAGACTGTATAAATAATAAATTTTATAATTCTTCTTAAAAAATAAAAATTTAACTGTAATTTTTTAAGTTTAAATTGTAATATCCGAATGTTTAAAAACAAAACAGCAGGTACCTACTTAATAATAATTTAATGGTGTTGCGAGGGTGTTTACTTACCTTTATTCTGAAAATGTTCAAAAAATGCTACGAAATTAGAGTTTTTCCTTAGAGATTGGTTTTATAAACATGAATCCAGTCTAAGGTAGACAAAAACCTAAGACTAAGCTTTGGCAATGGAGTACAAATTACATGGGCCTAAAAGGGTGACTTGTTAAGGCGCCTGAATTTCGGGCGTATTTTTGACGATGGATTACGAAAACACTAAACGTGGTGCTGATACGAATTTTAATTTTTTATTTAATTAGAACATTATTAAAATTTAAAAAAAAAACAGTTTTTTTTTCTTTATCTTGACCTTGAAGTGTCTTTGAATCGACCTCTACTGGCGCGACATAGACTTTGTGGAACGATTTTTCAGCTTCAGAATCTTGAAACACGAAAACAATAATATTTTTCTACTTCTTACTAATACGACTACGATTAGACACAAGCTTTTTGAAAGATTTTGATTTTTTCCCCATGGGAACAAGTTTTTTGCAAGGAAAAACACAATATTTCCCATAGTAAATGAGTTCCCTATATATATTTTTCCCTAGGAATTTTATTCCCAATTTCGAACAGAAGTTCCCGATTCAAATTTTTCTAATTTGGGAAAAAAGTCCCGAGCCTTACCAACTGTTGAGGTTATCACTGGTACACCATAATGATGGTTAGCATGTCTGCCTGTTAACCCAGAGGTTCGTGGTTCGAATCTGAACAGAGGAAAATGTTTTTCCACGGGTAGGTATCGGCTTTCGCGAGGATTTGGCAAGTCCTCCGTTAGTAAATTCATTGCGATGAAAAGCACTTTCTCTATTAGCCGTTTGGAACCGGCACTAAATTGTAGGTTCCCTCCATTCCTATTTATTTTTATTCAGCAGTTTTAAAATCAGCTCAGCAATACACTTTACTTAACACTGAGCACAAAAACTGAAGTAAAATTGTTTCTGAAATTCAATGCTAAGCTGTCTTTTAGTAAACAAACTCAAGTTAGATGTCAAAATGATGGGAAATATCAAATTACGTGTCCAGTTTGCATGGACGTGTAAATTTATAGCTAGGATCTCTTATTCTATATTCCAAAATCATGGTGACGACTACTGGTTTGTATAGATTTGGTCTGATAAATGTGCACACTGCAAATGACAACCCTTCCCGACTTGGTACATAGCTATGTAGACTTTGTTACTTTGAAAGCAATTACCAATGCTAAAAAAAGGAAGTTGCGGACCAAGAGAAGTAAGTCTCTTATACTGCAACTTTATGTTCAATCGACAGACTGCAGTGATAAATAGAAAGTATTGGTAGGTTATCTTTTCATTTAACAAAGCCCATCGCGTAGCTTATAACATGAACATCATACCAAATCAACGCAGGTAGGTATTGAAAAAGCGAATTTCAAATACGAAAAATTCACCAAAATGCAGGTTATAAGGCCATAGGAGAAAAAACTTTCATAACGTTACATAAAAAAAGCTTTTGACTATAACGATTTAAAGTTCAAAAATATGAGGGTTATAAAGGTAAATTGAAGACTATCTGTGTTAAATTGCTGATTTGCAAATTTTTTATAGGTATTTTGGTAGGTAGGTACAGATATAACAAAATAATAATAAAATTGTCGGTACCTACAGTGCATCTGGATATTGGAAAGCCTTTTTCGAGTCAGTAGGTTCGTTCGTTGAACTTTACCCAGGGTTAACCCATAGGTTTCCTTGACAACCCTATGAGTTGTCAAAAAACCCTAAGCCACCAAATCACCACACATCCATCATTTGAATAAAAATACATGCCATTTGACTGTATTCAACTCGCCCCAGCAAAAACCTAGGGCGAGTTAAGGGCAAACCCAGGTCAACACTCAGTTTGACATTCAGGGGGAGGTTAGGTTTTTCAAAAAACGCTTTGTGGCGACGACAGGGCGACCTCAGGGTTTCAACGAACGAACCTAGTAGCGCCGGCGCCGGCCTACCCCTGAACCAGTCTGAAGCAATCTTATGTCCAACCAGAGTACCTGCTTAGGTAGCCTAGGTAGGTACCTTAAGGAAGCCAACGGAACACTAATTTCAAGCAGAAAGGTGGCAGAGCTGTGATTAATTCGAAATCACAGCGCTCATAACGCCGAAAAGGAAGACATTTAGATGATTGATGATGTTATGATTTCAATTGCAGTACCTTCCTAAGTCCAATTAGCTTTTAAAGAAAAAACAAAAAACAAACAAGGATCCCCTGTCGATAAGCATTGGCACAAACTATCGTTTCTGAGCAAAAATAATTTTAACAAATCAATGACAAATGTATGACTAGGTAGAGGTACGTACCTACCATGCTACCATCTACACTTCGCATTAAAACAGTCAACTACTGACTTAATTGAAATGAACTATCTGACCTCTAGAGTCTAGACTTTCTACGAATTACGATCAGTAAGTGATTAAAGTGGATACCCACTTTTTTCAACAAGGCGGTTATCATGGCATACTTACCACGCCATGCTGCCGCTACTATAAGCAAAATTTAAAAAAAAAATAACAGCAAAGAATAGAAGACATTCCATACACCCCAACTAGAAGCAAGGAAATCATTTGTTTCAATTGTCCAAGAATACGAGCAACGAACTGTTTTCACCCGCATCACTATTATGAAACAATGGTCATCATTTTCATACGACGAAGTAGAATTTAAATTCTTGTCTATCCGTTGATCCAATCGTTTTTAAAACAATACAAAAAAAAAGAAAAAAAAACTAACCGGGAAGCTGTCCATTATACTGCACGATTTAATACAAGCACACTTTAAAGAGGAAACTCGCATTATTGTCTATGTCCCTTCATTGTATATTTACACAGCGCATTTATTTCAGTAAATTAATTCGCGGACCGCAGGCCATTAATAGCAACTGCAAAATCTTTCTATTTGTCTGTCTGTTGTTCTCATCACGAGATAAAAAAAAAAGAAACATAAAAAATAAGTAAGAATTTCATAATAGGGGGCCCGGGACGGACCGGGCCTCCTCTGCTGTGCGGTGCCTTAACTGATTTCGATTGAATAATGAGGAGAAAAATGAATAACAATTAATTACAAACGACATGAGGTCAGCAGAAAAGAAACCGCGCCAGAAATTCTCAGACAGCTAACTTCAATTCAAGTGCATGGAAGGGCAAACATATCATAAACTGAAAGCATTTTTTATGAGTATCACTTTCGTGAATGTTTCTCAAATGTCACCACACCATGTATCATCACAAGTTACTCAAGAGTCAAGACTAAATTCGAAATTCCGACTTGGCTTGGTGGAGCTCTTTTCCATTCTATTTTAAGCACAATTTCCCGTTGAAAAAAAAAAACAAAAAAAAAAAACTACGACGGTTATTTGAGACGAGTCATTAATCCATCAAAGCAAGAACAATTCAACCGAAAACGGTTTCAAGTTTCGCACCACCAGACACTTAATAGTTCATATTCAAAAACACCATTCCATAATCAAAGGATCAATTCAAACAAATGAAAGGTAATAAACATAACTAAAGAACAACGCAAATTGCCCAGGTGACTAACACACCCAGGTACAGTCTTTGCTTCGAACAAAAAAATAACAAAAAAACAACCTTCTTTAGCAAATTTGGTTTTGGCAAGAAAAAAAGTTTAAAAAGAGACAATTAACCGGCTTCGGGTCTTCAACCGGCATAGCTCATGGCAATTCGCAGTTGCTATTCAAAATTTGTAGGTAGGTACATTTTGATCGTGCAAACTCACACACTTTCTTCAACAGTTGAGATCACTCTTAAAATATTTTTTTTTCACTTAAAAAACTTTTGTCAAAAATGTTATTCTTATTTATCGTTAGTTGTTTGAAATATTTTTTTTATTAATTTGAGAAATTTCTTTTAATTTTTTTTTCAAGAACGCTCACCTTTCGCAACCTTTGAATACAACGTTCAACGAAATAATGATCTCAAAATGTTCTTCTTGGTTCTTCGTTGACGTTGAATTTCATTTGATTCACACACAGTCACACTCTATGACACTCATACTCATCAAAATTCCTATATACTGCCAGTAGTTTTATCATAGCGATACACTCGAGCTATAAATGTGTGGGAATTGAATACAAAAATTATAAATGGAAAAGTTTCACTCAAAGCAGATGGACACCCACACTCAATTGTGTAAAAAGGAAAGCTTTTCTGATTTGTTACAAGGCGAGGAAGCGGGAATCCTTTCCATGTATTTACATTTTGTTTTTGGTTTTCCGTTATTTATTTGAAAATATTGTTCGTATATTTACTTTTTTGATTGTGGAGTAGTAAGGGTATTATACAAGACCATGCCTTTTGTAGCTCACAAAACGAGCAGCTGAAAAATAATTTGTAGTTGAAATAATTGTTTTTCTTCGTCACTTCCTTTATATATTTTTGGGGGGTTACGAACCGGTTTGGGTAGATGTGTTGTTAAAGGCTTTCTGCCTTTTGTAACATGATGTAATAGGTAGGTATAGCTAGGGTACATGCTCAGATTATGAAAAAGCCCTGTCCTTTGCCTTGAAATGATCTTAGACTTAGTGACGGTGGAATATTTGATAAATAAATCGGAAATCTCGAATATGTAATTATGTTTTGCTTATTAGATAGGTAGGTCGAGGTATGTAGGCCCACACATTTAACTCGACATTGAAACCTTGGTAGGTATTTCAAAACTGCCTATATGTAGGTTAGTATATCTACATTGCAGTTTTTGTTCTTTTTCACGTTGTTACTGAAATACGTTTAATCCAAAGAAAGTAAGTTTCCCGATTCTACACCAAGTTACATACTTGTTACAGGTCGCGTGGGAGGTAAGAAGCATTCATCGACTTGAAATTTTTATGTAATGCTCTATCGTCAGACAGTAAGGAATGACATTTATAATGAATGATTGAGTGAGTAAGTTTGGGTAGTGCCTACTACCTACCTACCTACAACAAAGTAATATTCGATGACAATTACAAGCCCTTTGAGACTTTGGTAACTGAAATAGGTAGTTAGGTAGATAGGTAGGGATTACTCAGATATAGAGCTATATAGGACATGCAACATTGAAATTATATTGATTGATACACTTGGAGTGTACCTAGACCTACCAACCTTTCATTGAAATCTCCAACCTACATATAAATATACCTAGGGTAAGGTCGCCTAAATTCGAACACTCCCAGTTGTCGAACACTTTTTGAAAAACATCGCTCAAACTGCATTATTTCTCATTTTTTTAATTTCTTTTAATGCGAAATTGTAAAGGGTGTTATACTCTTGAACTCTCAGAAACAACTCACAAGTACAACCAATGTAAACGTTTAAAAAATAGTAGTTTGTGACTAGCTTTCAAAGATTAGGGCAATTGTGGGTTTCCATATAAGAAGGAGACTGTTGCAAGTGTCGTGAGAAACTATGATTTTAAAGGGCAATTGAAGCTAAATATTTATGTTGTAAGGTTTTTTCGTTATATAATGCTTATTTTAGTTCATTTACGTCAAAATTTTATCTTAAAAGTTAATAGTTTTACTAGATTTTAGCTGTTCGATCAAAGGAAACTAAATTGTTGTGAGTTTCCTGTTCGAACACTAGTGTTCGAATATAGGCAACTTCATCAAAATAGTTTTTTTAAGCTCAGGCCTTACATGTTATAAGGAACTAAATAATTTTTACGTCTTTCTATCAATAAAAGTAGCAAAACTTTTGGGGCCAGTATTCGAACACCTTTTTTCAGTGTTCGAATCAAGGAAACTCAGTACAATTTTAGGTTTCCTTTGTTCGAACAGTTAACAATTTCAATCATGACGTAGGTGTCTCATAACTTCTTGCCAAAGAAGATGGCTTAAGAAATATAGGTTGTCACCATTTAGCATAACCATTTAACATACACCCAGCTTTGTGCTCAAAAGAAAGACTTTGTGTGCAACTCTTCAAATCCTATCTGATTTATGTGGTTCAATAAAATTGAGAAAATATAAATATAAAAATAAATATAAAATATAAAATAAAAAATATAAAAATAAATATAAAATATGAAAATATAAATAAAAATGTTTGGATAATTTAAAATAGAGAAAACTTTAAAAATGTCTGTTTTGTGTAGTAATTGAATGTTAGTCTTAACCCAAAAAACCATGTTCGAAATAAGGAAACTTGATGTTCGGCTTTAGGAAACAAGTGTTCGATTACTGGGGAATTGGACTGTTTTCCAGTTTATATTGTTTTATAAAAAAACGGTTAAAGTTACAGAATTAAATTTAAGTTTATTAAATAAAGTTTGAGTTTGAGAATCTAATTAATTTAACTTCGTTTATTGAATATCGAAGGTTGTCTGGCAGTGAGCGATTACTTTATTGCAAGTCACTAAGTGTTCGACAACTGGGGACATGACCCTATGTACTTATTACGTAAAGCAAGGTACAGGTAGGCCGTGTTTGTAGGTCAAAGTTTCTGGGAATAGGAAGTTAGGTACCTTGTTGCCCACGATGCAAAAATGTAGCTTTGTTGGTAAGGATGTGGGCTTGTACCGCACTCACCCATTGGGAGTATTATGTATAAGTAGATATGTATTATAAAAAAATATTGCAGTTCACTCTTGACTGTGCTGTGATTAGGTTAGGTGCCTATATTCTAAAGAGGAAATTAAACATCGTGCGTCAACAAAAAGTTGCAGTCTCTTAGAAATAAATTACACTTTTTGGTTTGCTCAATGCTCAATGTTCATGGTGCTCCTATTAAAGCCTAGGTACCTATATAGAGGTACCAAAAAATTTGAAATATTTTTAGGTACATGACTTGATTTAAACGCTTTCTATCAAACCAAGTTATTTTATCTATGTGCACTTGCAACTCAAAACAAGGGCATGGGAAAAGTCTAGGAGAGGAGCTAGAAACTATCTACCGATATTTTAAGACTGTCTTTACTTAAGTGAAGAGTAGTCAAATAAGCTACGTAGGTATTTCATACTTTTATGATACATCACCGCTTCATTTCTATCGATGAAAGTTTATTGAAAAGAGGTAGGCATAAGAATAGCTTGAACATTGTTAGAGATTAAATGAAATAGAAAGAGTAGCGAGCTACGGACCTATAGCGAATTTCTCACAACCTTCTCTTGTGAGGGAATGAAGGGGACCTACAGTTGTTTTCCAGATCCAAACGGCTAATGGAGAAAGGGCTTTTCATGACAATGAATTTACAATCGGAGAACAAGAAAAGCTATAAATAAAATAAATAAATGGAGTGGCGCATCAGAGCCAGGAGCCCCGGGGCCTAGCATATTTCCCACTGCCATTGCCTTTGTGAGGGAATGGAGGGGACATACAATTATCTGCCGATTCCGAACGGCTAATCGAGAAAGCACTTTTCGTGGCAATGAAATTATTATTGGAGGTTTAGCCAATTCGTCGCGAAAGGCTGTACCCGATTTGATTTCTGTTGGGATTCGAACCACGAACCTCCCATGTAAAAGGTTGATATGCTAACTATTACGCCACGGGATCAATAAGAAATATATTCTTAAGAAGTTCGAAAATTGGCATAATTGACAGATATGGGAAATAGTGATTACTTTAAGCAATGAATGATAGGCTTCATTCATTGCAATCACATTTTTTAAGCTTCAATTAATTGTAGTTAGTAATTGAATCTGCTACTAGAATTGCTCAAAAATACAAAAATTACTTAAGTGGATATTATAGCTCGGGGGGAACCTGAGCCTCAGATAACATCTTTCGCCAACAATTTCAAGGTCTTGTGTTTTCGAAAATTCGTCGAGTTGGAGTCTACCTAATTTCATAGATATTTCTTACAGACGTGTGTTCTTCTTTGGTATGACATAACTTCACAATCGGAGTATGGACACAACATGTCTCGTGGAGTCACATCCTTTTGCCACTTTAATCACTTTGAAAATAAGTTAATGTGTAAATGGTCAGATTTCTTTCCATTACGAAATAGCATTTGAGTCCACAGAAAAAGGAACTAAGGCCCGCGACACTTTCATTTTAGAAATAACTCCCGTATAGTTACATGTATACTGTACCAGATGATCAAGACACTGTACAATGTGGGTTCAACCCTTAAGGGACTAGGTATTGGCAATGTGCATATCTCAAGTGCGCTGCTAATAGTTGATCTCAAAGCACTTGTTATTTAATTTCTTTTTAATTTAATCGAGTATTAATTAGTTTTGACTTGTCATTTATTTTTCATAGAAATCGACACAAGAAAGAGGTTTTGACTTTGAAAGCAGTGGCGGATCCAGGATTTGGGCAAGGGGGGATTTATTACTCAAAATTATTTTTGTCACATTATGGAATCAGATAATTCGATTGTTTTGCCTTTGAGTCGGGAATTGCAATCTGAAAACCAAGATCTGGGTGAGACTACTAAGCTGGCAGATGACGCTTTGAATGAATTTACATACGTACAAACGCGAAAACGCAGATTCTACTTTCCACGTTATTTATGAACCTGTTGATAGAATTTTTTCTGAATACGAAATCACAATGAAATTTCCATGCCGTTGCAATCAACAAAAAAATCGTTGCAACACTCAAGCACAAAGTATTGAAGACTACTACAGAATTTCTTTACATTCCGTTTCTTGATACGTTCATTTCTCAACTCAAAAGTTGGTTCTCGGAACACAAATCTATTTTCCAAAGTTCTAGGTAACTGTTTCTTAAACAAGAATTTAACGAAAAGAAATGCGCTGACCTCTACACATTTTACGAAGATATATCGGATTGCTCGAAAGAAAATTTTCTGTCAGAAGTCAAGATGTGGAGACAACGAATCCAAGGCCAGAACATCCAAAATGCGCTTGATGCTTTACTGGTTAGTATCTTTCGATCAAAAATTTACATGTAAAAAAGTTTATATGTGACGCGATCCGAGAAAAGTCACCTTCTGGGCAAAAGTGAAAGCTTACACGGCACGCTCTGAAAGGCGCTGATGTACCATTCAAACCCATCTAAAAAATCGTTTCTCTGAATTTATATTTTGCGAAATAATAGCGATGTTAAAATTTCTGATTGCGCTTCATGAATATTCAATAAAAGAACTTGTGTAATCAATCATGATCCAACAACCGATTTTTTGCCTAGTAAGTCCCTTTTATCGGATCGAGTCACATATGCAAACATCAATCTGACGATATTTTTCAGGTTATCAATAGCAAGTCGTTCAAGAATGTCGATTATATTTTGCGAGTCTTGGCAGTACTACCTGCAACTTCAGCAACTCCAGAACGATAATTTTTGACGTTGAGGAGGATCAAGTCCGGACCCGAAACCCCCCCGTGGATCCGCCACTGCTTGAAAGCAAAAAAAAAAATTGTAAAACGAATCAATATCACAACAAATCATGATTGTTTCGCATTTCAAATTTAAGAAATATTACAAAGAAATAATCAAAAAGTTAAAGGAAATAAGGTCCACTGGTCTTATTGCCGCAGGGCTTATTGCACTGAACAGTCCCAACCGTCAATTCATGCAGTTCGTTGCTGCATTTTCTTCGCACCTTGTCTTCACATACGGGACCAAAGATCGCACTGCGTATTTTTCTTTAGAAACACCAAGAGATCTCAATTCTATAATCCACTTAAGATAAGGTTCATGCTTTTGCGCAGTAACAGTGGGACTGGGACTGGGATGATCAAGGGCTTATAAAAAGTAATCATGGCTTTACTAGAGAGGGTTTTATTTTTCAATTGTCTCTTCTTAAATAGTAGCAATTGGCAACAGTAATTCTCCGTTTGAGTTCCACATTTCCGTGTCTATAGCGAATGATAGGTAGACGAAGTCCTGTACACTACTCCGAAGTTATATCTTTCTATTGCGATATTTTGTTAAATTTTACGATGTTCTCTGCCCTTGTTTGATGACATCATTTGCTTCGTTTAGCCCTCTTTAACCATTAAACCAATTTGTACGAAGTCAATGAAACATGGCTGTGAGTTTATAAAAGTATGGCAGTCATAAGTAAGGAGCGGCTTTCAAAGAATGGTAAAGTACTACTCAAAAAAGAATAGCGAAAGAATACAGAAGCTGAAAGAACAAAGCGAAGAAAAAGTTCGCCGAACTCAAAGCAAAGAACATGGACGGTATGTATCGGGAGCTGGATGAAATTTCTGCCCAAGCTGCTAATATAGACCAAACTATGTTTACATTAGGTTGTTTTGCATTACGGTTGATGAAAAGAGGGACCATCTTTAAAATAGACGCTTAAAGAAGGGGAAATGGTCATCAGTACATTCGTTCACCGAAGCTCATTAACGATGCTCAATGACAGCTTCTTGTGTATTATGATAAAATTCTGCACAGGTGGTGAAAGTATTGTGATGGCCTTTTGATCGAACACTTTCCCAGAGAGCATATTCCAGAAGATGAACTTAACTAAAAGAAAATATCCGACATCGCAGTCGAGGAAACTAGTGAGGCAGCTAAGAACTCCAGAAAGGCAAATATGCGGGGTATGGATTAGTGATATCGTGTATAGGTGGCTCACGACTCTCATCTCAAAAGCTTACAGGAGGTGATAATTAATCTGCCTAAACAGTGGAGGGAAAGTTACTATTAACAAATGGAATGGATGTACGGGATGTCGCTGATGATCTTACATATACCTGAAAGAAATACTAAACGACTGGGTAAAAGCTTTAAAAGGTCATATGTAGCGTATTAGTCCAAATAAGACTAAGTACAGTAGATACTTCTGTTGCCGATTTTCTGATCCAGATATGCCTGCTCCAGACACTCCCCTACATTTAGGGAACGGATAGAGCTTGCTCAGCTCTGGGCACTGCGGTGTCTGAATGAAACCTATTGTGCCAGCACTCCCCTAAGCAGAAAGAAAGACTCTCATTGCGGTTGTGCATCGAACAATCACTTACGGGTCACAAAATCTACAACAATTATGAGAGTATGTTCATGGTAGCCGAGATGAAGATGCTTGACAGTAGGAATAACAAAGCTTGATCGTATTAGAAACCCGCGGAGGCCTTCACATCAAAACTGCCATCTTGCAAAAAAAAAAGCATGACATTCTCAATCAGCAGCAGGTATCTACACAATATTCAGACACAATCGCGAAGAAACAAAACTAATGCCCTACCGTTATAGACAAATGCAACCACATCTGGATTTGGTTGGCCTCAGACACGGAACAATCGAGTCCCGGGAGGATTGCCGACCCTTTCTGGGGTCAATGTGGTGTACCCCACAGAAGATATTAATAAAATCTACCTATAAATTGGCAGAACATAAGGAAGGTGCCTTATGCCTATGTACCAATATGTTAGAATATATTGCTCTTCAAAGTTCACTTGTAGACTTTATTTATGAGTATCTTCCGAGTCCCGATACAAAACATTCGTTTTGCAGGCACGTGCAAAACATCAAACTGAACGTAAACAAATTACTTAGTCATAAAAAATTTATGTGAAAAAAACAAGAGTCTCGTAAGCAAATCAAATTAAGGTGAATTCACTAATTAAATAACCAAATCATTGAAATTGACATTTAATTTCGTTCATCATTGCACACGATAGGTATGATAATGTTCTTTCCAAAACCCCATAGGTATGCGTGTGTATTTTTGGTCAAACATTATAGCCGGTGGTCTGTTGTATCTCAGTCAGTGGGCAGTTTGCCAAATAAATTTTTAATTTTGAACTTAATTTAGACAGTCCCCGGCCTCTGTGATACACCAACTGCAGATCCAGCTCGTCAGGCCACTTGTTTGTTGTTCTTGGCCACTGATCTATTAGATTTATGAATCCATTTGAATTTTGAATTTGTATATTTTTCTTGATCTTCAGATTAAAATGCAGTAAAAATACACGGCAAGCATTTCATTTTCAAGTAAGCAAAGCATATGAAAATCTATCTTGGGAAGATTATGAGGAGCTTGTGGACTATGCAGGAGACAAAAAAATCGTAATCCAAAAATATAAACTCTACGGGGATCAGATTATGTGTGATCTGGTAGGCAAGAAGCAACTCACACTAGCAAAGAACGTCCCCAGGAAAGCTACAAAAATGTTTTTCATATTAAATGAACGAGAGTTTTTCAGTGAATAATTTTGACAGAGAAGTCGCTCCAGTTTATATTTTTACGGAATATACTCATGTATGTTTCGTAATTGAAATATTGTACATACATATGTATGTATATTGACAAAAGTTTTGCTGACAATTTCATTAGACAAAATGTCTTTTAAAACCAACAAAAGATAGATCTATTTCAGAAAGAAATTGTAAAAAGAATTTGTTCAGGTTCAATACCAAATTCTTTGTCTGCTATTGACATTGAACGCCAGGAGAATAGTTCAAACTGTTTTGCAAAACAAATATAGCTGAGCTTTCTAGGGGGCCAACAATTTTCGTTTTCTAAAACATATGATCAAAGGAAGGCAAAAAGAAAAAAAACAATCAACGGGGTGGAAAAATTTTGAATTGGAAAATATATTTTGCTGCCAAAATTTTAATACAAGTTATGATGTTTTGGCAACAATACTTGGCTTCTGTTTCTGGTTTTTGAATGGGATGAAAATATTTTGTTCATTTTAGATGTGCTCATTGAATTTCTTCTAGATTCTAGAATATTTTAAATTAAATTAAATATAATTTAATCTGTTGCAATGTAAAGCTTCTAGCGTAGGACTTAAAGGATCAAAAAATATGTAAATAGATTTTAATTAAGATGCTTAATGCAAATTCATGCAGACTGTCATAAGTTCGGTTATTTCCATTTTTTTTTTTAGAAAATCAGTTGGTAAATAACAAACTTCAATCAACAGGTTGATGATTCAAGTTTGTTTTTGCCAATTTTTAATCCGAATTGAGAAATGAGGAGGCTTACGCTAATCTGGAACACTTAGACCCAATTGCCGGTCCATTGTACTCCCAGGGTAAGCAGCCTTCCCTTTTTTTGGCGCAGTAGATATAAATAAGGTGGTTGTAATTTCACATTATGTATAACCTCAAGGACGCCGTGGCGTCGAGATGAAACTGGGAGGCTGAAAGAAAAGAGCGAGATGCGAACTCACGCGTCCATCTTACCTACTGAACACTCAACCACTGCACCGTGGCCAACACCAAGGTCTTGAAAGAAAAGAAGATCTGCCTCAATTTCGTGTTAAGTAAATGAAATTCTTTGTTGAAGAGCTATTCTCATGAGTAGGACCAACGACAGACGAATAAACTTCGGACCTACAGTCAAGTATAGAGATTCGTATTTCAGTCGCACCGAGTGTGGAATGCTCTACCTGACCCTGTTTTTCCCCTGCATTACGATTCACAGAAATTCAAGAGCAACGTGCATCGGTGTCTCCTTTCAAATCCTCTCCTATTTTCTTAAATGCTCGCACTGTGTTTTATAACATTAAAACTTTTAATTTAAAAGGGTAGTCATAACCCCTTGATGTGCGCGTTAATTATTAAAAAAAAAAAACTAAAAAATAAGATTCTTAGTATGTATGTTTGGAATCTTAACCGTGGCACTCTTCTCCTGTAAAAAGCCATTGGCGGGAAATGGGGTTTCTCCCCCCAAATCACCCATTGGCTGTTTACCTCGGTAATTAGACCGATACTCACATACGGGGTGATAGTCTGGTGGACAGCACTAAACAAGATGATCAACTACAACAAGCTGGCCAAAGTTCAAAAAACGGCTAGTCTGTGTATTAGTGGCGCACTGAGGACAACCCCATCGGACGTCCTCAATGTACTACTAGATCTCACAACCCTAGATATCTTCAGCAAACAAGTCGCAGCTAGCTCAGCTACTCGACTCAGAGCTACATCACAGTGGACCAATAATCAAATCGGCCACACTTCCATTCTAGATAACTTTAGATTCTTACCGAATCGATCCGACTACACCACCCCCAAGTTGGTGTTTGACAATAATTTCCAAGTAACCATACCTTCAAGAGAAGCTTGGGAAAATGGCACTCTTTTGTGGAAAATGAAGCAATACACTTTTACACCGATGGTTCAAAAACCAGCGAAGGTGTGGGAAGTGGAATCTACTCAGAAAACCTGAACCTCAGTCTTTTCTTCCGCCTACCCGATCATTGTAGTGTGTTCCAAGCGGAAATTCTGACGATTAAGGAGGTGCTGTCTTGGCTCAAAGAAAACGTCATATCCTCCACGGATATTCGAATCTTCTCAGACAGCCAAGCTGCCCTTAAATCTCTTGCCTCTGTCTCTACAAAATCCATCACGGTCCAAAATTGGCAGATGTCTCTGAGGGAGATGTCAAATCAGTTTAACATTCACCTTTCATGATGGGTGCCAGGGGCCCTACTATGTAACTCGATTCTACTTTCGAATCATTCGAAAGTTATTTTTGATTCTTCTTTTTAACGCATCTGAGAATGAGAATAGAATCGAGTTTCAGTTCTACCAATTGCTTTCGACGAAAACTTCCGAGTTTCGTACAAGTTTCACATTTTCTCCTTTGTCCTTAAGAATTACGGATGAAGAGTTTTGGGCATTCGAACGTTTTTATTGTAGAACCGAGTTACATGGTAGGCCCCCAGGGCACAGGGACATACCAGGCAACTGTATGGCAGACGAACTAGCCAAAAAGGGCACGACCACTTCCCTACGCTCAGAATGAAACAACATAGGTGTACCTTCGAGGATAACAAACACTAGATGGACTGAGAGTAACAACTGCCTTGCAACCAAAAAAGTTTGGTAGTGTGTAGACTCAAAACGCTCCAAGAGTTTGTTAGCCCTGAACCGCCTACCTGTATCTAGGTTCTACCATAGGTGTTCTTGCGGGACACTGTCTAATAGGAAGACAACCGAAAAGACTTGGTGTGTTTTCTAATGATTTCTGCAGAAGCTGCATGGACGAGGAGGAGGAAGAAACCGTTCAACACCTTCTTTGCTCATGCCCTGTACTTCATAGGAGGAAAACTCATCTCGGTGAATTCTTCTTCGATGATACTAGAGACTTAGCTTACATAGACCCTAAAAGTCTTTCGAAATACATTAAAAGTTCCACGTGGTTCGACTGGCAATGTACTCATTGGCTGACAGCCACTTCCACCTAACCTAACCTATGTTTGGAACCTAGATTCTTCACATATTCTAAAGAAAACGAAGGAAATATAATTTATGTTGAAGTTCAGATGCATCTTGATTGCATAAATTTCATTTAAATAAATTCAAGCAATTGAAAGCAAGTTTATGCATGTGAACTTCAAACACACACTATGTTTTCATCGTTTCCTTTAGATTTTGTGAAGAATCTAGGTTCCAAATCAGGATGATTTTAAATTGAATTGTTTTGCTTTATTACGATTTCTTCTACACGTTGAATTGGAAAAACCATTTTCGAGTGGTGTGAATGTTGATCAGATGCCAACAATTTGCAGTTTTCCGTTTATTTTCTATTTCTGCTCTTTTTACGTTTGCGAAAAGTATTAAACTGACTTTCTGGAAAATATTTATATACTCGTAGTTGAGTCGATGCATCAAGCATCGAAATAGTCCTGATCTACATTTATAAATTTATATTGTCTCTAGCTTATCAGCCCGGCCGGCGTAACTGCGGTTTACTGCTGTGATCTAGTGTACACTGCCATTGAAACTTTTGGAGGCTCGAAATATAAAAATCATCGGTTTTGCTTTAAGTTAAAGAAAAAAAAATTTAATAAAATATATCCCATCAAAAAAGTGCCTGTCAAGGTTTGATTTTCATATTCCCACGGGAATGGGATTGGGAACGGAAACTTAGAAGCTATTGAACAGATTTCATAATGCTGGAAGATTAGAATGCTGCATTATCCCTCAATAATTTAGACTATGCATATATTTAATCTCTATATATTTCTATAAAACTACTAGATCGATTTCAAAAATTCTTCAACTTTAGGATGTTATCTACATTAGGTTCGTTAGTTAAGAATAAGAATTGTATTTGTATTTGTATCATATTAAATATTACAGCGATACAGCAAGATTCAATCTAAATTTAAAACCAAGTATTTATATATAACAATACGATTATAATAATAATAAAAATAAAAAAAAAGAAAAAGATAAAAGGCAACAAAAATTATTTTTAAAATTAATGAAGAACTAATTACAAATCATTGATTACATTTTGATTTAATGTCAACAAATAATTAAATAATTCCTTTTTAAAAATGGTTGGTGATGTAATCCTTTGAAGTGCAAATGGAAGGCTATTCCACAATCGAACAATTTTTACAAAAAAAGATCTTTCGGCAATGGTATATGCAAATGGCGGTAAAATTAATCGTAGTCCTCTTTGAGATTGGGCAAATCGAAGCATCTCACCTAAATACTCAGGACTTCTATTGTGAATTATATTGTTTAGCAAAATAACGTTACGTAATAGTAAAAATTTATCAAAATTAATTCCTAACAACGAAGAATGTAAATTTGACACACTTTAATGTCTAGGAATACAGTGTATGAAACGGAGACAATCATTAAACGCGACATGAAGTTTACGTTTGCACTCATAATCAACAGTAGGGTATGCATTACAGTTAAAAGTAGGAGAGGGCATAACAAGACTCTTCACAAGATGTTTTCTCAAAGCAGGATCCAAGATGTTTGAAGAAGACATTAGAGAACGTACTACTTACTATAAACGCGTCTTATGGATTCAGAGATAGCGTCACAACAAGTAAGTTTGTTATTAATTTGGAAGCCCAAGTATTTTGCTTTTGAGACATATTCAACAACTTGCGAGCTTAATATGATTTTGGGAAAGTCTTCAAGATTAACTTCACTTCTCGAGCAAAAAGAGTTTTTGACGGGTTTAGCTGTAGTTTATTTTCAAGCACCCAGTCTTGAATATTTATAAGATCTTCATTAATACGGACAATGCAATCATCCATAAACCCAAATTCTCTAAAAATATAAACTAACCCATCATCTGCATACATGTGGATGAAGTAATTATGTACAATATCTGGAAGATCATTGACAAAAAGTGAAAAAAAGAAGTACTGACCCCTGAGGCACCCCACGGTTAACAATAAATGGACTAGAAATACCTTGATCAGTAGTTACTATTTGAACCCTATTGCAGAGATAATTACTCAAAAGTTTTAATGCAGTGTTTGAAAAACGAAACTTGGTGCTTAGTTTCGAAACCAGCAATGTTGTTGAGGCCCTGGGGTTGCCCTATGGTCGCCACAAAGTGTTTTTTTGAAAAACCTTAACTCGCCCTGAATGTCAAACTGAGTGTTTTTTGAGAACTGAAAACCCAGGGTTTTTTTTTTTACAACTTATAGGGCTGTCAAGGAAACCTGGGTCAACCCTAGGTAAAGTTCAACGAACGATCCTATTATCCCTCAGCAACGTAGACTTGATTTCATACCCACAGAAGAACGAGAACGGGCACCTTAAAACAACAGAGTCCCGAGCAATGCCGGGTGGCTCAGCTAGTATTCCATAAAAAAATGTATGTGTCTATGTACTTATGCACGCACGATAGAAGTTATACTTCTATTGCTTTACAGAACAAAAAATGCTTTAAATTTCAACATATATGCGACAACAATGTGTTTGTAAAAAAAATTTGGCTTTCGAATAGTGAAGAAATTTTTGAAATCGGTCTCGTAGTTTTTGGAGCGAGCATGCAATATAGACTATGCTAGTTAGTATAGTTCTTATGATGAAAGAGCTCTTGAATTTTATAGAATTGGAGACATCGAATCGGCCATTTCTCATTTGAGCGTTGTCATTCCACACAATAAACACAATACTAACGCCAAAATTGCTATTCGCTTTTACCACAGAGAATATAATCAAATAGTAACCTCTTTGCCTGACAAACCTTCAAATTATTTTGGTGGTGAAATGAAAGATATCTTTCCAATGTAGTTTTCATACTGATGGCAAATAATGTTTATTCTGGCAGTTTTGAATGAAGTTTCAACATTCTACACTTTTACTAACCCACATGTTCACTTCTTAAAATTGATTTCAAACCAACCGACAAAAAATGGCGACGAGGGTTCCCGGTCTAATTTAGGCTGTGGACAAAATGGAACTATCTTGCTTGTTCTATTCTGTCGCCGGGGACACACACGGGACACAACAGCATTTATAAGGTGTGTATCCGATCTGGTTCTATTCTCAAAAACATCCAACACCACTTGCATTGAACACTTCGAAAGATGGTTTCTAATCCAACAAAGAACAGACTCATCGATACGAAAAACACAAATTTTCGATAACAGAGCCTGATGCCAAACTCTATCCAATGTCTCAAAAATATCAAGCGCAATCAATAATCTTACACTTTCTCCAAAGCAAAAGTTCAAATTCGTGCGTGTTCAGTTAGTTGACCAAAAGTTAGTTTTGCGAATAAAGCCCAAAGTAACAATTACTTCTTCAGACACTCGTATGACAACTGTTGCTATATGCTTCTTTAGAAAACTGTTCCAGGGAACGGGAAAATTAGTAACTTTCAAAAACATACTGGAGTCTGGAGTGTGGTAAATTCTTTACTGAAAAAAAATTTGATTTTTTCTCTTTTGCTTCTGAAACGACTACAGAAAAATGCTTCATCGATTATAAGAAAAAATTTGAACTTTAAGCTCGTGCCTCAAATAGCAAAACTTTACCAAGCGTAATGAATAGAGTCTCCATCTCCTTCTTATTTTTCTTTGTTTTTACGAGCTTCAAGATATCAAAAAGGAATCACAGCTTTTGCACTTATCTGCTTGACACTACCGGAACGCCTCTTGGGTACCACGCTTAGGGGGTATAAATAGTGTAGGGCTGTGAATGGCAACTTTTGATATTTCGAGGTATATTCTTTTGCGTTCCCTTTGTGGTCGGTTTTTGAAGATGGCAAAAAGCTTGGTTTGAACCTATTTTCCTTTTTCGACTGGTCATATATTACTATTGACAGATTGAAGTATAAATTTATTAAGTGTACTAAAGTTCACCCAAATTTCTTCTATTTTTGCCCTGCTTAAGGCTTCAATTGTCTAATTGCATAAAAGGAGAAACGTGATGAAGTTCAGTATTGACCTTGATCTTTCGAAACTAGGTGTCAAAAACAAAGCAAGGAACTCATATAACTGTGGGTAGACAGCGAAATTCTTTGTGATTCTCGTATGTATCTATTTCAGACACTACACATTGAGTGAGGCTGCATGTCTTTCAAACTCAATTCAAATAACAAATTGTGTGACAAGAAAACAAAGTTCAATGAGTGAAGAAAACAATTTCCTGTCTAAAAAAAAAAACAAAAAAACTAAAAAACCAACTCAGAAATTGTTTATGTCAACAACAGTAGAGAAAAATAAAATGTTTTATTTTTGTCTGTGTAAAAAAAGGTGACTTGAACTAACTCGCATCTTCCAACCCTAAAAAAAAAAACTAGAATCGTTTGACGGTTACATGTACATATGTACTAACGTTTCCTTTATAATGCCTTCTTTCCAACACACTTTGCAAATCTTTAAAGTGCCAGAAAGAATGTATACATAGATATAAAAATTCTAAACGCTAATTTCTGGGACTTGTGCCAACAGAAAATAAAAACATATTTTCGCCATTAAATAATCTCATACTGACGACCGACGATAGTGGTGGTGGGTTGTGTCGTTTTTATCTCATCCCAGCTGAGCTCTGATTTTTGTTCTCAAAGTTCTATCTGATTGCATAACTTCCTAGATATCTTTTCACTTTGTTCGTCAGCCGGGTTGCGTAACAATATACGCCATAAAGTGGGTGGGTATTTTTGCTTTTTCGCTTTGCAATTGACCTTGAAAGCTTTTGCAAGGATTTCCAATGCCATCTGGGTCGTAATGAAATGGTAAATAGAGTTGTAGTGACTTTTGTTTTTATTGCAAATTGCTACAATTCCCGTTGTGGGTGTTTCGAATTAGTGTTTGGTAGACGTGGTTAGAAAATAAATCGAAAATCGACATTGTCACGCGAAAAACACACAATTAATCCACAAATCTAATGATAAGCAATCGGTAATACCTAATGCCACACACAACCGCATGTACTAAGAATGTATGGTTTCAAATACAAAAGAAGGTACGATATCATTCTTGACCACATGACAAATGCACCGTCCCATGGTATTGGTACTTTGGCGGTGCATAATCACTTTGTTATACCCGACCGATAGATGATAATCATTTATTTATTTTTCGTCGTGATTTGGTTGTTCTCGCACTTGATAAAATATTTAAGCCTCTGATAAATTGTTAAAATAGTTGTTCTATCGCAAAAAGGTGAATATATTGATTGATTTCTATTTCAATTAGATATTGAACTTATCAAAACCGTTGGCATTTTCCCATATAACAAGGTTTGATAATCTTGAGCTCAGCACTTTTGATTCACACTTTCACTCCGAAGAGAGCAATAAAAGATAACACTACCTGTGCGTGTGCAGTTGCTATGCCTGAATTAGATAAGATATCTCAGACTTGAGAGTGAACAGGTGTGTCATCGAAGAGATAGTAGGAATGAAAAAAGATGAGGGCTTTTGATAAACAACATAATTTATGAAATGCATTATGTGAAACCAAATTGGGTATTACTAAACTGAGAGCTTGGTAATTGATTTTGCGTTCTTTATTAAAAGACAGCATTGCTGTCGGATTGACTCCTGTCTCCCAGTCAAAACGACATCAAACTGTTCAAACTTAAACATATTCTAAAAAAAAAGCTTGAAGTGGAAAATTCTTACTCTTATTCTTGCACATTGCTTTTGAGCCTTTGTGAATCGTAATGCAGGGGAAACACAGAGCCAGGTAAAGCATTCCACATTCGGGTGGTGCGACTAAAATAAGAATCTCTATATGTACTTGACTGTACGCCCGAAGTTGGCCTCAAGGTAAAACTGATGAGCATTCCTAGCGAGGCGGATGTTGCGGCTAAATTGTTTCAGGGGAGGAATGCAACTTGGCTATTTCACTAGAGCACTGTTTGTGAAAAAAGCGATAAAAGAGAGTGAGACAGGTTACAGGTAACATTTCGACGATGTTCAAGAGAATCAATCGATTCTACGATTGAACTATCACCTATCAATTTTAACGCTCTATTTTGTACCCTATCAAGTAGGTGCAAAGATGTTTGAGGAGCACCTGACCAGATATGAGAATTATAATCCAGTTTTGGGTGGATGAAGGCCTTATAAATTGTAGCCAGATCAGAAGGGGTGAAGAACTTCCTGCATCGTCTCAAGAAGACTAAGCATTTAGCAGCGTTTTTGGCGACTTCGAATATGTGGTCATTCCAACAAAGATCAGCGTTTACACACATACTTAGTACTGACAGCTTTTCGGTTTCTTGGATGCAGGTACCATTCATGGATAATGGCAATGGAGGAATGTAAAGCTTCAACGACAAGAGATAGCATTGAGTTTTCGAAGCATTGAATTCTACTCGGTTCATAAGACCCCATGAAACAATGCTGTCAAGGTCAAAATTCAATGAGCTTATCATGCGCAACCGTTCCAGTTCCACATCCGAAGAGCAGGGACGTGAATTTGGAAACGAATATGAAAAGCTGAGGGTCGAGTCGTCAGCAAAACAGTTAAGCGGATTAGAAGTTTCAGAAAAGAGACCATTAATGAAAATGAGGAAGAGAGTCGGAGACAAAACGGTGCCCTGGGGCACACCAGCATTTATGAAGTGGGTATCAGACTTGAAGCCATCCAACACAATTTGTATTGAACGGTCGGAAAGGTAATTTCTAATCTAGCGAATTTGGTCTCGAAGAAGACTCATCGATACCAAAAGCACGTTTTTTCGATAAAAGAGCCTGATGCCAAACTCTATCAAATGCTTTAGAAATATCAAGCGCAATAATCTTACTTTCTCCAAAACAATGTAAAGATTGGTTCCACTTTTCGGTGAGATAAGCCATCAAATCCCCAGTGGACCGTTTGCTACGAAAGCCGTACTGACGGTCATTAGGAAACTTTCGTTCTTCAACATATTTCATAAGTTGACGGTTTATCAACGTTTGCATGACCTTGGAAAGAAGGGACGTTAGTGCAATTGGACGGTAATTGGAAGGGGAGGAAGATTCGCCTTTTTTAGGGACCGGATGGACAAATGCAGTTTTCCATCTGCTCGGAAAAATCCCAGCAGAATAGGAAAGATGGAAAAGTTTACGCAGTGGTTTTGCCAGCGTAGAAGAACACCTTTTCAGAATAACGGCGGGGACACCATCTGGACCAGCGGATTTATGTATGTTGAGATCTTTATAGTCTAATGATTATGTCATTTCTTAAGGAACTCGAAAAAGGGCAGATTTTTTTTGCATGAATCGATTAATGGGCTAATTACTAATACCCCTATTATGGATGACAACTCAACTGAAATTGGGTTGTCTTCTCATATATATAACACGGGCACACAACCCAATTTTCAGTTGGGTTGTCATCTGTAATAGGGGTGTAAGTTAAAACCGAGTCAGTATAAAAAGGATGAAAAATAACGATAAGTGTCTATGACTAAGTGGTAATATTTCAGTGAATTTCAAACGCAGAAAGTTTCGTGATATAGAATTTAAAAGAAAATTTTATTTACTTTGTTTTTTATGAAGCAATGCCTATACCTATCTGCAACCAGAAAGAAATACCATTAAAAAAACTGACAAACCTTAAAAATTAAAAAAAATTGACTTTTTTTTCGTTGGGAATTTTAACGTTTTGGATAGAAAACTTTTTTTACAATTATTCGAAAGGTGTTTTCAGATGGGAAAATTTGCTCTCTACAAAAAACATGCTTGGAATTGCATCAAAATTTTGATTCGTTTTTGAGTTATATTGAATTTAATTAAATAGCACTATTATGCGAGGGAGTACCCCACTTAACAAAACCATTTGGAGCTTTTAATAAAGCGAAGGATTTGCAGGGGATCTGTGTTCGCCAGATCGCTTGGATCATGAAGAAAATATTTTCCTAGATGCCGTTTTTAACTTAGTAACTAGCCCACTAATCAATTCATGCTATAAAAAACCGCCCTTTTTCGAGTTCCTTTATATGCCCTTTTTTACGGCATAATAAACAGACTAGCAAATCAGAAGTGATTTTGAAGTGTAGTTGTGATCATTGTTCAAGTGAAGAAATTAAATAAATTAAATGAGCGAACGCGAAATAGATTCCGAGGGCCCCCAGCAAAATAAATCACGCCACAAAACAAAATCAGAATTCGGAATTCGAATTGTGCAGCTCAACTGGACGCCTGATGAAATCAAAGCCTCAACTACTGCGGTGGAGAAGCGCCCTAGGCTTTGGGTCGCAGGTTCGACAGAGTACAAGCTCAGAAAGCTTGACGAAAGATTGACGAAATTGGCTTGGACGTTACTGTTAAAAAAACGAAGTGCAAGTGGGGCTGTTTGTGGGTAACGTTCAAGACAAATTTGGCAAAACTTCGCACCAAAAAGTCAGTTCAAGGCACAGAATCATCCTCCGTGCATTGGTAGTTCTTTAATCAAATGATGTTTTTGGAGGCGAACGATATAAAAAGATCCACTTTATGTGTTTCGTCAACGGATCATGTAAGTTTTTCTAAAATGCTGTTTTTTTTTGTTTTTATATAAACTATTTTCTTTTATTTTATAGGAATTTGCTGCTCTCGTTAATAACGCCCATTACATATGATTTACCATTGTCAGAACCTGTAGTCAGCCAGCAGCGCAAACGTAGATGTGCCACGAAAGCCTTTACAACGCTTGAATCACTATTTATTAGATTTCTTAAAGGATGATTCACGTTCGTCATCGATCGGTTCAAATGGTTCGTTTTCTCAAGAATACTGATGAGGAAGTCGAGATATAGACTTTTTAGAACCGATCATCGTTGATAATGATGAAGAGGAAAGAACGAGTTCCTTGATTGAACTTTCAACTGATTGCAAAGCTTGTGGTTCGATCGAAGAATTTGAGGAGGAGCTGATTGAAATCTAATTTCATCTCATTCTATGGCTTCCATCACCAAAAATTTACTGTTTCTGTGTTTTTGTCTCTGTATAGAATATGTACTTAAATAATAGTAGATCTGTGGAGTATTTTGTTTTTTTTGTCAACTTGAGTGGTTATTTTTTAACTTTTGTTTTTTTTTTATATTCTAAAATAATAAACAAACTGAAATTGATTGTAAATCATAAATAAAATTTTTTTTCGTGTTTAAAGGTGAACATATTGCCATTCAATATCGCCTTCTTTGGTGAAGAAGTGTATGAGGTCTTTTCGAATGTGTCTTGTTTTAGATCGATGGTCTCGCGATCGTACTTTTCTTCAAGCGGATGCATTGTTGAACTTCCGTCTAGCGATGCAGAAGCAAGCACATCCGTAACTGTTCCACACCCGATTCTTCGCGAACTTCACTTTTCTCATCTTTTTCAATCATATCTAATGCCAAAACAGCAATAGCAGCACATATCGTCTGAACACCCTTATATGCGATTTTGCGTACACTGATTTACATATAGCATTTGCGTTGAATTTACAACTTTTTATGTGACGTCAGAACCGCACATACGTGCGGCTTTTTATATGCCGTCTGCACGTAGCTTAAGTAAGGTAACTGTGGCTACATTTTGTACTGTTCAATAATTGAAGGAACATATTAACGCATGACTCTCGCCAAGGCTATAAACGAATGCAATTCTTCTAGAGGCTCGCCTCTAAGTGAAATATAAGAAAAAAGCGCAGAAAAAATGGTCAGAACTCTACGCCAAGAGCACGGGCGGCATTTATTGGAAGCAGGATGACCTATTTAAAGAACAAATAGTTTCCTTGAGAACACTTTCCAGAAGAAACATGATAAAATCCAAAGTATAAGGATAGAAAAACATCGGCTTTTCCAGTACATGTTGTTCAATCGACAACTGCAAGTTCTAATATAGGTGACATAAATAGAACAAAAACTTCAAGAGGATTACGTGTAGATGATCAAGAACATTATGTATGAAGAACTAGCGACAGAGGTAAGATATCCAGCTAGATATCCACCAAAGTATTCTAAGTTACGGTAGGTGTACACCAAGGAAGTGTCTTGAGTCCGTTGCTCTTTATAATTATTGATTACCTGCTGAACGACGAAGTTCAGAGACACAAAGCATATCAACTGCTTTTTTCCGACAACTGAGCAAGCGAGGATACTGCATCAAGCACCAAACATGTTCAACTTCGCAAAATGAAATAGAAGAACACAGGCTTCGTCAAGCTTCAAAGAAATCACCGAGTAATTGAACGTCGATAATGGCTTTCGGTAAAGCAATTCACTGTCAATGGATGACTTCAATCTTGAAAAATAAACACCAACTTACAGAAAGCCCTTCAAAAGTCTGTTCTCTGTTGAAGTTGCAGTTGATTTGATCAAAGAGACATTTCCAAACGAAGGGAGATAATGCTAATGACGCAATACGAACAAGCCACATGTGCTTCAGACAATTTTGAGATACTACCAGTCTAACGTGGTATTAATACTAAGAGTTTTAGTGTGATATAAACATAATTTTATCGAAAACGGCGAGACTTTTCTAAAATAGGAAGTTACTAAAGATATATCGCAGTAGTCATACCATTGTATCATAACTACACTTGTGCCACACCCAACTGGCAGAACGAATATTGTTTGTGGCCCTAACAAGATGGAGGGAATTTACAGTTGCTCAGATGATTCTGTGCCTTTTATTGAAGTGTGCGTTTTTGTCGTTTGTGGTACCCGTGGAGTGATGGTTAGCATGTCCACCTGCTCAACCAGAGGTTCGAGGTTCGAATCCCAGCAGAGGCAAAAATGTTTTTCCACGGGTATTACCTTTCGCGAGGAATTGGCAAGTCCTCCGTTAATAAATTCATTGCCATGAAAAGAGCTTTCTCAATTAGCCGTTCGGAACCGACAGAAAATTGTAGGTCCCCTCCATTCCCTCACAAGGCACGGTTGTGAGAAATGCGCTAGGCCCAGGGGCTCCTCGCTCTGTTGCTTCACCCTATTTATTTATTTAGTTATTGTCGTTGGCGATTCAAGAATTCTGCCATTCTGCTCCAATAAATTGTTTCCTTTTAAAATTCAGTTTTAGTTCTATTAATTTTTGGGCCACGGAATGTCCGATTCAAATGCTTCCTTTACTTACAAAAAAGAAACTTTAATGTATAGACTAAATATAAAATAAAATGTTCTATGCACCACGCGCGCCGTGAATCTGACATTTGATGAGCCTTAAACTCTAATAGGAAACTTATTTCTGTCCCTAAAATATAAAAAGAAACTGCTCAGCACAAATTCAAGTAAATGCAGCGGTTTTGTCGGACTGCATCGAAAGGAGGAACCTCACGTTGTCAGATTTAAATTTAGAATTTTCGTTGACAGGGGTTTATTGAACCTCGCTATATGTTGCACTCAGCATGACTTTTTTTGTCAAAGAAGACGAAACAAGACACATGGTAACATATCCATCACAACGAGCTTGTATACATAAATAGAGTATTTTACATACAGAAATAAAACCCCCTCAAGTTCCGAGAAAAACTATCTCGGCAAGAGTGGGCAGAAGCAGACTTTAATGAGACATTTTCTAGCAAGTATCTCAGATGGAGGTAATAAAGTGAAGTGCAACATTTATTTTCATGTAGCTTATATATGAAGAAGATCAAAAGAAATAAAATTAAATTTAAAAATAAATTAAATTAAATCAAACATGAAGCGGAATACCCATTGGGTAATTTTTTTTTTTCTTTTACAAAGCATCATAGGTCATACCTCGGAGCCAACTTATTTGGCTTTTTAAGTGTAGACGATTGACCTTCTCCCTCTAAGAAAGAACTTGTTGCATCTTTGATATTCGATTTGGGTGTACTATCACCATTTTCAAGGTTCTTTGGTGCTCCGAATATTTTTCTATCCATACTGTCAGCTGCTGAGATCGATGGCCCATTGTTGGATGGTGAAGGTGCAGATGCTGGCGCTGGTGCTGGAGCAGGGGATGGAGTTTGCGCGGGTGCTTGTACAGGAGGTGCGGGAGCAGGTTTCGGCTTTGGTGGATCTGGTTTTGCAGCAGGTGTTGGTTGAGGTGTTGGTTTTGCTTCTGGCTGAACAGCAGGCGTTGGTTTTGCTGGTTCAGGAGTCTTTGGTTTAGGTGCTTCAGGAGCTTTGACTTGTTCGGGCTTGTTTTCAATGGCTTTGTTTGCTACTACTTTATTGCCTTTGAAAATATCAAAAATCGACGTCCAACCGAGACGTTTTCTAAACAAAATACAAGAAAAAAAGAAATAAAAAACAAAGAAAATAAAAACCCAAAAATTAAACAATGAAACACAAAATAAAACGTAAAACTAGGTTTAGTTAAAATGAAAAACAAATTTCTACCTAGGTTAGCGATGTTATTCAAGCAGAAGCTATGCATGTATGTATGCATTTGCATACATATGGGGATTAAAGCGCATTGGCATTTAGGTACATATATATTCTTCTTTTCATACGCTGGGAAAGAAGAAAAACAAATTTACTGAGCTAGTGATGCATGTCTGCGGCCATACCTAGAACTGCATGCACATCCATCAAACTAATTACGTTTGCGAAATGAAAATTAAATGATTTTTTTTTTTTACAAACTGTGAACCGAGGCATTGCTTTATAAAACAGAGCCAATTGTTTGGGGAAAGAATGTTACGAATTTGTTGCAATAAGCTGTGTGATATTTCGTAATTTGGTGTAGGAACAGAACCTAGCGGATATATAAAAAAGATTATGTCGAACAATCATTGCCACAGAGTCTAGCATTACGACATACGATAATTTAATTTGTTATATTTTGTTTGCAGTTCTTGATTTATGTTCGTTTTTCAGGATGCAGGAAACTGGATTTTGCTATAAGACCTTCTCATGTTAGAGGCATT
This sequence comes from Melanostoma scalare, assembly GCA_949752695.1. Taxonomy (NCBI): domain Eukaryota; kingdom Metazoa; phylum Arthropoda; class Insecta; order Diptera; family Syrphidae; genus Melanostoma; species Melanostoma scalare. Next base: position 156,442,961 of record OX456984.1, on the reverse strand, counting down.
TTTTAGACGTGTGGTTTTCAAAGAGATAATTTAAGGTTATGGCCAAGAATTGCTTTATTATAAAGATAAGGGTGTGTCATTAGGTTTTAAAAATATTTCCCCACTTTTTGCAGCCTTTGGGGCCGTATATGTCAGCAGTTACGACTTAAATATTCTCTTCCAGGGCGTCAATCGTCTCGGGCTGATCTGCCTAGACAAGCAACATCTTAAAACCATACAAAAAATTATACAGCGGGGTTAAATCATTCGGTTTTGGAAATAGTTCCAATGTTTACAACTCGAAGTTATGTTTCGAGCCGATTGCAATAATCAAGGGACAGCTGTCTAAAAGGCCAACTATGAAAAAGTATTACCAAATTGAAAGCCACTCCTAAAAAAAACCTTTACAACAAAATATCAGGGATGGGAGACATCGGGCTTAGATGGGTCACAATCTGATCTGTAAGATTAGAGGAGGTGATAGTTTGCTTAAACACCAGAAGGAGGATTCTTCCTTCTATACCAATGTACAAACAGAAGGGAGATAAACGAAGTTGCGTTCGATCTTTGTCCCACACTTTGAAGATTATCGAGCGGGTGGGTATTTGGCAGCTGATTGCTATCTGATAACCAATGCTACTTTGTTGTTTGTTGTCAGTAAAAAAAAAATGCAATCCAAATTGTGAAGATCCTAATGGAAAAACGCGATGAACGGAACGTGATTTCTTAGAGGATTTACAAGCACTTGATCGATAGCTACGAGATCTAGGAGTTCAAGAGGCGAATGTGCGGATGAAGAGAGAGCAGTGACGAATATCAACTGTCCTGCTGGAGCCACAAACTACAAAGCTACTTAAGCATTTCAAGCCATAATAAATGTACACCAAGGCACCTTATTCAATCCTTTGCTCTTTATTGCATTCCTGTCACCTGTTGGAAGATAAAGTACAGAGCAACAAAGTACACCAACTATTCTTTGATGACTATACTAGCATTATAAGTTTGGATCCTACATCCCTGCATGAAGCTAATGGGACCGTATTAGTAAAAAAAGAAATGAGTGCTTGTGTTTTTTGATTCAGATATGTCTATTCCGGACCTTTATTTGAAAGGAAATGTTCCTCCAAAGTGAAAAAAGTTTAAATACCTAAGATCTATGATCAATAGCAAAAAAACTGAAGACAACATCAATCATCGATTAAAAGCGAAGGTTGGATGAAAAGGAGAGAAATCTCCGCCATACCTACAATACTGGACAAAAACAAAAAGTAGAAGAGTAGGTTGACGGTAGCTGAGATGAAAATAAAGACAACAGCAGAAGAAACAAAACCTGATAGTAGTTCCGTTCGTTGAACTTTCTCCAAAGTAGATCCTACATCCCTGCATGAAGCTAATGGGACCGTATTAGTAAAAAAAGAAATGAGTGCTTGTGTTTTTTGATTCAGATATGTCTATTCCGGACCTTTATTTGAAAGGAAATGTTCCTCCAAAGTGAAAAAAGTTTAAATACCTAAGATCTATGATCAATAGCAAAAAAACTGAAGACAACATCAATCATCGATTAAAAGCGAAGGTTGGATGAAAAGGAGAGAAATCTCCGCCATACCTACAATACTGGACAAAAACAAAAAGTAGAAGAGTAGGTTGACGGTAGCTGAGATGAAAATAAAGACAACAGCAGAAGAAACAAAACCTGATAGTAGTTCCGTTCGTTGAACTTTCTCCAAAGTATGTTTTCTTGACAACCCGATGAGTTGTCAAAAAACCTGGGTTTTCCAGTCCTCAAAAACCGCTAAACCACAAAACACCACACATCCCTGTTATTAAAAAAAAAAAATACATGCCATTTGACAGCCTTCAAATCGCCATAGCAAAAACCTAGGGCGCGTTGAGGGAAAACCTATGTCAAGAAAACCTAGGGCTCAAGACATACTCAATTTGACATTCAGGGTGTGAATAGTTGACAGAATAAGTTGTTAATTAACTCCTTGCCGCTGGTGGGAGGAAGTCAATGAAGAGAAAACTTAAATGTCTTTTGGCTCGCTGGTTTACTAGCAAGTGAATTATTTATTTCCTATTCAAGATATTTATACAACTTAACTGCTAACTAGGCAATAAATAATTCGAGATACAGACAAACAATATATACATAATTGAAATGGAAAGAAATGCAATGCAAGCAATACAATGCAATGCACTGCAACGGCTCCGAGCACGAGAACGCTGATAGTTGCAGGAGGTGTCATATTTATTCGCCAACTGGTGGTGACGTTCATTAACCTGTTGGTCATTCACCTGCTGTTGTTTACTTGGTTTGTAGTGTAGAATTCGGTCGTTTGCATTTGTTGTCACAACATGCTGGGCCCCTCAAAATGAAGATACACAGAAGTCGATGTCGTCAAAGGATGTTTGTGTGTTACGTCGTTGTTGAGACTTCGTCTTGTTGAGACTTCGCATTGGAATAGTGGTGATGGTTGGTGGTGCAAGTGGCTGATCTCTTTTTCGAAAGATGATGAAGATGATAACAGCTACGATAACTATTATAGTAAGACAGCCAGTGACTCCAAACAGTGAATATTGGTGAACTCGATGGGTACTGAGTTCATTCAATATATATTCCTGATTTTTTTGAAGGTTTATTGCATTTTCCAATGTAGCAAACTCTATCGAAGTGTTTGATGGCAGCATCGACTGTTTCTCTCTTTTGAAGTTAAACGAAGTTAACGTCTCAGAAAGATTGAATGACGGTAGAAATGATGATTTTAGTCGGCTTGACATTGTTTGCTTTCCAACAATTGTCGTGGTTTGGTCATGAATTATACATTTTGCTGGTAGCTTAATCAGCCCACTCCCTCGCAGTGTAAAGGGCTCAGTATTGTAATCACAGTTAATATTAACTGTGGTTGAATTTGGAGTGCTGTATATCCATGCGTTTGGTTGATGCATCTCAATCCAGTACAGCCTTGGTGATATGTCCTCAATCGTGCATGAGTCCATAATTTTCTTGTGTTGTATAATGTTTGTTTCACAAACACTAGTTGACGCTCCGGTTGTATACAGAGGATGCTGAAGTGGGCACCAGAAGATGTCGGAAGGCCTTATTTTACAAAGTAGGAATTCATCTTTGTTGATTGGATAAACATGGTTGCCTTGTAAGTTTACCATTAAATAGTCCGATGATGGAACAATTCGTGTAAAGCGTTCATAGTGATTTGTTGGAACTGACAATACTTTGTATAGCTTGAATTCTTCATTATACAACAACGGGAGACTGATCTCAATTATGATATTGTTGTTCGTCACTCTAGCTCTTGGGCTTACAATTTTATACAGCTGCAGTATGGATTCGTGATGTCTTTCGCCAGGAATCATTAAAGACTTAGGGATATTCTCATGAATCTTAGTCAACTCATTTTTGAATTGTCGGACTGAAAGGATAAGAGGGTGTATTCTTCCAGCATGCGTTGATAGCAGAATATCAAGCAATATGCTCTGGGTTGCTTTATAATTGATCATAATAAGTATCCCGTTAAGAGCAGTTGCTGAAAATCTCTCCATGTACTCGAATTTACTTGTTTCGTTTTCCAAATTCGTGACAATAGAACTTAGTAACATAATTTGATTAGAATTTTTCGATTGTTCTTTCTTGAAAATATTGACCGTGGAATCAACAATAGTTGTTTGATTTTTCATGAGTTGTAGCAAGTGTTTTTCATTTTCTTGAACAGCTTCTATTGTTTGCTCATATTTCTCAGCAAATCTTTGATCAAGTATTCCGAACAATTCATTAGTGACTGTTCCAATAAAGTCAAATGGTGATCGTCTTTGCCTTTTTAATGAATCGTCGTTTGCGTGTAAGAGAATTTCATTGTTGAGCTCTATTTGTTGAAGTTGATATTCAAATTGGTTCAGTATTCCTTCGCACTTAATAGAATCTAGTTCCTCCATTCCCGATGACGAACATACTCTCTCCATTTTTGAAACAATTTCCTTGTATGCTTCGTATTCCTGCCAATAGTTCGTCAAATTAAAGAAAACAATTGTCTTCCATGAGCTTGAAATCAAATTTGCCTGTCCCACATCTTCGAAGTATATTCCAGGGTGTGTTTGAAATGGAACTATCTCGACATCGTAGGGGACTGGAGTGGAGCCGACTATGTTGAGAAAGGCAAACAAAGTGCATAAAGAAAGAATTTTATGTGAGCGATTTGTGGATGTATTGACTTGTCTCACTTCCCTATCTTCCTCATCATTTTCTATTGGTAATTTACATAACTTTGTTATGGATCGCTTGAACTGTTTATTGTTACTAAATACAGTTGCAGCCCGAACACCGTTGTCACTCCCAGGATGAACTTCTGATATCCTTCCCATCATCCAGGTGGTCGGTGGTAGCCGGTCTTCCTTGATAAGAACTATATCGCCAGTTTGAATGTTGTCTTCTTTTTGTTTCCATTTAGGCAATTGTTGAAGCTGTGACAAATATTCTGATGACCAGATTTTCCAAAAGTCTTGAGTCATTTTTTGTATTAGTTGCCAGCGTGAGCGGAACGTTTTCTTTTCATCAATGGGTTGTTCGGGTACAGCATTCAGAGAACTTCCGATTAGAAAATGTCCCGGAGTAAGTATCGTAGTGTTGTCAATATCGTTTTCGATTGCCGTAAGTGGTCGGGAGTTTAGGCATGCTTCTATTTGAGTCAACAATGTCGAAAGTTCCTCAAATGTTAACATGGTGTCTCCAATTATTCGTTTTAGGTGAAATTTTGTGGATTTAACGCTTGACTCCCACAAACCGCCAAAGTGCGGTGCTGCTGGTGGTATGAAATGCCATTGCATTTCATGTTTCGTAAGCATTGATGATGCGTCTACTACACCGTACTTAATGGCTGCTCTCACTTGTTGTTGGATTTCCTTGTTAGCTCCAATGAATGTAGTTCCATTGTCACTGTAGAAATGTGAACATATCCCTCTTCTTGATGTGAACCGCTTCAATGCTGCTATGAATGCTGCTGAAGTGAGGTCACTCACAAGCTCGATGTGAACTGCTTTTGTAGCAAAGCAGACAAATATAGCGATGTAGCCCTTAGTTGACCGGTTTCCTCGTCCTTTTGAGATCAGTATTTGAATTGGTCCAGCATAGTCAACACCCGTATGTGTAAAGGGTCTTGATTGTGTCACTCTTGCTGCTGGAAGTAGCCCCATTTGTTGAGTATTTGGTTGAGCAGCAAATCTAAAGCATCTTATACATTTATTTATTACTTGTCGGACACATCTTTTTGCTTGTATAATCCAGTAGCGTTGTCTCAATTTAGCCATTGTAAGTCGAATACCACCATGCAGTGTGCGTTCATGGGCATCTTCTACTAATAGTTTTGTGAACCACTCTTGATGTGGTAAAATGATAGGATGTTTCTCTGAGCTAGACAGATCCGCGTTTTGTAGCCGCCCGCCCACAACAAGGATGTTCTCGTTGTTCAGAAACGGGTTCAGAGATAGTACCTTACTCTTTTTGTTGATCGCCTTCCCATCTCGTAAAGATTCTAGTTCCTTGGAATACACCTTCTTTTGTAGATACCGTATGATTCCTTTACTTCCATCGCTCAATTCCCTTGTTGTTAGGTTACCCGTTTCCGATGGTTTCTTCTTTAGTTTGTTTTTGCAGTTCGATATGAATCGTCTGCAATAAGCAGCGACTCTTATTAGTTTTGTGTATGAAGAAAATCTCTTAGTCAGGTCGTCAATTTCTTCAACTCTAATTGTTAAAACCCTTTTTGCTTCGGGTATATCGATCACTGCGATTGGCTGTTGGTTATTTAACGGCCATTGTTCAGAATCGAATTTCAGCCAATAAGGTCCATTCCACCATAAATCATTGGTTGCCATCTGTTCTGGAAGGCATCCTCTTGAACCATCATCAGCTGGATTATCAGTTGACCGAACATGTCTCCAGCAGCTAACGTTTACTGCCTCTTGTATTTCTGAGACTCGGTTCGCAACAAATGTTTTCCAGGTCGACGGACATTTTTGTAGCCAGGCCAACGTTATTCTCGAATCTGTCCAAGCAAATATGTTTTTAACTTGGCACCCAAATGTCTTCATTGTTTCTGCCAGCAGCTTTGATAACAGGTGAGCACCACATAGTTCCAATTTCGGAAGAGATATTTTTTTTCGGATTGGGGCCACCTTTGTTTTTGCAGCTACAATTGTTGTAGCAAAGAAACCCGTTGGTAGAGCTATCCTGGCATAAACTACTGCTGCATATGCTTCCTCTGAAGCATCACAAAATCCGTGAAGCTCAAATTCTTGAACCTTTGTGGAGTTTATCCACCTTGGAATTCGAATGTCTTCCACTGCAATCAGGTTTATCCTTAGTTTGTTCCACTGTTTTTGCAGTTCGATTGGAAGTGGTTCGTCCCATTGAAGCTCTGCTTGCCAAATACGTTGCATTAAAAATTTGGCACTGACAGTTACTGGAGCCAACCATCCAAGAGGATCGAATAACTTGGCTATTTCGGACAATGTTTTGCGTTTGGTAAGTATTTCCTTAGTTATTTTTGTATCGACGTTCACCTTGAATTGAAATGTGTCACTTAAAGGATTCCAGTGTATACCCAAAGTTTTTATAGTTTCGTCTTTCATCACGTCTTTGTTTTGTTGATTTCGTAACTCAATCGGTATATGTTGTAGTAGTTTTCTGTTGTTTGCAGCCCATTTTCGAAGTTGAAAGCCTGCTCCCTTAAGCATCTCGTCAAGTTCTTTCTGAGCTGCCCTGCACTCCGCGATGGTATCTCCTCCAGACATAACATCATCAACATAGAAGTCATTGTTAATTATTTCTGCAGCGGTCGGATAGTTGGATTGTTCGTCCTTAGCTAGTTGTTGAAGAGTCCTAATAGCCAGATAAGGTGCTGATGCTGTACCATACGTGACAGTCGTTAGTTTGTACTCTTTAATAGGTTGGTTGTTAGAACTGCGCCATAATATCCTCTGGTAATCTTGGTGTTCTTCGTGTAATTCAATTTGGCGGTACATTTTTTCAATGTCCGAAGAAAAAACATATTTATATTTTCTCCAACGCGTCAAAATTGTAGTTATGTCGTCTTGGAGCTTAGGGCCTATCAGCATTAATTGATTTAAGCTTACTCCAGTCGTTGATTTTGCTGACCCGTCAAAAACAACACGAAGTTTGGTTGTTGTACTTGTAGGTTTAATAACGGCATGATGTGGCATATAGAAAATATTGTTTTTGTTGGATGAGTTGTTACTGACTTCTACCATGTGCCCCAGGTTGAGAAACTCGTTTATAACTTGTGTATAATCGTTTTTTAGTGTAGGATTCCTGTTAAGCTGCAACTCCAGCTGTCGAAATCTAGCTGTAGCTCTATTTCTTGATTCACCAAGTGGATTTGTTTGGATTAATTCTTCGTCGAATGGGATCTTCACAACATATCTCCCATTGTCCTTTCGGTAGTGTGTATCCTTATAGATTTGTTCGCACCGTTTATCTTCCGGCTTTTGGAATTTTGGTTGATTAACCTCTTCTATCTCCCAAAATTTTTCTAGTTGTTGATCAATTGATGTAAGTGCTACTAGTCCAGTAACCCTGTATGTGTCGGGAATGTCGTTTGATGTTCGTCCAGAGATCAGCCAACCTAACTGTGATCTTTGAGCGATTAGTGATCTAGCAGCGACTCGTTTAATACCACTTAACATGATGTCGCCATATGTATCAGCTCCAATTATCATATCAATTGGCCCAGGAATATTGAATGTTGGATCAGCAAGCTCTAGACGATCGAACTTTTCAACTTGTTTAGTGTTTGTTTGCTTCGAAGGTAACTGCCTTGTCAATTTTGACAGCACCAGAGCTTCTATTTTTAGCTTAAAACTCGAAGCAAAATGTGGCATTATGGTCACATCTACCTTATTGGTGGCAATTCCTGCTTTTGTTGCTCCTAGTCCGCTGACTTCAACACAAACGTCCTGTCTCTTAAGTTTCAGTGTCTGTACAACCGACTCGGTGATTAACGAGGCTTGGGATCCAGGATCGATAAGTGCTCTGACTGTAACGTACTGTCCCTTGTCATTATTAACTTTTAGAATTGCCGTTGCGATTAAAACATTCTGGTTCTGTTCGCTATGATTTATTTGTGCGGATGATCTTGCAGCTTCTATCAATTCTGTTTGTTTTGGCTTATCAGTCCATTCCATGTGAAGAAGTGAATGATGTTTCTTGTTGCAATGTTGGCAATTTTTCTTGCTAAAACATTGGATCTGTTTGTTATGCCTCAAACAGTTCAGGCAAAGCTTTGCCTGCTTGCACTGTGTCCATCTTTCTTTTGGCGATAATTTTAAAAACTTTTGACATGCGTATATTTTATGGTCTCCTTTGCATATTGGACACTGAATAACTTTTGCATCTATGATGAAGTTACGGACTCCAGATCTTGGTTCCTCAAATGAGTTCTTTTGTTTTTTGTTTGTTGACATTACTTCAAGAGCTTGGTAACGTCTTTCCAGAAAGTCGAGGAGAGTCTTCATTTTCGGCATTTTATTTGGCTCCTCTAAACCTTGTTCAAACAAATTTCTTGACTCTGTGTCAAGTGACTTTGTAGTCATATGAACAATCATAGGACCCCATGAAGAAGTGTCGTAGCCCAAATTTTTTAGTGCCGCTAGTCCCTCTTTAATGGCATCCAAGCTGTTTTTAATGGAAGACGCTGTTGGAGCGCTATTGTGTCCAGATTTGAGCATCTTCTCTATATGCATAGACACTATTTTTCGCTCATTGTTGTATCTACTTTTTAAGATCTCCCAAGCGCTATTATAGTTTTCACTTGAAAACGTTAGATGCTTTATGAGTTGCAGGGGCTCTCCTTCCAAATGAGTTTTTAAATACTCCATTTTTTCAGTCGTTGTTAAATTGGCCTTGGCGTGTATTATATTGAGGAACAGGTCATAAAACTGCTGCCACTCCAAATAATTACCCTTAAATGTCGGTATTTTAAGTCTTGGAAGCATTGATTCAGTCTTATGTTCCTTCGGCTTGTTGTTACTACTGGAGAGTTTTGATGCCATTGTATTGAGAAATCTGTTGACCTCTTGTTTGACATTTTTATATTCCTTATTCGTTACATAAGGTTTCTCAAGGTCTTCTTCAGATGAATTGCAGATGAAGTCTTCATGTAATTCAGTGAATGTTCGCAACTGCTCCAGCAGTATTTTTTGTTGAAAGTCGTAAATGTCCTTGGAATATTCATCGAATGTTTGTTCAAATTCTTCTATGTTCTCGATAATGGCCGTTATCCTCAGCTTTAACTTTGTCAACCGTTGACCTTGTACGGTAGTTGAATTCTTGTCCGGCTTTGCGGTGTCGGCTTTGTAGGCAGAAGCATTAGATGTCTTTTCAATTTTCTTTGAAGTTTCTGCAGTGGTAGCATCTTGAGGGACTTTAGGCCTTTCCATTTCCTTCGAAGCTTGTGCGACACTTGGATCTATATTTTCCAATTCTCGTTTGAAACTTTCGTACAATGATTTTACTCTGTTGTACGTATCCCTTTGTATGTAGGGTGTATCAAATTTTACAAAGGGAACTATTTGAATATGGTTTGCGTGAAATTCAGACCAACATTTTTCGAGGCGTTCTAGCCTTTCTTCTTTGTATTTCTGTGTTTTTCTGGAGGCACTATCCTTGCCGAAGTTTCGACATTGCTTTTCGATTTCTTCTCTCAAGGCCTTTTGCTTCGAGCTTATAATAAACACATCTGTTTCGTCCAACATCTTAGTTTTTTGTTTGAATTGTCTTGTTCTATATTGTAGATAATCTTATAGATAGCGACAGTAGTTTTTTCGTACTTTGATTGCGTTGTTTTTGTAACTTTACTTTTCACTAGCCAATGTTTGAAGCCCTGGCTACGCTTTTCACTAACCAATGTCTAAGCCCTGGTTACGCTTATTTGCTCACTTTTCACTAGCCAATGTTTGAAGCCTTGGCTACGCTTTTCACTAACCAATGTCTAAGCCCTGGTTACGCTTATTCGCTCACTTTTTACTAGCCAATGTTTGAAGCCCTGGCTACGCTTTTCACTAACCAATGTTTGAGCCCTGGTTACGCTTTCTTGTTCATTTCCTCGAAGGACCATGAATAGTTGACAGAATAAGTTGTTAATTAACTCCTTGCCGCTGGTGGGAGGAAGTCAATGAAGAGAAAACTTAAATGTCTTTTGGCTCGCTGGTTTACTAGCAAGTGAATTATTTATTTCCTATTCAAGATATTTATACAACTTAACTGCTAACTAGGCAATAAATAATTCGAGATACAGACAAACAATATATACATAATTGAAATGGAAAGAAATGCAATGCAAGCAATACAATGCAATGCACTGCAACGGCTCCGAGCACGAGAACGCTGATAGTTGCAGGAGGTGTCATATTTATTCGCCAACTGGTGGTGACGTTCATTAACCTGTTGGTCATTCACCTGCTGTTGTTTACTTGGTTTGTAGTGTAGAATTCGGTCGTTTGCATTTGTTGTCACAACAGGGTGACTATAGGTTTCTCAAAAAACAATTTGTGGCGACCCCAGGGCGGCCCTATAGGGCTTCAACAAACAAACCTAGTATTAGAAGTACCAAGATAAGTGGAAGATTTGTTGCAGCAATAACACTCATTTATCGTTGTACATGTTTCATATTTCTACCTCTCATTTTTGTTGCGGCCTCAAAGAGCAGGCAGATGTTGCTAAAACACTCACTGCAGCACTCAAACCTTAATAACAGTACATTGTACTACCAGATAGCCATTAGTTACCATCTTTTATTATTGCTTTCAAGATGTTCGTAGAAAAGCCAGAAAAAGCTTAAATGATAAGAAAACTAGGTTTCCAGCTCTTTCTCTGTCTGCACAGATTTGAGAAAATGTGTGACATTCACAGATAAAGTTCTCGGCTGTGTCAAGAATAAGTAGTATCTTAATTCCTTCTTGATAAACGGCCTGTCGGCCGCAAAGACAAACCAAAAAAAAAGAAGCACTCCGGCGCAGTGTCCCCAGACTTTTGAAATCTTTTTCCCCTTTTTTTAACAGCAAAACCAAATTTTTTCCCCTCATTCGTAAAAAAAACCCCTTTTTTCTCACCTTTAATAAAATGTTCATAAATTCTGAATAAAAAAAAGTTTAGTTGTTTTTATTTTTTTTATTATTAATTAACGCAACCTACATCAATAGAAACAAAACAAATCACAAAAATTCAGACTACAAGTACCTATACTTGTACTTGGTAACATAAAAAATAAATATTAAGGCAAGAAATCACAAAAACTGATATTGCAAGTTTACAAACATCTTTAAAGCTTACGTTTTTCTATGTACATATTTTTAGTTTTATGCAGTCCTTTTCAATTTCAAAATCCACACACTTGCTTTTCTTCAGGAGGGTTTTCGTGTGAAGAATTCCACTTAAAGTGGGATTTTGAAGCTTATTTCTAATCTTTCAGCCCCAGCTCCACTATGTGGTAGGCAAAAAACAAATGAAATAAGGATTTTCATTTTGGGAAACATTTCAGTTCCATCACCGAACTTAATGCTTAAAACATCTTTCCAGAACCGCTGCACATTTCCTGTCGAAATATCTTTTAAATTTAGATTTCGAAGAAATCTGTATTCGAGATCCAGTTCGTTCCATTCACTTTCAGAAAAAATTTTCGAGAAATATTTAGAGAGGGGTCCCCGAGAACTAACAGTTTTGTTTTTAAGTGATTCTGGGCTAACGAACTTTAGAAGTTTAAAAACTTCTCCCTTATCATTAAAATCAAAACACTTTAGGATCTCCTTGCACGATTTTATAAGAAAGTTTCTGCAGTTGTCTCTAAAATTATATTTTTCAATTTGATTTAAATCAGAATTTTCAAGTTTTGAACATAACTGTGAGCCCAAATACAAATTTTCCAAAACTTCGAAGTTATCATTGTTGTTCAAATCGATTGAAAAATTATTTGGCAAGCTATCTAAATAGTCTTTTTTGAAAAAGCAGTCGGCTATTGTTTTTAGAGTAAGTTCTATACGATCATATAATATGTGAATTTTCAAATCTTCAGACTGCATTTCCAAATTCAGTTTCGTAATTAAATAAAATAATAAATTTCTTTGAATTTTTTTACCCTTTTGTAAGCTTGTCCCTTTTTTTCCCCTTTTGGAAAATAAAATCGGCAAAAATGGTGCTTTTCCCCTCAATCTGGGGACCCTGACTCCGGGAGTGCCGACAGAAGTGAAAACAGAATTGAATTTTCAGTAAATATTTTAATGTACAGGAAAATCTTTTCATTGAAATGTTTTTTCTTATTGCTTATTATAAAAATAGAAAAATAATGTCAAAATTTTATTCAATGTTTTATAATATACTAGCTGAACCGCCTGGCGTTGCTCGGGTCTGTAGTTATAAGGTTCCCATTCTTGTTCTTCGCTTCCGTGGGAATATGGGGATGAAATGTAATCTTTTTAACTGTGGGACTGTGATGCATCCAGTAGTATCGTCATTTCAGTATCGTCGCGTAAATTACATTGTTTCTAAATTTTCTAACCGCCAAACACGTACCGTTGCACAGTTTTGGTTGGTTTATGTTTCGAAGCATGATTACTACGGAGCCAACCTTTAAGCGCAAATTGTGCGGTGGTAAGCCAGGCACATCCAAGGAGTTTAAAAATTCAATTGGATAGTTGGTGACTTCATCTTCATTTTTGTGACGCAGTCAATAGATTTGAATGAATGCATTGTTCCAATGATCTTATTTTGAATTATGTAGTTCAGGTCATCTACATCTTTGTTCTTAGCCGCTTAAATTGCTCGCTCACTCAACCATTCATTATTTTTGTAGTTTGAAATAATGTTCGGAAATACATTGTTGATAAGTTCGTCTTTTGGTGAGACAAAACGACAGAAATTATTTGTAAATGATATCAATCCGCTCGATTTATCGACAGGTACTTGACCATTACCGATAGTCAGCTCCGAAAAATCTTCAGCAGATGTACATATCATTAAGCAAAGCAACTCTGCAGTTTTTTGTCAGCTACAGTTTCTTCACATAGCGCCATAGACTCGACGATTTGAGGCAAGCGTTTATTTTGTCGGCAGCCGTAGATCTTGGACTTACTGGCAGTGTTTGGCGGAAATCGCCATACAGTAAAATCATTGCTCCTCCAAAGCATCTCCAGTCATTGCGCAAATCTTTCAATGTTCGGTTAAGTGCTTCTAATGCACGTTTATGCGCCATTGTACATTCGTCCCAGATGATGATTTTTGATTGGAACTTTGAACTTGAACTTTGGCCATTGCTGATTGTTTTGCAATATAACACGTTGGTTCTTCAATAGTTTGAAGATTCAACGGTAATTTTAATGCTGAATGATCCGTACGGCATTCTTCTAACAATGTGGCTTCCAGAAGAAGCAACTGCAACCGCTATGTTGTATCTCGCACGCCCGAACAGTGGCTAAAACTACTGACATGAGGAATATTTTACCAGTTCCACCAGAGGCATCTAGGAAATATAACCCACCATTTTCATCATCAATTGCCTCCATTAAAGTATCATAGACTTCCTTTTATTGGGAATTCAACAGGGGTATACATATTCACATATTCACGTTCCCGTTCCAATTCTCGATTAAATGCATCATTTATTTCACGATTTGGCACTGGCATCCCTAACCTGATTAATAAACTACCGCGCGCCCATGAGGTAACACATACCTTCGATCAAGAGTAAAGCACGATTATGTATCTCCTCATTCATCTCAATATCGTATTTCTGGAACTGACTCGAATTTGATGTAAAATATCTTCTGACATATTATCCTTGTATTTGTGCCACAGGTTACATAGGTTTGATGGAAAGCATATCGAAATTATGATAGCGAATAATGTGCGTATCTGACTTGGAGATGCAGAGATAATGGCTTGAGCGATTGTCGTATCCCAACCCAATGGGTATCGTTTTCTAATAAGTTTAGTTCTTCACATGCAGCACGATATGTTGGGAATATTACACCATTAACAGTCCGTAGTGTCTCAAATGACGTTAGCCCACGCACATTTGAAGCATTTGAAGCCGTGAAATATACTCATTGACTATTCTCCAGGTGCACCGCCAAATGCACTTCACTTTATTAAATAGGCAATGGCTTAATTTAAAAGATTATATTATACTCATTTAATATTGATTTCATACAAAAATCAAATTTATTTCTCACGATAAGTAAATATTTTTTTTTTTTTTTAAAGAACAGTGTTTTAAATATATTGAAAGCTAACCCACTGCATTGTTGTCGTTCCCATAGGAATATAGGGATAAAAAGTATCCTATGTCCGTCTCCTGGTCCTAAGCTCCCTCCCCACCAATTTTCAGACGAATCGGTTCAGCCGTTCTTGAGTTATGAATAGTGTAACTAACACGACTTTCTTTTATATATATAAGGTGCGTTTTTTTTCTCAAGCCTATAAAGACTTGATCAAAAAGAGAAAAAAAAACACGATTTAGCAATTTGGTAGCACTACGTATTTGGCATATGACTTTTGGGTGTAAAAAAAAATAAATAAAAAAAAAATTGAAGCAGCCATTATTTTTTATAATTATTTATTATGCAGATGGTAATCTGGAGCTAACATGGTTTTTATTTGAGTTTTCTTGAAAATATCCGAAAGGTGATACCATAATGTTTTAATCAGTCACGTCGATGTCAAGAATGTTGTTTTTCCAGGGTAAGTTAATCTGGTCTCTAGCTTTCTTATTCCAAATGTACTAATCTCTTTTTCCCAAGGACCTATAATTATACGCTTGTGTCAAGGACTGCCCAGAACATCTCTTGAAAGACAATGGAACCTGTGTTCGCGTTTGTCCCTCGACAAAGATGGCCAAGAATGTGGAGTGTGTGCCTTGCAATGGACCATGTCCCAAAACCTGTCCGGGAGAAGAGACTTGTTCAAAGGTTGTACTGTTATCGAAGGATCCATTCGGATTCCCAAACAATCTTCACGGGCTACCAATCAATACACAAGAACTACTCTGTGTGGTGTCCTCGCTGGAGAGTCTGGAGTTTAAGAATCTGAAACGGATCAACTCTGAAGCTCATTCAATAGAAGGAAATAGTGTTTTGGAAATGGTATTGCTTGGGGCGAAATACTAAAGTCCCTCAATCACTGTGCTGTTATAGCGAAGAATCGAAAAGAAACTGAATGTGGTAAGTTAGAGCAGGCTTTTCGCCCTAATGTGAAAAAGATCTGATGATCCATTTCCATTTACAGAAAAAGATAAAATGAAATGTTCCGATCAATGCAAGGATTTTGGATGCTGGCGTGTTGGATCTGATCAGTGTTTGGAGTGCAAGAACTTTCTCTTGAACGGAACCGATTGTAAAAACTTTACAAAGCAAGTTTTGATAGGTTTTATTTCTGAGAGACAGTTTCTAAAGTATTTTTTTTTTTGCTTATTCCAGTTCCTATCAATTGAAGACCTGGTAAGAAGTGTCATCCTGAATGCCGAAATGCTCAGGACCTGGTGGGGATCACAGCGCTCCACAATTAATAACTATAACAATAAAAAATATACAGCTTTATTTGTTACTTGTCATTTATTTCCAAGTCTTATTCATTTCGCGAGTAATTATAAAAGACTTTTCTCCGTTTTCTTGGGCAACAAAACTGCTTGTATGTGTTTTGCCAATTTTAACCCTTCAGAAGCCAAATATTCCATAGCAGCAGCACTGGGACTCCTACGCTTTCAGCGTAGTTTCCCTTACGGACCAAACGATGTATACCACCAACAGGAAACTTTAAGCCAGCATGATTTGAGTGGGACTTTGCTTTTCCCTTCACTTTTCCATCTTTACCACGACGCACGACTAGGCATTTCTTAATTTAGTTTTATAAAATTCACAAATAAAGAAATGTTGTGCCAGCTAGCCAGTTTTAATTTTTTATTTGGCAAGATGTCAAGTCTGATTGAATTTGAATGAGAAATGTCATTTGGTACATTGGGTGCGTTCGGTGAGTTTACAAATTGCACATTTTTGTTAACTAAATTTTTGTCAAGTTACATGAAATTGTTAATAATTGTTAGCATATGTAGCTACACTAAACGCACCCAACGACAGCCTTCGCCATTTTCGATAACATTTCTAAAAAATAGTTTGGTAGCACATTTTTCGTTATCGGGCTAAGGAAATAAGCCCGAATAAATTATGAGGCTAAGTGAAGCCCAGATAGCTAAATTTTTGTTGTATTTAGCATGTGAATTTTTCTAAGCCGTATAGGCTTGAGAAAAAAAACAAACCTATAGATGTACATGTACATATGGAAGAACATCAATGAAACTTATGAGTTTTCATTCACAATTTCATCTCTTCCATTATCATCTCTGCAATCAATCACCGTATTCTAACACTGAAATAATAGGTCTATGGTAACTAAAAAAAAGGAACGAACAATTTTGACTCGAATCTATTTAAATATCTCGCAAAGACTGCATCAATTTCATATTTCATTGTACAAAAAAAAACTGCGGTCATTCGTCATTGTTAAATAATATTCCTCTTTTAAAAATTGAATTAGTGGCAAATTTATATCATCGGCGAAGTTGATGTTAAAATCATCACTCAAAATCATTGGCAAATCATCAAATCTCTCCCCAATTTTATCGTGAACGTAAGCAGAAGCATCTTCAGACTAAATAAATAAATTTTTATATAAAAACTGTCGAATTACACTTTAAGACGTATTCGGTGAAATATAAACCCCAACTATTCGGCCCTATCGTGGTAACCGTCGGAGCGGAGTTCTCTCCGATCGGATATATTTTGCTTCGTGGTAGTTCTCCAATCGGACGATCCGACGATAAGTTTTTGTTGCGGAGATTTTAGTTTTGGGAATGCAACGCATTGCCGCATTTGTGAAAAATTTCTTACGACGACAACTACTTCGAAGCAAAATTGAATCTCCGAAAAAAGATGCGTTGAGGAGAAAACTCCGCTCCGAGGGTTACCACGCTAGGGCCGATTATAACTTGCTGTCCATTTTCAGAGTGGCAACGACAGACACACAGATCGCCGATATCAAAAACATTAGTACTAAACATACTTGTGTACCTCGTTTGCAAATCCATATGATTTGCACAAAATATGTCAGTTGTATCAGACAACCTTTTATAGATAGCTACTTCTGCGGCTGGACGATCGTGTCTTCTTCGTAACCCATGTGAGTTTCTGTTAAAATTAATACATTCATTTTTTTAACGATATTGTCTATAGATCTTGTAACTGCGCTCGTAAACTTTGACAATAAAATGAAAAAAAAAGACAATGCATTAATTTCAGAAACGAAATTAATTAATATTTGAGTAATGGTTTTCAAGCTATTTTCATGCCACCGTTTAAATTCGATGAGCCAAAAAGTGGTGTCGGTCGCGAATTCAATGCATTACCCCCATCGCAAAAGAGCAACCTAAAGTACCTAATTTAGCTAAAACATGATTCTTAATAGGTTTATACCCAAACCTTCAAATCTGACCTAACGTTCATCGATGTAGTTTAGTGATTTCGCGAAAAAATACAAACCCTCTGGCTGGATCTTCGCTTAAAAAAGTTTTCTGATTTTATTTTTCATTTTTCTGATCTGGAAGGGAATGGAAGGAATGGCATAATTCTGGATTCGATCAGTCAGGTAAAATATACAGAAAAGAGCGAGTAATGCGTTTCGCCGACACCACAAACTCCAGCGTATGTACTGCAACTTGAAAGGGATAGAATTTAAACGCGACGAATATCCACGACTCTGATGATTGGTCGATGTTGAAGGGAAATTGCTGAACGAAAGAACTGGAATCTAAATCGAAAAAGGGAATTATGCAATTAATAAATTAGTAACTTTTGGTAAAAAGTGAGTTTTGCTGTCGAACAACAAATTTCAATTGTGTGCAGGAAAGCTCCATACAACAGGCAAGAGTCCAGTGGAATAAGTGGCCGTATGGGAGATGAAAATCTAAAATAAGATTCTCCGTCATCAAAAACAAAAAGATAAGTATTTTCTACTTTTCAGCCAAATATCGTATATGTCGGTCACCATTCGCATATCGTTGTTCATCCTGGTATTATAACTTTGATTTAACATCTATTATTTAGTCGGGTAATTCCTCTTAAAGAATCGCTTGTTCGCGGTTGCATTATGTGCATTGTTTAATGCTTCGATTTTAGCCTGGATTGACTAATTAATCAATTTTAGCTCCTCTTCGAACTTTGTTTTCATTTATGGTTGTGTTTTCTGGCCTTCCGCTATTTCTACCATTTCATTATCTGCACCCATTTTTCTTTAGAAAAGGTTTCCCGAATGAAAATCATTTTATTCATATTTGCAAGTACATAAATCATTTCGATTTTATTTCAATTTTTAAGATCCTTTCTAGTGCTTGAGCTGGCTTTGAAATTCCCATAAAAAATTTCACAGCGCTCTTAAGTTTTTAAAACACACTGTCATGATGTTAATTTAATAACCAAATCCATCCACTTCCTTCTTATTCTACTGTTTGTAATAGGTAAGAAAATACCTACCCCCAAACCACCCTTTGCATTGCTGAGCATATTACATTGGCAGTATAGGTAGAGGTACCTACTTTTTGCAGCCTGTTGCATTTTTTTAGTATACCTTAACCCGCTTAGCTGTCATTTGACAGTTCATCATAGTAAAGTTAAATTTGCAAGCCATTGAGTCAAATTGCTGGTTTGTAAAATAACTAGAGAGAAGAATAATTAGAGAAATCAAAAATGCAATAGGTAATATAGAACAATCTTTTAGACACGATTTGCGATGAAACGAAAAGAAAAGCAGACCAAAACACTCCTGGTTATGTTACACACAAATTTTTATCTTACTTCGGGTGTGTAGGTAGTTGCTAAACAAAATTACCCTCTTCTAACGCAAGAGGCAAAAGATTTTTTCTAATAAGTTAATTTCAGACAATTTAACTCTCCCGCATCAATTTGCTGCTGAATTCCACCATAATATCATTAAATTACCCCGCATTGCCTGTTAATGTGTCAACTGCTTGAGAAAAATTCATAAATTGAGCTCAAAATGCAGATGTTGAAGACCAAAGTATATACCCTGAGTGGCTCTTTAGGAGCTACAATTCGACAAGGCAAGGGATAACTAATGTAGCGAATCGAAATCGAAAAACAATAAACAGTTTTCAACGAACCATGAACTAAACAAGCAAATCAAAATTTTTACGTCATTATTAAAAAGAGTAGACAACACTCATATTCTACAAGTATAGGTTTTTGCTGTAGTACTGTGCTACATCGCAAATTAACTATGTACTTTAATTACATAGTTTTATGCCTCAATATAGTTATACCTACTTCTCACTAATTCTACAGTGTGATTTGATTACTCGATTACTCAGAATAAATGGCGCTTTATAATCCATTTGCCTATGTATTTCTAAAAAGCACTCACATCATCTATGTATATACAATGTACATTATGTAAGGTTTGTACGTTGACCTACCTACTAAATGCTGTAGGGTTGCAAATAAAAAAATTAACATCTACCTGTTTGTGATTTCATCAGTCAGTTCTCAGTTGGTTCTAGAAAGGTTTAAAAACTGCACCCAATCAAATTGTTTATATTCTTTGCTACTGTGATATCAGATCATATGACATTATGTTTTTTTATTGAATGGCAACGAAAAAAACAAATGTATTTCGAAATTGGTATACCTCATACATATGCGAGTACAAACTTGTGTAAGTGTATATAAAGACTCGATGTTTAGTATCCACTTGTTTTGCCAAATTTTATTTACGTTCAATAATTCACGTAGCCCACTGCACACTTCACGCGCCTCTTCTATTCCCTTAAAGCTTAAACCATTGTCGTTCATAGTTTCTGTGTGGCGGTGACAGTACCGGTATATAAGTAAATTCGATATGTAAGTGTTGGCTAATCTTATCTTTTTAATTACAAACATTAGTTTACAAACACCCGGTAAAATAAATCGATAAATCAATAAGAATCAAACAAAATACTCTTAAGCTATTTACAATGTGGCAATTTGAAGTCTTCTCTGTCTAGGGTATCGTCTACATCTACACTTTTACATTCCATGGTAGGTAGGCATTATGATTGCTGAGTACGAAGTTTTTCATTTCGATTGTTGTGTTATTGTTAGTTTACCCAGGTTTAAGTTGTTTTTGTTAGGTGTAAGAATACACAATTATGAACTCTTCTTTAGGTATGTAACGATTTGAGTCAATTTCCCTTTAAGAATGAGTACAAAACAGAAAAGCTTTTAGTGGTTGTCAAGTAAATTTGCTTACTCATTCACTATGTAGAACTATGTTGTTATCTTTATGGTTGACCAAATGATTTATCAACATTCTAATCAAAATACGATTTAGCCCCAACTGCGTTTGGTAAAAATGTATTTCCGTCAAGAATTCTATTATTTCTTTTATCGCCAAAAATTATTTACCACCACTAAAAAAACTTTCATTGAACAGCACTTCTTTACGAGTTTTACTGGTTTTTTATTTGTTTAATTCAAATTCCAGTTTCACTAACATCAGAAAACCCGTTGGATGAAAGAAGATCAATCGAAGAATTTTGAATTTATGTACAGCATACATCTATGAACATTATGATGAGCACATAAGTATGCAATGATTTCGTGCTAGAATTTGTGTTATTCTAGCTTTACTATAAAGAGCTTTTTCGTACAGGGTGAAGCATTTAAAACAAGCCATACACTTTATTTTTAAATTAATAAATAATGCTAGTGTTCATATGCCTATTGAGATCGTTTATAGGAAATTTTGAAAGTCTTACGAGATAGTGGGGTGAGGGGGGGGGGGGGGGGTTGGGGGATGTTTTTCTAATCTTGTTGTTTGATATATCGAAATTATGTCCCTAAAATTTTAAGCCGATCTAAGCAAAATATTTGAATTATCGCCTTACTTACTAAATCTAATTTCATCAAACTCTAACAGCTGCGAGCGTTAAACTTTAAAAGCGTTTTTCTCAAAACTACTTTTTCAAAGTCCTTGTTCACTGCCATTTGAAAACTACTTGATTGATTTACTTCAAACTTTGTATACAGTTTCTAGATATAAAATACCTCCCGCCCAACGTTTAGTTAAAAAAAAGTAGTTTAATAGGGGTGTTTTTTACCCACTAAATGGCGGAATTATGGTGGAAAATAACAGTTTACACTTAAGACGTGATGGTGAGCATGTCTGCTGTCAATCCAGAGGTTCGTGGTTCGAATCCCAACAGAACAAAAAACCAAGAAACTACGCCATTTTTGTTGCACGAAGTCCAAAATGGCTTCCAAAAAGTGTTAAAAAAACGTAAACTCTTTTTGTTACATTTATTGTGTATTCATTAAAGTAAAGGCAAAATATTTAGTTTTTTGACAAATAATTAGACTTTGTTCCCTCACAAGGGATGGTTGTGAGAAATGCGCTAGGCCCAGGGGCTCCTAGCAATGTTGCGCCATCCTATTTATTTAATTATTAATTAGACTTTGTGAAGCTATTCGAAGTCAAGACAAAATATGGGGCCCTAAATTTTCGTGTGGTAACTGCAAAAACGCATTAGAACAGAAGTTAAGATGGTACATCATAACTTTCAAGGATACTAACTGTAAAAAAAATTACGATGTGTAACGAATTTCTAAGAAGTAACGTGAATATTTTTATATGTTATTTCTTCATCTTGGTATCGAGGAGAGAAATGAATTTCGCAGTACCAAGAATATGGAGGGAGCCCACTAATCACACCAATGATTGCTACTTTTGTGTTGTTGATCCACGCAAGCGTCCGTTGGGCTGGCAAAAATCCCAAGAAGATTCAGAACCCACATCCACCATCAACAACCGCTCCAGTAACCCACAATGCTACAGTGAACATTTTACTGTGTCTTCCCGTTCAAAACCGATGGAAGAGCTGCCGCTATCACAAATTTCAGGTTGTAGCAAATTCAGCGAATTTTTGCCCTAATCAGTATCTGTTGATTTATATCTTATAGATTCAGAAGAATTAAAGAATTAAGATTTTCTTAAAATTTGAAATTTCTGGTTGCTATACAAGAGCTAACTTTATTAGATAAAAGTATTTTTTCCTTGTTTAGTTAGACATATTAATCAAAACAGAACTTAAACTCAAAAATCGTTTTTACTTGTGTTATCGGAGAATGTTACGAGTATGAGGAAGAATTTAGCAAAATTTTATTAATTTTTTTATTCCCGGCCAAGTCACAGTGAACACCGCAAAATATCATTTTTTCAAGGCGTTCTGTAGGAATCCCTATTGCCGACTTATGCCTGAATATTTCAGCATGATAAAGTTATACATTATAGTTAAAAGTATGCTCAATACTTTACAAAAGATGCGAATAAAATTAATCAACTCATACTTGAAAAACATATCCCCCTTAAATGAAAGCAAGTAGCCAAAAGAAAAAAGTTGTTAATTTCTTAGATGTTTGAAAAATGATAAATTTTGCTAATTTTGCTAGCGCTAGACAAAGACTATATAAATAGCGTTCCTTATTTTTGGATATTAATAAAATTAGTAATAAATATGTATTAACCAAATCAAAACAAGTTTCTTTCAAAATTATTCACTTGATTAAAGAACTGGGTTTAAAAAACTTAACTCAGACTCAAGTGGCCAAATGCCGAGTAATGCCTCATTCACAATAAGTCGTCAGCACTCAGCACGAGACGACAGCATACCGATGGGGAAGTGTTTAATGTCAAATAGTTATTCACTGCTTGTAATTCTAGGAATTCATTTATTCGAATTCTGTTTCTTTACTGAAAATTATCACGAAATAGACCGAAATTCACAGAAAATCAGTCTAGTTAGACCAGCACAGCGATTTTTCGTAGTTGTGCACAAAAGAGGGAGAAATATCTCCCCACCCTACGAATTTTTGCCACCAAGATTTCTCTGAACAGAAAATCAACCAAAATAACACACGGTTTTTCAAACGTTGCTGTGAATGTTTTGCTTGAGTCTTTTCTTTACTTTGATCACAGTATTTTTATTTCTGAGAGAATTTTACCCCTTAAAAGATGATTGACTATGAATTTCTGTGCACAAAGTAAAGAAACGGACCTAATATTCACGACGACGCCGATGAATATAGCGCTCTCTTCCAACAATTGAAAAGCTCTCTATAACACTCAGCGTAATTTTTGACTGTAGTAAGAAACAGAACATTATATTGACATATTAATTTTGTTTTGTTTGGATATTGAATATGTCCTAAAAACATACAGAGGGTGGCACAACAGAGCGGGGAACTGTGGAACCCAGCGCATTTCTCACAACCACGTCTTGTGAGGGAAAGGACGGGACATACTATTTTCTGTCGATTACGAATGGCTAATCGAGAAAGAGATTTTCATGAATTTACAATCGGAGGATTTGGGCGATACCCACAGACAAACATTTTTTGTTTTCTGTTGGAATTCGAACCATGAAATGCTAGCCATTACGCCACGGGCACCACAGACATATATAAGGCTTCTTTTCAAGATTCGTAAAAATTGCATTGAAATGATAACAGGCCCAGGAAGGTGTCAACCAACTGGTTTCGACTTCTTTTGTGGATGGAAGGAGACATATAGAGCTCAGTAGTTCATTGTTTTCAAGCTGAGCAGGGATAGCTAAGAATATCACCGCAGCGCACCCTCGCTTGTTGTAAGATCCTAGGCTTTAAACGACTGGAGATCGCCGCGCCGGTGTAGTAAAAGACAGATCTAACTAAAAAATGGAACATGTCTGTGTCGAAAAAAGTTTCGGCGTACTCCACGAACGGATTAAGCAGTAAAGTGAGAGAGCAGTGATCTCTTCGACATCACGATGATCGTAACACTGGAAAAGTAAGAAGTTTGATTTTTTTTTTTCAATTTTCATACTGCCGGTTTTCAAAATCATCGCTTTCACAACATTAGGGCTGTTTTTTTGGGAGATGTCCGGTACCTTGTATTGTAAATCCAAAAAAACGGTTCGCGTTTTATGTTTGATGGTTAATTCTATCCCTTGTAAGATTTACTCATCCTTTTATCCCCTGTATCTTTTGTTGTTTTTGCTTTACATGTATTTACAATACAAGGTACCGGACAGCCTCCCAAAAGAACAGGGCTATTGCAAAAGTATTCTTTGACAACGACGAGGCAGCGGCGCACAGTGCGGCGACTAGTGGAAAAAAATGGAAAAAAAAATTTTGCGGAAAATGTGTAAAAAGTATGCCTAATTCAAGGTAATAAGTATGAATGAAAGAATCGACAAATTATTTATGAGAAAGCTCAATTTTGTGTTTGCAGAGATCCTCAGAAAATCAACTAAATATCGAATCTAATAAGCAAGATATCATAGGTACTGGCTAAAAGAGGGCTTACCGAAGAAAAGAAAAGAACATACGATGTTTTTTCGCTATGTTCACATTCTAGAGAGAAAATACAGTTATTTTAACTGAATATTTTTTTTTTTATATGCAAATTTTAAAATGTTATGGGAGTTCAAAGCAAAGCTTCTTATTACGCTGTAAGTGCTGACTTTGGTAAGTCATATATTTTGTGTGGGGTCATATGGGAAAAAAGTGTTTTTTTTTAAATTAAGAAAATTTTCATATTTTCAAATAAAAGTAAGTTTTTTCTGCGTCAACTTGCACTTTCTCTTGCAACAAGTGTTTGTTAAAGAGCATTTTTTACAGAATGTGTTCAACCAAAGCAAGGTTTCGGTTCATCAAACGATGGCAACACTGCTCGTACATTTTTTTTAAGCCTTAGAATAGTTCCGCAATCACGAAAAAACGACCAAACCTTGATCCAACAAATAAGTGTAATCTTACGAATGTTGGCATAAAGAGCTGAAATAAGAACTTGTTTTTTTATTTTTTTCCTGAACACCCATACATTCGACGCACTGTGCGGCGGCGGCGCGGCGGCTACACAACTTTTGTCGTCTCGCGGACGTCTAGCTGTGTCGTTGTATTCTGATCTGAATGAGGCATAAGGTCAGATAATGAGAACCATTTTTAATCAAGTGAATAAGAACTTTTTTGAAAAGACGTAGGTATTAGAAACGTTTTGCACAATGATTATAATTGTTGTACTAATATCTAAAAACAACTTACCGCAGCTCATCTAGCGCTAATGAGAGATACCATAAGGCAAACATGTTTAAAACTGAAAAGATACAATAGTTGCTTTTGAAATTGACATCAGTACTTGTTTAAGAAGATCAAGCTAAATATTATTTACTACATTTCTACGAAATTGAAACGCTTTTAAGTCAGTAATAAAAGATCAATTTAAATAAAAAGAACAGGGGAAAAAATATAATCATTTCATTATGGTAAAGCAGCGATACTTTTGGGAAAATACAAAAATGTTTGTTTATTTATGTGACACTTAACAATGGAAGTGACAACTGATCCTAGAATATGTTGGTTTATTTTAAGACGATGCAACAAACAACGGTGACAAAATAAAATATCAAGAATGTTTTAAGATTCTTTTCCCTATAAATAGTATTCGGAGAAGTTTTTACTAAACGTAAAAGTTTTACAGAAATCAGTTCTATTTTGGAAATGCATTGGTTCCCGAGTTAGTTATGTTCGTGAATGAACTAAAATAAAATTTACTTTGGATTATTTCAGGACAGCGCTTTTTCTGTGTTTAATGGAAAATTCTAAACATTAATCTCACGAAATGTTCTATAAGGTATTGAAACTGTATATTTTGAAAACGAAAAAAAAAAAATATAATAGAAACATATAAAACACACATGTAGTAAAAAGTGCTATCGGTCTCTTTAGCAATTTGTATATCCCCTACATTCCTTTTTGTCAATAACCTTTACAAGGCGTCCGTAAGAAAACGTTCAAGTTCGGAATTCGCGAAGGACAGCAAAAGCCGTATAACCGTAACAGACTACTGTGTATTGTTCAGAGACAGAAACAGAATGGGTATTCTAACGAAGCGCAATGCGAAAATCGCTCAATAAGAGTTCATTTCCAAAAACGACAGCCAATAAAACGACAGTCAGCGATCACCTTTTGTAGTTCTACTCCTAACAACTGTGTAGTCCCTCTTTTTTACATTTAAGAGCTAAGGCCTGTTACTGAATATTGAAGTGACTTCTGGAATAGATTCCTCTGCTAATACTATACTCGAGACTAAGGGTTGCATCTTGGAGTTCACATATCTCTTTAGGTAGAAAATCCACCTAAGAAAGTATTAAACTCAATTATGTATCACTAGCTCACAAGCTGAATATGTGACTGAAGTATAGCCTATAACCTTTCTCATGCTCTAGACTATCTATGTACCAAATTTCATCTGAATCGATTCAGCAGTTTAGGCAAACCAACTTTCACATGCCTGAGTGTTTCTTGAATCCCGTCCCAGTATCTGTTTGAATACTGGGATGAGATACAGTCTATATGTAACTGAGGTATGAATGAGTGTGAAAGAATTTTTGAAATCGGTTCAGTAGATTCTTAGTTCACACTCTTGTTGCCGTTCCTATTCCTGCATTTACAGGGATATCGCAGTCTCTAAACTATCTCACCACCGAATTTCATTTCAACCGGTTCAGGAGCTTAGGCGTAACAAATAAAACTAAATTTCACAATAATATAAGCAAACAACTAATTATAATTTTAATTTTTATCAACTTAATCCATTCAAGTTTGATCACTAATAGTTGAATAATCTCAGTGCTTGAATGGTGGTATTTTAAGTGCAAGGTGAAAGTGAAATCAAAGTTAAGGGTTCGACAAAGCTTGGTCAGACTTTGTCTGATGAATATGAGCTATAGAGCTGCAGTCGACCTCCAAATGTCAATACGCAATCTTTTTTAAAAAGCCTAGGACTTCTTTCATATAAAAACAGCGTAAGCCATTAACAAGATAGTTGGTAATGAGATATAGGGACTGTTTTCAAACTTTTTCCATCAACTTTTGACATCATAAGAAAGAAAATCAAAAATAAATCCCTCGCACAAAGTTTAATCGAATTCGTAAGCACGTTTTCGAGAACAATAAGGGTTTATAATGTGGGTGGTATGACAGGTATCATTATTTGAAAACCTAGAAACCTAGTTCCAAAAGTCCCTCTGCTCTACAGAATTTTAAAGAAAATGAGTGAAGCGGCTCAGGCTTTAGATTCGTATACGGACAGATAGACAAACAGTCTCCAAAACAGCTGCACCGATTTCAATAAAATTTGGAACAGAGCTGGTATAGAACCTAGAAAGTAGCATAGGCTATATTTCATCCCCATATTCCTTCAGGAACGGAAACGGGAACGTGAACAAGAATGTAGTATTGAATAGGCTCCAAAACTACTGAGCCGAACAGAGATGGTCTAGAGTCTGATAAATGACATAGGCTATATTTCATCCCCATATTCCGATGGGAAAGGACGGGAACTGAAACAAGACCAGGAACTTATAAAATACTGGACCGATTTTTAAAGTTCTTTCGCCGTTAGAGTGCTTTCTTATACTCGAGTAGCATGGACTTTATTTCATTCCCATATTCCCACGGAAAAGGGACAGGAACGGGAGCGTAACCGGGAATTTAGAAAATGCTGGACCAGTTTTGAAAATTCTTTCACCATTAGAGTGCTTCATTACTCACGTACAGCAAAGAATATACTTCATCCCTTTATTCTCACGGGAACAGGAACTAAGAAACGACTTAATTATTATTTCCAAAATTATTCCACCAACACTTTCAGGATGCTCTTAATTTTATCTCGGCAGCTTGCTTAAAACCAAATCATCTTTCACAGTTAGAGCGTTTCATTTCTCCCGAGTAACGTAGACTATATTTCATCCCCATGTTTCCTCACCGGGAACTAAAAAAATATTGGACCGATTTCAAATAACCTTTCACCGTTAGAAAAGTTCATTACTCCCGATTAACATTTTTTTTAATACCCATATTCCCACAGGAACGGGAACATAGAGTAGAACTTAAAAACTGCAGATTTTCTTAATTCTTTCAACACTAGAATGGTTCTTTTTTTATTCAAATCTTGAGAGCAGAGTCGATCCTATACACTTGGTCGCCGAGCGGGTCAGCTAATTTTTTTATAAATAAGTATATAAATTATCTTTTCGCTTCTTTTTCATCTCAAAAGCTTTTTACAAGAACTTTTCTACAAACTTACAAATAAAATCTAATCTTATTCTTACACTTGCAGCTTGTAATTCCAAAAATACTAATATAATTTTTTGCTTTTGGAGTTAACCAATAACATATACCTGTAAAAGTTTCTGGCAACTTGTAGTTTTATGATCAGAAATGTGATACATTTGTGTAAATTCACTTGCATTACAAGTAAGTACTTGTAGCACTATGTTAAAATTCCTTGCTCGTATTCGTTTAGGTACCTATCATTACGGTAAAAATGAGACTGATGCCTGATGAAGATCACTTCAGTGATTAAAATAATAGTTCAACAAACATTACTAATAATTATAACATATTCTCGGTACGGTTTCTTCTGAAGATTATTTAAGACCGAGAGCAAGCTCAAACAGAAATTGATAAAATTTTAAACTTCTTCAGAACGAGGGTTCAATCCAAACTGTTTTTTTTAAATGTCGCTTTCCTAATTTTCCCTTAGTGTTCATAATGACAGAAATTTTGAGCAGGCGAGTTATTAAGCTTACGATTAGTATAACTAGATTTATTTAAGGAGAAAAGAACGGAAGAACACCGAATTCTCAAAAAGAAAAAGAAGCAGCATGAGAAGCGCTCATTTGAGGAAATTGAGAGGTGCCATGACAGGAACGGGATTGGCAAGTTTTACCAAAAGGTAAAAAGATCCTGCCAGGGTGGCATGGCAAGCCCCGAACTCAGGCCTTTACAGGACCAGCAGCGAAAAATAGTAGTAGAGTCACATTCGCTACTGAGGATCTGGAAAGATCACTTCTGCAGACTGCTTAACGGCAATGAAGACACAAATTCCGCTGTCTGGCAGATTGCCCCATTCAGCTTGGACGATGATCAAGAATGCAAACTTAAATCTAATAAGACTGCAGGTGCAGATGGCCTTGATGCCGAACTTTTCAAGGCAGCTGGAAATCAGTTGGAAAGGAGCATGTACCAACTGATCTGCATGATATGGTAGGAAGAAAGCATGCCCTATGAATGAACCTCAATATCATATGCCCGATCCTAAAGAAGGGAGACCCTCACAATTGCACCAATTATAGAGGGATAAGCCTCCTTAACGTCGCTTATAAGATATTGTCTGCTGTAATATGTGAACGTCTGAAACCCCTCGTCAACAACTTGATAGCTCCTTATCAATGTGGTTTTAGACCAGAGAAGTCCACAATAGATCAAATTTTTACATTACGGCAGGTCTTGGAAAAACCAGAGAGTATGATATCGATATAAACCATCTTTTTATCGATTTCAAGGCCGCGTATGACAGTATTTACAGAGGCGAGCTATGCAGGTGGTACCCGTGGTGTGATGTTTAGCATGTCCACCTGCTAACCCAGAGGTTCGCCCAGCAGAGTCAAAAATGTTTTTTCACGGGTATCGCTTTCGCGAGGAATTGCCAAGTCCTGCGTTAGTAAATTCATTGCCATGAAAAGCGCTTTCTCAATTAGCCGTTCGGAACCGGCAGAAAATTATAGGTCCCCTCCATTCCCTCACAAGGCACGGTTGTGAGAAATGCGCTAGGCCCAATGGCTCCTCGCTCTGTTGCGCCACCCTATTTATTTATTTATTTTAGCTGTACAGAGCCATGTCTGGTTTCGGCATACCTGCAAAACTCGTAGGATTACTTTGGAGAGGCTTTCGACAAGGCGACAAACTGTCATGCGATTTCTTCAACATCATATACTTGAAAAGATTGTACAGAACTCAAACGTCAACACCAGTAGAACAATCTTTCAAAAGTCTGTTCAATCACTCGCCTATGCAGACGTAATGGGAAAAAAGCGTGACGTCATAGGTGCTTTCGCGAGTATTGAAACAGAAGCGGCAAAAATGGGTTTGATGGTTAATGAGGGCAAAACGAAGTAAATGCTGTCATCAAACAAGGACACAGAACATCGTCGAATTGGACAAAACGTCACAAAAGACAGACATAACTTTGAGGTAGTACAGGACTTCGTCTACCTCGGATCCGCTATAGACACGGAAAACAATATCAGCGCGGAGATCAAACGGAGAATAACTCTTATTTGGGTTAAGAAGGCAAAAAACAAAACCCTCTCCAGAAAAACCAAGGTAACCCTGTATAAGACGTTGATCATCCCAGTCCTGCTTTACGGCGCGGAAGAATGGATCTTATCGAAACCGGACGAGGAAACCCTTGGTCGTTTCGAAAGAAAAATTCTCCGAATGATCTTTGGTCCCGTATGCGAAGACAATGTGTGGAGAAGAAGATACAACAACGGGCTGTATGAGGTATGAGCTGTACAGCGACATGGGCATAGCCAGAAGAGTACGCATTGCGAGACTACGATGGTTGGGCCATGTAGAGCCGATGGACCTAAACGCAGTTATAGAAGGATGTTGGTTGAGGCCCAGGTTCACCCCGAACTGTAATGTCCACCTAAGAAGAAGAAGTGTTATTAAGCTGGAGCTTTCAACCCAAAGAACGTTCCATTGATTGTAACGAGTGCCTTTTTTAAATCATGAAAACTTTAAATAATAATACAAGACAAAAATATAGTTGGAATAAATAAAGTATAACTACAATTTACAGGACCACTTCTGGAAATAAAGTTGTCACCGTATTTGCAATCAATCGATACCTAAGCGCGCTGTATAGCAAGTTACTCCATCTTGTCAAAACCAAATATGAACGATGTTTTACTCATTAATTTTTGGAAACAAAAAATCAGCTAGCATGGCTCGATAGCACCCCGCATTCACCGTAACGGAAGCTCCATCGAAAGCAACTAGGATTTATTTATAGAAACTTCGAGAAGAGTAAAACTATTGCGAAACGAATTGCTTGATGGTGAGGCCTTAAAATGGACTTTGTCTTCGGCCAAGTTACACAAATTTGCTTTTTAATTGGCTAAATTCAATAAATTTGAGAAAACAAATCAACCGTAGTGAAGTTTCTATTACACGAAATGTCAACTGTATTCTCTCTTTCATAAACAGAAAGCTACCTATAAAGTTCTATACCAACAGTCTATATCTTCTATTACACGCAAGTCTTGACAATTAATCAAGTAAATTTTTGTTCATGCCTTTAAAGAAGGATATTTGATTAAAGTTCATGCCTTACGTCACGGATCATTTTTACTTGTCAGATCTAAATTTGGATAATAGGTATCTAAACTGATGTACAAAATTGCAAAATGTGCTCTTCGTTTTAATTTATTCTAAGCAAATGTACACATGACATGCAGTCGAGACAACTAAAAACAACTACAGCCAAAAGCCGGCATATCCACGATCTATTAATAGTTAAATACTCAAACAGTCCAACAAGTACATTTCGATCATTAGGAGACAGTCATGAGAAGAACAACTAATTATTACTTATCTTCAAGATATTCTAGATACCTATCTCATGGAAAACTTTATGGCACTTTAAGCCCTGATATACATTTCATGTTCTTTCAGATAAGTTTCATAAAGTGCGACTATACGAATGACGAAGGTGCTAAGTTTCTTACGAACTCATATAACATTAGTCACACAATTAAAGTTCGAGGTTGACATGTTTCCTCTTTCATAAGTCACTTTTTCACACTGGCATAGGTAGACAAGGTTTGAATATGAATACGAAAATAAATAAATATCTTCTCTCTTACACTCTGACTGGCAAAAAAGTTGTGGGTGGGTAGAGAGAAGGAAGGATGAGAATCGTTACGTCATAACAAGTGCACTCACCTTTTGTGTGAAAAAAGTAGTATTCGAATCTAATACACTTGAAGGCTTTTATTAATTCCTATCAAAAGATAGACACAATTTGTGCAGGTGGGCAGTTAAAAAATTTACTATTAACAAATTCGCTTTATAATGGTTAACACTTTTTGTTTTGCAATCAATATTTAAAACACTTAAAACATCGATGAGCTTTTCTTCTGTGATTTTTTATTTCTTCCTTCGCGATAGATTCAACTCACTCACGATTTTTGTAGAGAGCTTACACTAGCCGCGAAGTTAATAATAAGATAAAAAAAATATTATTAACTAGAAAATTTAATCGGAGTTTTAGTAACAACAACACTGACTTTGCTAAAGGAACTCTCTTGTTAGAACTTTGCTGGTTTTGCTGCGATTCACAGACTCCTTCAATTAGATACTAAAGTTTTGCACTCTCTTTGGCCAACTGATTGAGTGAATTTGCCTTGAGTAACCTACCTACCTAACCTTACTCATGGAATCGGTACGATGGATGAGACATTTGGGGGTAGTGTTGTGTGTGTCTGTGTCGTGATATGCTCACAATTCTCTTCCAAGTTGATTTCTTGTTTCTGTATTTTATATCTAGCTCTGTAGATACCTACTGCTTTAATGGAAGGAGAGCTTTTCTCTGGTTCTGTCAAATACTGAACATGTGCTTTTCTATTTGTGTAGGTATTTTGTTTTGGTTAAAAGATTCATGGTCGTTCATTGGTCATCGACTTAGAACTTGTTTCGTTATTTTCTTTTTTTTGTTAATCATGAAGGCTTTCGAGAGTTTTGCATCACCATGCTAATGAATTTCGGTACATTCTTTACTTTAAATTCTCCTCAAAATTCAACTCAAAATAAAAACAAAGTGATGCATTGAGAAGTGTAAGCAAAGCAATTAATAGAATTTAATTGAACAATCGCAGCAAATGTCGTAGGCCTTTAAGTGTTTTTTAAATAAAAAAAAGCAACAGCCCCAGCAACTCACAATTGCCTCTTAAGGCATTGCGAGATTCTTCACAGAGTAGTTTGACATTGTGGTTCAAGATCCGAAACTGTTTATGGAATGGTTGTTTTTTATAACATAGGTACATAGATATATGTAGATTGATAAAGGAAAAATGTAGTGAAGTAGAGTATTCAGTGTGATCAACACGAAACAATGTAAGCTGTTAAATGATGGCAAGAATATTACCGCAGCACATTCACGCTTGTCATAAAAGGCGACTGACTGATAAATCACATCTGAATCTAAATAAACGGACGGTAGCCCTACATATTATTCTTTTAGATTTTAGTCAGTTTAAAATGCATACTACGGCAACCTTGTCAGAGCATTAATTTGAAAAGTGCTTGCAAATATCATAGTTATCACGAGTTAGAGGTAAACATCCCTATTTTACCTGTGCTGCACATTTTTGTTGAGCAATGAGCAGAGTATAGAGTCTAGTGACACCCGTCACTCGTAAGAACTTTCTCACAAGTGCTTTTTCTGATCCCAGGACCACTGGAGAAGGAGATCATCGGTGTAGTAATAATGGAGAATTGCTAACAAGTGGTGAAATGATGAAGCTAAAGCAGTGATAAGCGACTTTCAAAGAGTGCTCAAAGTACACGAGATGAAAAGGCTGTCCTCGAATTGTGAATACAGAGGCTAAATGAAAGAAGCTATGAAGAAGTATTCCTAATTCCAAGCTTAGAGCAGAGACGGCATGTATCGGAAACTGGAAGAAATGTTTGCCCCCGGTTGCTAATGCAAACCAAGTTATTTAACAAATACAAAAAAACAACTTGAATAAGGGGGAAACCATTTTTAAAACAGCCGCTCAAAGAAGGAGAAATGTTTAGGAGATTTGTTTGCCAAAGTTTACTACCGGTGCTCCAGGTCCGCTTCTTATGGGTGACGACGAAATTCTTAACAGAAATACCCATCATTAGAAGTTAGTGAGGCTTTTAAGAACTCCAAGTACAGTATGACTTATGGAAAACATTAGGAGTAATCGGTCTTTTATGGCATTCTCATCTCAGAGCTTAGATGAGGTATGTAATAGTCTACCGAAAGGAAAATTTACCTTCCACCAATGAATTAGAAAGGAAAAGGTAATACACGAAATTGCGGAAACTACTGATCATTGATCATATTTTGGGCAGCAGGCTGTGATAAATAATAAAGCCATCTGAAGACGGGCATCTGCAGCGGGTAAGTCAACAACAGATGTAATCCAAAATATTAAAATCCTAATTAAAACCGAAAGTCAGACCAAAAAACTTTGGCCTCAGTTTTTTGAGATAAAGACGGAGCTCTCATTGGCAGATCACTAGTGTGAAGAAGATAAGTGAGAGATCTGTGATATCGTCGAGATTGCGATGCTCGAAACAATATAGGTTAGGTTAGGTGGAAGTGGTTGTCAGCCAATGAGTAATATCTACATACATTGCCTGACACACTTAGACCGCAAGGATCCATTGTGATACCACGGAGACCAGCAAGTTAATCGCCTACTAATCACAGAAACCCGATGTAAGATTAACGAGTTGATCACCCATTAATCATTCATTTCGGGAGTAGCCGGTTAATCACTTGCTAGTCGAACCACGCGGAACTTTTAATAGGTTTGTTCGTTGAAGCCCTAGGGTTGCCACAAAGCGTTTTATGAGAAACCTAAAGTCGCCCTGAATGTCAAACTAAGTGTTTTTTGAGCCCTAGGGTTAACCTAGGTTTTCCCTCAACTCGCCATAGGTTTTTGCTTTGTAGAGTTGTGGGTTGTCAAATGACATGTATTTTTTTTTAATGACAGGGATGTGTGGTGATTTGTGGTTTAGCGTTTTTAGAGGACTGGAAAGCCCAGGTTTTTTGACAACTCATAGGATTGTCAAGAAAACCTGGGTTAACCCTGGGGAAAGTTCAACGAATGAACCTATGTCAGTTAAGTCGCTAGTATCGTCGCAGAAGAATTCAACGAGATGAGTTTTGTTCCTTTGAAGTAGTGCATGGCATGAGCAAAGAAGGTGTTGAAAAGTTTCTTCTTCTTCTTCGTCCATGCATACACACGGCCAAACTTTTTTGATTGCAAGGTAGTTGGTACTTTCAGTGCATCTAGTGTTAAAGCGTCTTGCCTAAGTAGGAGTTTACATGTAGCGATAGGTATATCTATATTGTTCCATTCTGAGCGTAAGGAAGTGGCTGTGGCCTCTTTGGCTAGTTCGTCCGCCATGCAGTTGCTGGTATGTCTCTGTGTCCCGGCACCTATGAAAGTCTCGGAGAACACTTTTACGGTATGAGTTGGAGAATTTACATAGATCGAAAAAGTTAAGCTTTACTTTCATCAGGTCAGTTATTTGAAGTTAGTTATTTTTTGCTGCGAGGAATAAAACGTTCTGGACTTCCAATGTCTATAATCTCAAGAACCGAACGTTGTAGAGCGATTCTGTAGCTGAATTTGAATTAAGTACATCAAAACCTTAAAAAATTTGCATTTTGCCTTAAAACATTTTTACCATATGTTATTCAAAACTGAAAATATGCCACTACCAACAGTGTTTTATAACTCCTAGACATAAATATCACAGAAATTTGATGTATGGAACTATTATTTATTGAAGAATATGGTTAAAGATAGGTGAAAACTTAATTTTCTTTTCGTTTGAAGGACCTATCACCCGAACGACGAACCCTCATTAAGAAATTCGTATATTGGAGACGTATGAGACTTTAGTCGAATTCCTACTCAAAATTTTAAAGCCCATGGTTCTAGATTCAAAAACGAAAAAAAAAATTTTTCATAAAGTTTAAAATTTCTAAATTTTGCAAAATTTAACAAACAAACTTAGTGCAAGCCACTCACTAAAATCGCCCTGTTAAAATCACAAAATAAGAAAACAGAAGTGATAGTTGAAAACTGGGGTAAGTTAATTTTTAAATCCCTTTCTAATTTTCATTGATGATCTTCTGTCCCAAACTATTAGTGCACAAAATTGTTTTACCGAATTTAGTGTTTCCAAAACTTAGTTGCCTTTCGAAGTGAAGAGTTCGCCACTCATCATAAGTGAAACTTACATCGACGAAAAAATCAAAAAAATTACAAAAAAAAAAAAATTTAAATACAAAAATCCAAAAAAAAAATTGTACAACATACACATAAAATTCCAAAAAAAAGCATAGGTAAGAAAAGAGTAGCGTGAGGCGATGTCGCAACTCAGTAATACTATCATCAGCTCAGCCAATGTATTTTGACACTAAACCAAAAACAAATCAATATTGAACACTTTTAGCTCCACAAAATGAAAAAATTACTTATGAACTTATAGATAAATTGAAGCAAAGCTAATTTAACTGTATTCTTAAAAAAATTAGTCAAATCTAAAAATGATGAGTCCCTGGCCTGAGTCAAGATCGAGTCATTGAGGTATACACTGAGTATAACTCTCGTATTAGGGTAGGTGACTCTTCAATTTACATGAATCTTTTTTACAATATTCAGAACCCAAAGCATTGAAGTTGTAAATGAAAACAACTACATATCTTGGTATGCGGATATCTAGGAATTTGAACTGGAAAAACCACATGCTTGATAAATTAAAAAAATCTAAATACGCATTGAACGCCACATGGAGGACGTAAAGACGTTGAATATGAATCAAAATACCGTATTTTTGAAACCACAGCTAAAGCAATCATGTGCTATGCAGCTCAAGTTTGGGGCCATAAGCAGTTCGATGAAGTGGAGCAGCTTCTGCGTTATTTCTTAAAAAGAAATTTAAAGCTACCAAATAGTACTGCAAATCACATACTAATGTTAGACAGGTCTTCCAGCTTTATTCATCTCAACTCTAAAAACACAGGTGGACTACATTTTAAGAACTATTGCAATGGATGATAGGAGACTACCGAAGAAAATCACAATGCTTTATTCAAAAACAAATATCATTTTTCGAGTCTTGGAGAGAGCTAGCCGAGTACTGTAGACATACACTTCTACTCCGGAACGACAGAATGGTCTAATAACAGAATAGTCTAATAACGTTATTCGATGAAAGAAAGAGAGAGGACTACATTCTAAAAGCAAGAATTTCATTACACAGGGGCATATAATACGCAAGGATCAATTATAATCTGCTATCAGACAATTATTTCAGGGCGGAGTATCATACCGATCTCATGTCACTGGTTTTAGTATCTCCCCTAGTGCTTAGGGGTGATACTTCTCCTGAACTTTATCCCTCACAGGAATGGTTTGGAAGAAACATGTGGACTTTGCAATCTAAATGAACGCGAAAACGTGTTCCATTTCTTGGGAAAGTGTCCTGTTTTAGTGGAAACAAGAAGGAGTACACTTGGTGTAAGCTACCTGAATAAAGATGAAATCATAGGAGTTCTAAATGGAGCCATGGACTGGGAATCCCCTTTACAATTACATCATGCTAGCACTTAACTACAGGGAACGAATTTTAGATGAACTTTATAAAAGTAATATTTCAGTTTATATATTAAACAATTAAACAAAAAAAAAATTAATAATAGTCAACTGACAGACGGCGTAAGCCCTGTTAAAAAATGAAAGATAAACTAAATTATTGTAAAACTTGTATGAAATAAAAAACATTTGAAAACTAAAAAACTAAAACGATATTCAGAAAAGAGCTTTTTAAATGATTGGGGTCACATCGTTAAAATATTTACGTCGTTTGAATCTCGTCGTTATGTTTTTTGTCTCTCTTTGTTTTATCGCTTATCAGTACTACGACGAAATAGCTAAATGGGTACCTCCCTTCAAACAACCCAGTTGCAATACCTGTGCTTCTACACGAACGTCCGTTTGTTTACTGTTGAGTCCAATTTTGGAAGTTGTACCGAAAAGCACAGATTGATTGATATTTTAAGAAATTTAAAGTAATTTGCATTTGCATCGCCTTTAAAACTCTCTCCTAATTCTGTGCTGATAAGGTAAAAGCTCTTTAGTCCGTTTTCAAAGTTTATCAGAAAACGAATTTTCAATCTCTATTTAAAAACTTAGCTAAGGCAATTTTAAATATGGTCATAACTTTCTTGTTTGTAAAGATAAGTCATTATGAGTAAGATAAAAACATAGGTGTTGTTAACAGTATTTGAGAAAATGAAAAATAGATAAAACCACTTAAGTTGACTTAAGAGCTTTTACCTTTTCAGCACAGAATTTTTAAACTTCACTCTGTTTTTATTCAATGTAATCATGGGTGGTTATAAATAAATAAATAAATAAATAGGGTGGCGCAACAGAGCGAGGAGCCCTTGGGCCTAGCGCATTTCTCACAACCATGCCTTGTGTGGTAATGGAGGGGACCTACAATTTTTTGCCGGTTCCGAACGGCTAATCGAGAAAGCGCTTTTCATGGCAATGAATACTAACGGAGGACTTTCCAATTCCTCGCGAAAGGCGATACCCGTGGAAAAAACTTTTTTGCCTCTGTTGGGATTCGAACTCGAACCTTTGGATTAACAGGCGGACAAGCTATCCATCACACCACGGGTACCACAATCATGGGTGGTTATGACTCATAAAAGTCATAACAGTCTTTCTGTCTGTCTGTCACTCGAATTACAGAGACATCAAAACAGGCTTTGCCTCAGGAGCAATTTGCAGGTCCTTCAAATATATTTTACGCATTGCCATAAAAATCGCTTTCTAACTTATAGCTGTTCAGAATTGGCAGCAATTGTAGATCCTTGAAATGCTTTAGGGCACAAGGTTTAAATAGCTTTGTTGCTGTTTATTTATGTGTAACTCACTACCCCTTAAATGCAGTCACGAGATATTTAGAATCATACCACTTATCTAAACCATCGTAGTCGGTTAAATAAAACGATACAGTTCAAGAAACTAAAATCGATGTTAAATAAAACGACTGTCGACACTATGTTGAACTAAAATGACAATCGGTGAGAGTGGTGACTCTTTTTTAATTTAAATACCAACTGTCAAGC
Source organism: Melanostoma scalare (assembly GCA_949752695.1). Classification (NCBI taxonomy): domain Eukaryota; kingdom Metazoa; phylum Arthropoda; class Insecta; order Diptera; family Syrphidae; genus Melanostoma; species Melanostoma scalare. Next base: position 156,404,065 of record OX456984.1, on the reverse strand, counting down.
CAAAATCGCAAAATATATTTGCAAACATTGGGGTTCTCTTTTATATGGTCTCTGAGGAATATCCAAAATGAAATGCCTGTTTATTATCCAAGGGATTGTTTGTAAGTATAAATTTTTTTTTTTTACGACCATTTGAAAGTAGACAAAAAGTAAGTAGTCTATTTTGTACGATGTTCGTCTATTCCCAGAAGTTCATTCAGTCCCCCATTGTAATTACGCAATCAGCCTAGCCCCCAAAACATCCATTCGTACGTCTCGACGTAAGCGTAACTTTTGCGTTTTCAACATCATCGACAGTCGAACTTGTATATTCGTTCTAACACATCCAAGGTCACAACAGCAATATTGCCTTAAATGATCGTGACAAATTCTAATTAGAATGATTCATTTTATTAGTGTCGTTTATTAAGGGGAGCTACTACACATAGACCAGACAATCAATCAATTGCACTCTTTAAAAAAACATAAACAAAAACAAAAAAAAAAAGGAAAACAAAACAATAACACTAACACTAACCGACTGGCATCTCAATTAAGGTTTTAATTAAGTTTGTCCACTTGTCACGTCACTCTTTTTAAATTTGAGTGTTTCTCATTCTCATTTCCAACCCATGTTTAAAAGAATCAACAAACGCTCATTTTTCACATAGAAAAGCTTTTTCTATGAAATTTAATTGAGTATATCTGTACATTTTGTGTGTTATTTGAAAACTATTTTCGGGTGAGTGAAATGACCGCTGGGGTTTATGCACTCTCAACCGATGATGCGACAAGTATTTAAGACCTTTTCTTAGGAAACAATTCTTCATTGCGCATTTAAAAACATTTTTTATAAATAATTTCTTGGCTTTCTTTCAACATGTCGGGCGCCAATAAAATCAATTCTAAAGGGAAAGGAACTTTTAGTTCATTCTGCCGAACTGGGTTTGAAAATTTCAAAAGTTATTTGGCGTCATTCTCCGTTTCATTTTTAAAGCGATTCAAAATATGTACCTACTATTCTTACATAACCGAGAGATAACAGAATAAATGAGATGAAACTATACCTAATCCTTGGAGAAATTACTTTCTCAATCACAATAATCAGATTCAAACGACTGTTTTTTAAGTTCCTACACCCCCTTTTCTGCTTAATATCGCTTTGAATGTATACACTTTGGTAGTTGGTACATAGAGAATGAATAACAAAAGGTTAAAAGTTCAAGGTTGAAAAGCTTATCAGTAGTCGGTGGTTTGATGGTTACGTTATGTAGGTATACGAAACAGAAATGTTTACACATCGAGTATCCTTGTCCCAGTTTCTCGTTACGTAAGAAATTTCCTGGTACACCAGTTGTGATAAAAGAGTTTTTCAATTGCGTAACACTGTTACGAGAATTACAAAATCAATTTGTGAATACTTTAACTAGATGAATGAAATTTTTAATATTTTATTTTGCAAGGATAAAGGGACTATACTGTTTTTATTGGATGTCATGCTTGGCATCTATTAGGCATAATTTATGATGAAATCTAGGTAGTCAAAATAGATTTATACAAGTAGGTATAAGTCCTTATAGAAGTTGATAACGGATTGGCGCTGTTGTTTGCTTTTGGCAATAAGCCTGTTTTATAGACCTCCAACTTATTGTCGTTTTTTTTTTATAAATATACCTACGAAAAAATGTGTAAAGAAATGAATCGCGAGTAATGAGAGTGGGTTCCATGGTGTCTGAAGATGACGGATATCGTCATTTATGAACGCCATTTTGCGGATTCAATCGACTGTATTTAAATGAATTTGAATGTGTATGTTTTTTATTTCCGGTGGTCGAAGAGGATTCTCCCAACACTTGGATAGAAATGCCGTTGATGTTAATAATTCAAAAGAACAAATATACCCTGAACATAACGTAACGTCGAGTGTACTTCGAAACTGCTGACTGAACGTAACGTTACCGATCCCGTTGGCATATGAGGATGGAATATAGTCTATTTTAATCGGAAGTGATGAATCACTCTAAGGGCGAAAGATTTTTTGAAATCGGTTCAGTGTTTTCTTAGTCCCTTTTAGCTTTAGGAATATGGGTATGAAATATAATATTTTTGGTTCAAATATTATTCAATTCATCTCAGTAGTTTTGGAACTGCAAGTCAGCAGTTTCGTAGTACGTTTAGGTACTAACGTGGATTTATTGCGTAAATAGTTCTAGTTAAGTCCATTTTTGTAATAGGCCATTGATTATGTAATTTCTTTGGGAACTAAAAAAGGATAGATTTTTACTGCAGAAATCGGTTAGTTACATAGAAAAAACTGCAGATGTTCTTAAGTTAGAGAGTGCAAATCAGAATCAGATATAGAAAAATTTTTTTTTTTTAATGTATCTCGCAAACGAAGCAAGCTTCGGTGAATTTTGAAGACATTTACTGTAGAGAACTGACTCCCTGAACTGACTTAAAAATGATAAAATTCCTTTTTATTTTGATTGTTACTACAAAGACATTTTTTCCCCAATTCTACAAAACGACCTTAAATTGGTCAACTAACCCCGAAACCGGGGTAAGTTGGCCAAGGATATTGAGTAAGTTGACTATACTCTTATTTCCAGCTTTTTGATACTAAAACTATAAGCAAATATAATTTTATTTGAAGCTTAAAATTATTAACAAATACACTTCGTACTAGATTCAAAAAAAAAAAAAAAAAAAAATAAGATTGAGCTAACAAACCAAATCCACTCCTTGTGGTATCACGAAATAAATAAAAAAAAATAAGTAATTAAATAAGCGAATTTAAGCTACTTCGTCCTTCGTGTGATATAACAAACTGAAAACTTGAAAAAATCTTTTGGTTTCGGGGCTGTCGCGGTTTTCCGCACATATGTCATCTTTTTTTTTTTTTTTAAATTACCAAGAAAGAAACATGAGTCAACTTACCCCGAAAAAACGAAAACTTTTTTTAGCACTCAGATATCAATATAGAAACAACTACCATGTGTTAACAATGGCCAGACTAACACTACTCTTTTTCCTAAAAAAATTTTTACATTGAACACAAACAATCACAAGAAAAAAAAAAAGAAAAGAAAACAAAAAAATTACTCACGAAAGCAAAGATTTGTTTTTTGGAAATAACACTTGAACGACGTGCACCAACAGTGAAAGACAATATGAGAGTCAGCAAGCACATGTGCTCGATGTACCAAGTGCAATAATTTGAGTGAAATGGGTTTCTTTTGAAGTTATTGCCGATTAGTCTACTTGCCTCTTGGGCCAACTAGCCCCGCTTACCCCTAATCTAGTGTTTCTGCTCCCAATATTTAGATGATATAAAATCTTAGTTATGAGGAATTTTAAAGCATTCTAATGTTGAAATGCGTCAAATGGACAATTTTGGCAACCGATACAACTTTGGGTAGGAAAAAATCATGGTAATTCATTATAAGACCTTGTTCGTATCAGATTTCCTATACGGTGCAGAAGTATAAACCTATCTAAAGCGTCTGAGAAAACAGTTATCCGTTTCGTAAGTAATCGTTGGTCCCATATGTGGAGAGAGTGTGTGAAGAAGAAGATTCAACAAAGAACTGGAGGCCAACGTTTCGACTAGATTGCTGAAAAGTCGTGAAAGAGGAAAACCTTGTCTTAGCTGGCGTAATCAAATCAAAGAAGACCTCAATCTAAAAAGAACTCATCCGAAATACACTTTGTCAAAATAATACCCATCGATCCTCGAAAACTTTTACCACAACTGGATTTGAAGAAATGGACCAAATAAAGTACCTGTTTTTTAATGATTGAAAAAAAGATTTTTGCAAAAGCTTTTTAAGGATTATAAAGCTTATTGCATTTGTCAAAGGTGTGAAACTATCCTATAGAACGGCAGTGTGTATAGATTTCGTTTCCAATCACTTCCATGTCCATTTTTTTTTTTTTCGTGAAATGCATTAAAGATGTACCCCTTGTGTATCTTCAAATTGTACTGAATTTTTCTGAGGTTCGGTTTGTCATTCAATCACTTCAGAACTTAAGACGCTAGACATTTCGGCACTGCGTAGTGCGTACGTTCGGTAAATGGCCTCGAAACGAAACCCTCATTGACGTCGATTTTAACGTGATTTCGAGTTTCAAATGGCCTGTGAGTTATCTCCAAGATATGGCGATTTAACCGCCAGATTTTTTTTTTGATGTTATGTTTGTGATGAAGTTGCTTATCTACGCAGAAAAGCCCGAGACGGTTGACGAATTGGAAGAGAGTATTCTGTGTGACATACGCCCCAAAATTTTTCAAAAAAGTAGTCGAAAATTGGGAATTTGCAGCTAGGTTCCACATTTCACTTTCACGTGAAATTAAATCGAAATTCAGATCGAAATTAAGATTGGGTGTTCTGCATTTCATTTTATCGATATCGATTTCATATTTTTCGAAATCGAAGTGAAACGAAATCGTTGTGTTCCACAATTCGATTTCGTCGGTTTCCAAGTGATTTGAAATCACAATAATTTATCTGTGTGGAATGGTAGAAGAAAACAGACGAGTTTAAAAATGTAAGTAAAAAAAACTCCGTTGCAACCACACAAAACTTGTTTATTTTATATAGATATTTGTTTTAAACAAGGGAAAGAATAAAAATACTGAAAAGGAAGAAATATTCATGAAATTTATGAGCCAACATAAAGATCTTGCCCAAGGATTCATGATACGAGATCGTGTCGTCGCAGATTCTTTGTGGGAAAGACAGAAAGACACAACTGGATGTAAAAAAGTCAATAATAATAATAAAAAGAATCAATTTGATTTGATTAATTTGTTTAATCAATAAAAACATGAAAATACTTCAATTTCACTTGCCACATAGCAATGTACACACGTTGCATCTGCAATTTCTAATGGATTAGATGTGTCTCTCAATCTACGTCTTTTTATTTTCTCTGTCGCATATCTTTTCTTTTTGATTTCCAAAACCGAAGCAATAAGAACAGCACTCATACATATTTTATTTTCTGATCAGAAAACTCAAGAAACTATTGAATTCAAATAAATTGAGTTTCAGATTAGATGACAGGTATCAGCTGTTTTCAATTTCACTTGAAGTGATTTCGAAAAGTGTTCGAACTGATGAAATCAATCGAAATGCAGAACACTGAAAATAAATTCACTCGATTTGCAATTTCGGTTTCGGTTTCATTTCACTCGATTTCTGGAACCTAGCTGTGGCTGGAATTTATTCGAGCCAGTCGCCGCAGCAGAAGGACATAGGTTTCGAATATTCCCACGGGAGCCGGCCCTTACTTATATTTTAAATGCGAAAGTAGCTCTGTCTGTTCGTTTTTCTATATGTTACCATCTCCCGCCCAAATTACTGCTGGGGCCCTACTCTGTAATTCGTTTCGAAAGCAAAAATTTCGAAAAACGAATATTTTGTACTCTTTATTTCTAAAGCGGATTCGAATCTGCCGCTTTCGGAAAGGCAAATCCGAAAACGATTTTTTTTATTTCATTTATTTATTTTTTAACTTGTTTGTAATTTGCTTTGATATTATTTTTTTGCTTGATTTGACAGATATCTTGAGAAATATTTCAAGACTTCGCAAATCTATTCCGTTAATGAAAATATTAACAAGTACTTTTTTTCGATTTGAAAACGAAATACAGAGTACGAATTCATAATCTTTTTGAAAATCACTTTCGAATAGACTTCCTTTTCGGAACGAAATACAGAGTAGGGCCCTGTATTTAAATTGGACTCTTATAGGCTTAGGGTCGCCAGATTTTCAGGTAGGACAAAGTTCCTGGTATCTTCGTTGTGCTCTTCTTGAATTTCCATTGCAAAACTCATATAAGAAAAAAATGTCTGCGGATTCTTCTTTCGTAAATGAAGGCATTTCAAAAAGCTCTCTGATCAAACTGCAACCGTGACTTATTTTGATAAGCTGGGGGCCTACCATGTAACTCGATTCTACAATAAAAACGTTCGAATGCCCAAAACTCTTCATCCGTAATTCTTAAGGACAAAGGAGAAAATGTGAAACTTGTACGAAACTCGGAAGTTTTCGTCGAAAGCAATTGGTAGAACTGAAACTCGATTCTATTCTCAGTCTCAGATGCGTTAAAAAGAAGAAGAATGATTCGAAAGTAGAATCGAGTTACATAGTAGGGCCCCAGATGAACAAATTTGTTTTCTTATTCTTTTATACGACTTATTTACCAATTGAACATTCATACCCCAAACTTAAAGCAAACACCCACAATGAAATCCAAAAACGGGCTCTGGCATGCATTTAAAATGAAGGAGGGCACTTGGAGCACTTGTTATAATTGTATTTGTATAAAATACATAAGAAACTACTAAAACTTCTTGCAAAACTACTCCCGTTGCAAGTTTTTGTAATAAAAATCAGTAAAAAACCCAAAATTAGTTTTTTTTAACTGTTTTAGTTTAGTATGGGTTTTTTAAGGGCACTACTTATTTATGAATTTTTTTTTGTTATTGTTTTGTTCATCTGTAAAAAATAAAGAAACTCTATGTTTATCAGGCATTTTCTGAAAAAAATGACATCAAAGTCAAAACTTCGTTTGGGGAAGAAAATTTGAACACCATTGAACAAAATCAGGCAACCCTAAACCTATGGAAGCTCAACTTAAATACAGTCTTAAAGGTTGTTGTTTCTAAAAAAAATTAAGTCTAAGATTAGGTCTCTATCATCAGTATTGACAGAGATATCGAATTTAACACAGGTCAGGGTACACCAAAGTTAGCCTTTTTTAAATTGTCAAAAAGTGATGTCAAAGTTGAGAAACGGACTTTAATGTGAAGCAATTTTTTCTTAGAATTTGACCAAGAATCATATCCCAAAGTACGTAACACGAATTACCGGACACCCTGTATTTTACTAATAAACATAAAAGTGAAATGCATCAATACACAAGAACAATAGAAATCTTTTATGTTAGTATGCATATGATCGTAAGATAGAGGGTTCCGGGTGAGTATTAGTTAAAAATCCTTAGATCAAAAATCACCCCTATTACCGATGCCGAAAACGACTTCGAAAAAACAACAGGATACAATCCATTCCATTCCATTTTTTCGTCAAATGTCGTAAATGTCGTAAACGTAGTCATTCTGCTTTTTTTTAAACAAAAGGATTCGACTACAACAAAAAAAAAAAAAAAAAAACGGTGATATCTCTCGTTGAAAAATGCGATCGCGACAGAAAAATCAAATAAATTTATTTTGAAGACCTTTTCAATTTATAAAATATTTGTTTGACTTGTAGTTGAAAATAACAAACTCAGTTTGAGACGCTCGTCGAGTTGATGGGAAGGAACGTTGGGTTAGCTAAAGGTTTTTTTGAAGGGAATTCAAAAATATTCTATCTCCAGCAGTCTTATTCTGCCCTAGCGAGGTATCCGTTCGGAGATGAAAATTCTCCGATTTGTACGATTCGGAGGTTTTTGCTTTGAAGTATTCTTCCGAATAGCTTTTTGGAATTTTTCTTCAATATTATTTCAACACAGAATGCGAACTGCATTAAAGTGCGATCAATTGCTTTGTTTGTGAAGTTTTCGACAGCTTATTGCAATAGTTTTTCAGATTTCGTCCGACATTGCGGACAATTTTCCGAACGGATACCTCGCTAGGGCCGATTGTCACTTTAGTGTCCTGAATACTGTTTTCGACTTTTAAATCGTCTGAGAGATTTGTTTCTATTTCATCTGTTACGTATCCCTAGTTGATTGCAATGTTGTGTAAAGCACAGCAATGCAGCTGTCGTGCGCTGAGAAGACAACAAAACCGATTTTTCAGAACACCTATTGTTCTTCAGACTATGTTTCTAGTCGATGCGTGCTATAAGTTGAACACACTTTCAGGGCTTCTTTCTTGTGTGGATCAAAAAGGACTTATTAAAAAGGCTCGAGTGGGTATCTTGCATCACATTTTTTGATAAATGGAACGGTATATTTTTAAGATTTAGTATTAAAGAATTTCAATTACCTTAAAACCAAGTATTTGTTTCACAGATATTAAAGTTATTTTGCATCATTTCTCTAACTTCACTTAAACTCCATACCATTGTGCGTGAGTTGTGACTTGTGACTAGTTCCTAGTTGTCTTGCATCTACCTAAATTTTAAATTAAAAAAATAGCTGTACGGTAAAAATACAAAAATACATACCAACATCGTATTGAGAGGCTGTCTTATTGAAAGCCGGTGTTTCTTCGGAATCGAATCCATTGAGAACAAATATGTATATTTCTGTTACGTTGATAATTTCTTTCAAAAGCTTGAGCTAATCCCAAATTGAAGCCACTCCCGGCGCCGTGTTGGTAACTTCCCTCAGCTAAAATTCTTAAGATTACTACTAGCCTCAATGTGATTGGAATGAATGACGAACGATGCCGAATCCTTATTTTATCCTTTATTTCGTTCAACAAATACTTGAAAGCTTCTCTTGACAATCTAAAGAACTGTTCGAATCTGTAAGTACGTACAAAAGTTTTATTTAAAAACCACCATTGGGTCAAAAATGTGAACTAACTTTGAATCAGGTAAGTCGAATGGATTTGAATTTTGCCGTATCTGTTTTCTTTGTATAATTTATTTTTCTTTCCGGGGTGATGTCTTCTTCATCACCGTCACTTTCACTTCTTGTATTGTAATACATTTCTACACTTATCTTTTTAATATTCTATTTATTTAGGTGCTAGTAAATAAGTTCAACTGCATTCGAGAACTCAGACCTAATATCCAGTACATTGTACTACCAGATTAGCAGCCTTCCCTATTTTTGTGTTGCAGTAGTTGGAAATAAGTTGTTAGTCATTTCACATATATAACCTCAAGGGCGGCGTCCATATGAAACTGGGAGGCTGAAAGAAAAGTAGATGCCCAGAGCGGGACTCGAACCCACGCATCCGGCCTCTCTACCAAACACTCTACCACTGCACCACGGCCGCCCTCTTTCCTTTAAATCTATTACGTAGCTTTCGTATCGAAGAAGTTATGGAATGCGCGACAAGGCTCGTTGAACTTCGGAGCCTAACGCATTTGAAGGACCTACAATTTCATTCCTTTTCAGGACGACTAAGTTAAAAAGTGATTTTCATGGCAGCTTAAAGGATAGTTTCGATTGGAAAAGGCACTGGCAATTTTTTGCGATTGTATTATTCCGACGTCACATCGTTTCACAACATAGGTTCGTTTGAGTCGTGAACAGGATATTCTTATTCGTGATCACCGACTACTTCTCCTTCTCCTTTTCATTTCCGGCGTTACGAGTAGTGATCTTGAAGCGATCACAACTCTCCCACTTTTCTGCTTCACACTAGTGATTCGCCTGTGGGGTACGCCGCGTTGACCTCAGAAAGCGTCGGCAAGCCTCCCGGTTTTGGATTGTTCCATGTCTGAGGCCAACCAAATGCTGCTGTTTTTGCATTTGCTTGTACCGTCGCGAATTTGTTGAAACGTTGTACGATATTGCCTTTTGGACGGGGTTCTGCGGATCTCTCCTTTCAACATGACAATACCAACTGAGCCGGTCGTGCTGAGTTTTGTCCAAGATGGTACTTTTGACATGAAGGCTTCCACGGATCTTAGTACTTCTAATTCGATCAAGCTTTGTTACTCCTGCTGTCATCCGAAGCATCTTCATTTCGGCTGCCGTCAATTTGCTCTCATACTTTTTGTACATTGTCCAACATTGTGAACCGTATGTCAGAGCTGGAAGGACAACTGCTGTTTAGAGTCTTCCCTTCAGCTTAGGCGGCATTTTTCGATCACAGAAGATAGCGGAGTTTTCTCGCCACTTCATCCACCCTACGCTTACTCGATGATTGATGTCGTCATCACCGACTACTAAAACAAGATTTCGACAAAAATGCGTTCTTAGTTCTGAATACGAATCAGGAATCACATGCATATTGAACGCATTCTATTTAAAGTTATTGTAGTCTGATTTATATGAAATTTTCTTGGAAATATTCGCAAGAAGAATAAATGTTTCAAAATTCTAATTTATCCGCTCTCTGACCCCTGAAAGACTTCTATTCCCCTTCAAAAAAAAAAAAAAAAAATCACAACAGAGTTGATATAGTTTTGTAAACTCCAAATTTATTTCTTCTACATTTTCTGTTGGTTTAGTATTCATTAATCATTAATAATGCATATTACTTGGTTAGTTAGTTACATTTTTTTCTTTTCAGTTTTAAATAATTCATTTTAACACAAATCAATATTAAAAATCATAAATGGGATATCATAATATTGTTACATGTACTTGATATTCTTCAACGTGATTTGAAAAACTAAAAAAATTATATGTGTACAATATATAGAGAACATTATATTTCTTTTACTCTCCCAGTCAATTTAATTTTTATTGATGGAAAAAAGTAATGAGTTTTTTTCATTTATTCCTAACAATTCAAAAAAAAAAAAAGCAATTGAAAATAAATTTCGTTGCGTTTCAAAGAAATTAAATTATAAACATCTTAAAAATTGTGGCTTTGATTTCAAGATGCTAATTTTTTTCTAATATACATATACATATATTTTTTGTTTTCTAAATTTAAGTGTTAGTAAAATTGGAATTTTTGTTTTACATACATAGATGTATGTACTATGTATGTCATGTTTTCTTCGAGTGTTTTTTTAAAATAATTGATTTCTTAGACACTTTGGATGATGTTTTAAACATTTTCGTAATGAGTGGATTTAAATTTTGTTTGTTCTTTCGTTTTTAATAAGATATCAATTTAAAATATATGTGTTTTCATTTTTTCCATCATTCAGTTCTTATCACGTTTTTATTTGATTTGTATTTTTAAGTTTTTGTTTTTTTCTTATGAGGGAGGTGCTTCTTCCCAAATATTCGCACAATGTTCAGGCGATTTATGCGTTTTGCGTTTTTGTTTGTTTTCTTCAATTTGTATTAAGGTGTTCATACTATAATATCACAGGTTGATTGATTTTACTTTTAAATAATTTTTTATTTACGCTTTCTTAAACTGCTGATCTTTACAATTTCGGTTAATTTAATTAATTGTGTTTGGTTGTACGGTGTAATTTTTGTACGCTCACCATGAAATTAAAAATATTTGTTGCAATGGTTTTCTATATAAATATATATATATATATTATGTTTTTCTTCTTTGTTCTTGCATATACGTTAGACATTACGATTTTAATGTAACGTGTTTATCTTTTCTTACTTATATTTATATTCCTCTTAGTTTTTCATTACTTTTGCTATAAAAAATGGAATGATCTCAATAAATGACTGATATTTCGTCTATTAATCTTAAGTTTAAATAAGAAAAACAAAATTTACTTTTTTAATAAACATTCCCATGCAATTAGTTTACGACGAACTTTTCTTCTTCAATTGCAACTTAATTAACATTCAAAAATTAACAATTTTTTTCTTTTTAAATATGTTTGATAATATTTGACAAAAAATAAATATCACGTTTTATTCATGTGCTATCATTACATGATTCAGTTGTTTATTTAGGGTGTTGTTTAGCTACGTGGTGTGTATAACATTTTCTTCATTTTTTCTAACAGTAAATAACGAGTTTAACTGATTTTAAAGATTTGGTTCATGGTGTTAGTTTAATTACGTTATTTCTGACTATGAATAATAATAACATATATCTTACAATTAGATCAATTGCATAATGATTAGCGTTTTTGTATCATTATTTTTTTTTAAGTTCTTTCAGTTGCGTTTTTGGATTTGTACAACTTTTATTCCTCTTTTTAAACTGGAAATAGCTGCTAATGATGGACAAGTTGAGAATAAAAAAATGAAAGAAAATATCATGCTTCTTTTTTTGGGAAAGTTAGATGTTTATTTTCATTAGCAGCATCTCTATCACATTTAATTGTTGTCGCTTTGTAGTTCTTTTCCTCTTCTTTTTAATGTTAGTTAGCTACAGAGTTGTATCATTCATTCTTTATCAAACTCTTTATAAAAGCACTATCCATTTAAATTGGTTTGGATTTTAATTGATTGGATATTTGTTATTTGGTACAAAAAAAAACACATTATTTGTAGTGGTAGTGGTGTTTTTTTCTAATTGAGTGTAAATTGTATTGCAGCTTTTATATGCTTTATTTGACGTGTGCAGTTGGTAAAACTTCATTCTGTTGTTGACTCAGTCTTATTCAAAACAATCTTTGTTGGTGCGTTTTGGAGGAGTTATATTGCAATTGTAAGGACAAAAAAAAGACTAATTTTAAGAAAATAAAAGTGTAGAAGAATAATAAGACAGAGAAAAAAAGGAGTGTTTCAATTTTAAATCAAAGCAGAGAAAATTATAATATTACTACATTTTGTAAAATGGCAGCAACGATATGTGTTTTCTAATGTTGTAGATAAAAGAAAAATTATTCAAAAACTGTTTTTGGAGAAAAAGCAAAGTTGTTGCTTCTTTATGATTATCCTTAATAATACCTAAAGAATAAATAAACGGGCAAGCTGTTATGAAAAGCTTTTTTATTTTATCATTTCAAAAATATTTATACGAGCACGAGGCCAAACTCATGTTCTTAGATCGTGTCTATAACTTCGGATTGAAGGTCGGCAATGAAAGTCTGGTAATTGGCTTCAAAAAGTCCTTTTGAGTTGGTGAACAAAATTATTCTATCACCTGGTATTTGTTTCCAAGAAAAAGGGAAAATCTCCCAAACAGGTGAAAAAATAAAATTTTAGTGTGATTTGACAATTTCGTAAAAAAAAATTTTAAATAAAAGTCTAAACTGCCAGTCGTGTCAGTCTAGAGAAATCATAATTGAATACTACTTGCAAGCCTATTCATAGCTGTATTACAGAATTAAGAAAAAAAAAACTGAATTCAAATATCTACGTTCTTCACGATTTAAGTTCGCTTCCAGTCGAAGGTTGATTCGTTACTCGTAATAATCGTATCACTTGGCAACTGCATATCCGATTTGGCTTATTTTCAAATTTTTATTTTAGAAGAAGAAAGTGATTCTTTAAAGTTGAATACGTAAAAAAACGAATGATAACAAAACCGGGGGATACAGTTTGGTGTTGTAGCTTTATACCTATCATTGAAGTAATGCCAGAAACTTAAAAGAATGAATACTGTTATGTGTATACTGTCTGTCTGTCTATACTATTACATCTGCAGCTGGGGCGGTAGAAATTACTTTATAAAGAAACTACAACCCATATTGCGGGACGTATTTACGAAAAAAGCACGGCCGAGTCCATGCCACTCCAAAGAATGCTTTTTGAACTTGATTGACGAGACTTTAGATGTTTTCAATGGTTTTTTTTTTAGAACAGAACAGCACAGCACAGCACAGAAGCACTGAGAAACGTCAGGCAAGTTAGAACAAGCAAACTTGTCAAAAAAAGCAACAAAAACGAAAAAAAGCAACCACCAATATTTTTTTGATCTTGCTCAAAAGGAGGTGCAGAAACACTGTGCTAAACTGTTATAGAAGAAGAACACAAAAAAAATCAGAAAAGATCAGAAAAGAACGGAAAATTACTCATAGATATTGAACATCAAAAGCCTGATCTTTTCTGTCTGAAACTGTTCTAGAACAGCTCATTGAACACTCTTTTTATATTGTTGATTTATGAACTTATAAGTAACAGCACATGTGCTGTGCAACTGTCCAAAATCATGTCAAGCCTTGTGATAGTGGCGAATGAAATGTCCAAGAACAAATCTACAGAATCAGATTCTTACATAAACCTTAAAATGCAATTTGTCACCTTTGAAAGAATGCTTTTATCTAGCTATGGAACAAGACATGATACTCAACTGCTGGAAACTTAAATGATAGGCGAAATAAATTTTCCGTCTTTTTCTCAGGCGGGCCTCTTTTATCCACTTTCTTGGGTTAAATAATTACTTCTCTAACAATTTGATAAGCTGTCAAATCAGAACAGCAAGCAGAATGAGAACTCTGATATACTGAACATTTTACCTAAATTGTATGGCTCAGACGTGCCAGAAAACATTTTCGACTCTTTTTCACAGACTTGCAGAATGTTCAATTTTGTTTGAGGAGGTTAAATTTCTCCAAGCAAGCTTCAGAAGCTTCAAATATGCACATACGGTTGGAAAACTTTGTCTCACTGTTGTATTCATGTCTATGAGCATCTATCGCTATAGTTTTGTTTTTTGTTTTTAATTGTTTAAGTTTTCATATTCATGATTCCACAATTTTGACTGATTTGACGACGGTTATTTCAAACATACTTTAAGTTTTTTTTGTAACGGTTTTAAGAGAGATAGTTTTCTAGAAAATATCGCTGAGTTACATGAATGTTCTGATTTTCGAACGGATTAAAAAAAAAGCTAAATTTAATCCGTAAGGATTGGAAAAGTATGTTCTTATTTCCGAACGGACTCGGTATACTGATTACTGATTTTATACCATCAAAAACGTTCTCGAAACTAGATTTTTATGTTCATTAGAAGTGTTTACTACTTTAGTTCATGATAATGTTAACATAGTTAACTATTTCTCATGTATAGCAATAAATAGTGTTTTAAATAATTCATCAACCGAATTCAATTCCACTATCAAAATGATACGCGAATTTGAAACGTACGAATTCGGAATTGAGAACTGCAAAAATTCGTGAACGGGAGGATATGGTAGCCTACCGAAAGTCAGAACAGGGGCCGCTTTAGTTTCTTAATTTGCTTTTTATTAAGAAATCACACTTCGGGCTTGGATGTAACATGAGCATCGAGTTACACTTTCTTCACATGCAATTATTTCTCGCCAAAATCTTGGGCTTTCTGACTTCGGATTTAGCGAAGAAAATCATACAAAAGTTTTTTCGTCTGAAGAACTGAATAAATTAGAATCATCTTAAAATCCGTAGGTTTGAAAAAGTAAAACTCTAGTCACATTGTCTTAATTAATCAATCAATTTTTTTTCGCTATTGGGAATCGTACATCGAAATGTCCAAGTAACAGGCAGACATGCTAACCATTACGACAGGGCACGGTCAGTTATTGTCTTTGCCTCTAAAAAACTTCGTTCATAAACTTAAATAACAGAGCAAGTAAATAAACAAAGTATGCGATACGCGTTCAATTTCACTCTCATTGTTACAAAAAATTCTAGCAGGTTCTGCGCATTAGGGAGCCACTTTTTCATTACATTTTTTAGTTCTCTAGTTTGGTTTGCAGTTTTCATCAAATTGTAATATAAGGTGTTTTCATGAAAATGGTAAGGACATCCGATGAGGGCAATTAACTAAACTCACAAACTAAACAAACATTTCATATTACTTGATTCACAAAACAGTTTTCCTGGAGTATATCTGTCAGTGAAAATCTGCTAGGCAACCTAGCAAAGTATAATTCGCAACCAATATCAATATTTATAATACCTTTTTTCCGATGACTATGCACAAAGTTCGCGAAAAGGCATTTTCAAATGGATTAATATAAACTCGCTGAAAACTCTGACTAAGTGCACTGTGGCGTATGCGTAATACATTTTTTTATAATAATTTTCAGCCAAAACAATATCCATGGTACAAGTGGTTATGACGGCATCTGATTTGAAGTTATGTCTTAAATTTACAACCTCTCATTGTAGGATAATATAAAGTGAAAATAAAAAAGATAGGCCCTTGCGTTGGTTTTATTTATCCTCAAAATACGGTTTGAAGAAGGCATAGATTGAAAAGGTTACAGTCAAAAAAAACTTAACCTAATAAAAGGCTTATCCATATCATCTCATAGTCTGGGGTTGTCTTGTATGTTAACGTATCCTTTATCCAAGAAAACAACTGTAAGATAGTTTTCGATATACACTCAGTGTAAAACTGCCAAGAGACAATCAATTAACGAATCCATTAAGGTCTTTGTATCGGCGCATAATATTTTTAAACTCAATTACATAAGTACAATGTCGGCTGGGGGTTAATGCACAAACACACATGCCGCAGCATATGATCGCATTTCACTCAGTGCTCACAACAATCAGTTCAGTTATGAAAGGATACACCATAAATCAATCACGGAATTGAAATCGTCATCAAAAATTGGACTTCTTCTTCTTTTCATATCCGGCGTTACGAGTAATGATCTTGAAGTGATCACAACTCTCCCACTTTTCTGCTTCACACTAGTGATCCGCTTGTGGGGTACGCCGCGTTGACCTCAGAAAGCGTCGGCAAGCCTCCCGGTTTTGGATTGTTCCATGTATGAGGCCAACCAAATGCTGCTGTTTTTGCATTTGCTTGTACCAGGAGTGTTTTGGCCTGCCTTTTCTTTTTCGTCGCGAATTCGTTCAAACGTTGTATATGACTAATGTCATAGAATCAATTTTTAATATTTAACATTGAATTCTATTTTTATTATTTACATCTTTGTATCGGCTATTCAACGTTATGCTCTTTTCTTTTGTTAAACATTTTAGTTGTTTAATAAAGAAGTATTATTTACTTAGTTACAAATAGAAATACTTAAAGTTCATTTTAATTCAAATTCAAATAAAAATATATTCGGTATGTCTGAACTTCCAAACCGAAGCTTTGGAGGAAAAACAAAATCAGTGGATTTATTTTGATTCACAGAATGCCTTAATTCAGTATTATATTCCCAGACTGTTTAATTTAGTTTTTTTTTTTTTTTTTAATTAATATCGAATAATATTTAACGAAGGCAAATAAGATGTTATCATTTGGTCTCTTGCATTGTTTACAAAATTGCCTGATAAAAAGAAGAAAATGTTGGCAGTTGGTTGAATGCTTATTTGCATATCATTAGGACGGATAGTGTTTTTGATTTTTGTTTTGTTTTAAGAAAAAGCATTGCGAATGTAGTTAAAAAAAAAAATATATAATTATGTAAGGTTACTGCCTTCTTACTATTGCAATATATCGTTTTATGTAAACAGATGTTTTATTTTCAGGTACTTGCATGTCACGTTATTATGTGTCAAATTTCATTTCGAGTAATACCACCTGCTTCAAATATGTATTTTTATAGAACTCACTTCGTATGGCAAACCCACAGCTCTAATTATAAATAAGTGAATGATGATAGTGAACGTAACCATTCGTTGGTTTTAAATAGTTTTGTTTATACTAATTTGCCCTGCTGTTTTGTACAAGGAAGCAACATTATTGCGTTATGATTACGTCGCTTTTTTTTGAAGCTGAAGTAAGAAGAAATTCTTACTTCGAATCATGTTAGCTGCTATCTTTCAATTAACTCTTTCTTATTCAAAATTTATTTGTTAAGAAACAAAAAGAAAGATTTTTTTGTTGTTGTTCAAACAAATAATTAAATGTTTCATTACACACACAAACACTTGTTATGATGATCGTGCCTCATCTTCAATATTACATACAATAAAAAATATAAAGTTATTAATACATTTCGATATTTTGTCAAAAGTTTTGCTAATCAAAAAAAAAAAAAAAATAATCAAAATTCAATGTTTTGAACGTTTTGTGTGTTTTTTTTAAAATGTTTTCATTCTTTTTCGAACGCTTCTTATTTCTAACGTATATATAAATTTGTTGTTGTTTTGTCGTTTTAAATCATGGCATTGATTGGTTGATAAATATATATTATAATATTTTGTTTTTATTGTACATTTTTTGTAAGTTAGTAATAAATGTACATTTCTCCGTATGACAATCAACATCAATATAATATTTTGTTTTGTATCACATTTCTTTTAAGTTGTTTTTGTTTTTCTTTACTTAAAACGCATTCAAACGCATAATTTGATTTTGTTTTTGTTTTTTTGTTTACATTTTAAGACTCCATGCTATTAGGTTGGTTTTATGTATTTTCTTTTATTCATTCTTTTGCTACTGATTTGATTTTTGTTTCTTAAATCATAAGTATTTCGATAGTAAGAAGAAGATAGGTTATTTAAATATTTGGCTGATCACAATTGTTTCGATTTCATTTTCAAATATATTTTCTTTAATCGGTGTTTTGTTTTTTGATGAATTGCTTTGCTTTTGAGCTACGTTGACATTATTGAGCTTTTTATTTTAAATTGTTTTTTTTTTTTTTTTATTATCACATTTGTTTTTATTTCTTCTTCGAATGTTGTTCCTTTGCTCATTGATTTTACTAATATGTAAATATCTTTGTTGGTGCGTCATTTGCTTTGGGTTACATATACAGTAAAAATTATAAATGCACTTTAATTTTAATACCTACGAATTATTATTTATCAAAACCTTTCCTTTTTGTATCTATAATAGCTGACGGATTTTTATTTGTAATTTTTAGACGCACCTTTATGTGAAACGAGCTAAAGTGAAGGAAGTGCTTTCAAATTAAAGTTGTTTTTGCATTTTACGAACTAAATGTGCTATATTTTTGACTATTCTCCCATTTGAATTATTTATGCATTCGAGGAACTAAAAACCCTATTATGCCAGGCACAGTTTTCAGTTTGTAGATGTTTTGTATACAGAAAATAAGTTTTTATCCTGAAATAAGAGCTGACCCCAGGGCACAAATTCAGCCAAAAAATCGAAGAGGAGAGCATAAAACAAGTTTGGTATTGAAAAAAGATCTCATCCTGAAACATTATACTTGTGAAGGAGTCACAGCCAACGACCTCGTAATGAAATGCTCTAGTATTACCATTAACAGGTTGTCAACCCTCGGCTGTACCTCGATATCCGATCCTCTCACATTCAGTCAAATGCATTACACTTGACTTGCATGTGTATCCATAGAGTGCATTGTACTCGGAACAATATGACTCCCAACGGCAAGCCACTGCCAGCCGGCAGAAGTAATAAGGGATCATATTGCTTTGACTGCATGCGCTCTGTATATGTCACAGCAATAGTCTTTGGGTATGAGCATTTGTTTATGATATAGGTCATTGGCGCTCACCCAAAAGAATGTGATGATGAAGCGTTTTAATCGGATATCGAAGTGTAGTCGATTGTTCGATAACCAGAACTCGAGCATAGTAGCTTTGTATAAATAGGGTATGAATTTGGAAATAAAGTCAATTGTGATCGTGGAGTCGATCCGAAGAACACTCTAGTCTTATTATTTGATATATGGCTGTTAGCCTAAAAGTATAAGCTTGGACGTTTTCTTCTTTAGTCGTCTTCGGTACCACCCTCAACTTTGCAGTTAGTGCGAAAGAGGTTCGAGCGAAAGCAGTGAATGCTAAGCGATTGGTGCTGAAGTACAAGCGACTTCACATACTGCTCTCGAGAAAATTCTAATCGTGAAATTATTCAATTCGAACTCATAATTCCTTAATCCGCTGTTCTTAGGAACTACTTTTATAAAAACCTTACAATGGCTATAAACACTGGCTCAAAAAAAACTCCAATTGTGCAAAATTAAATGAAGAGCTAGTTCATCTCTAGTTCCAGTTGATTGATCGACTCATTTCTAATTTCTTTTATTTATTTTGAGTAATTTATAACGGGTGTTTTTTTTTTAGGTTGGTTTTTCGAATAGGGATAAAACTGACATCTTGTGGTTAAATAGGCCAACTCTTATGTCATTTATGTTAAGTTTGGTTTGCCATTTTATCATGAACAGGTTGACAAAAGAACAACGCTTGCAAATTGTACAAATTAATTTCGAAAATAATGGTTCAATTCGCAAAGTTACCGCAAGCTCCGTCCATTTTATGGTCGATTTTATGGTCGTCAATCAGAGCAATTAATTCGGTTAGCAATGGATCGTTTTCGCACTACGTTTACTTTATGTGATAATACGCATCCGCAGAGACGTCGACCAGTGCGCACCGAAGAAAAAATTTCCACTGCGTTGTAGAGCAAAGTGTTGAATAGTACCCGAATGAATCGATTCGCCACCGGACATAGCAATAGGAGCTTTGAACATCAACCTTATGGAAGATTTTGCGAAAAGATCTTGGCTTACGACCTTACAAGATCCAACTTGTGCAAGAATTAAAGCCACTAGGCCATGCAATGCGTCGTGATTTTGGTGTATGGGCCGAAAATAAGATGGATCTCGATGCTGATTTTCATCGCAAAATTTTCTTCAGTGATGAGGCCGATTTTTGGTTGAATGGATACGTCAACAAGCACAATTGCCGCATTTGGAGTGAAGAGAATCCACATGAGTACCTTGAGACGCCATTACATCCTCAAAAACTAACTATTTGGTGTGCTCTGGTGGAGTCATTAGGCCATACTTCTTCCGAAATGATGCTGGCTTGCCAGTTACCGTTAATGGAGACCGGTATAGAGAAATGATAACCGACTATTTTGATCCCGAATTGGATGGCATGAATGTGGATGAGATGTGGTTCCAACAAAATGGTACATGCAACACAGCGCACGTCACAATCCATTTAATGAAGGATACATTCGATTAGCGCATAATTTCGCGCAATGGACCTGTCAATTGGCCACCAAGATCGTGTGATTTGACACCATTGGATTATTTTTTTTTGGGATATGTGAAGTCGTTCGTCTACTTCGAAAAAACAACAAACGTTAGAGGGCTTAGAAGCCAACATTCGTGGCGTTATTGCCAACATACGGCCTCAAAAAGGGGTTGAAAATTGAACCCCTAGACTTGGCTTTATTCGAGCCAGCCGCGGCGGCCACATTTCCGAAATCATATTTAAACTTTAAAGGCATAAAATTATCCTTCCAATAAAGCCAAATTGATGGAGACTAAAACGATTTTCTTGTGTTCTATTTCAATTCGAAGTTCTATACCTCTAAAAAAAACACACTTTATATGGCAACACTGCAAAGGATTCTATGAGTCACCCCTATAATCCCCTGTGTCCGGTAAAATTCACAGTTTGTCAGTTGAATCCGGCAGCGAAGGGACGTAACGGATTCTATTAGGGGGCCTTAAGGTTTTAAAAACAGCCAATGGGGAAGTCAACTGCTGGCGACATAAATGTTATTTGGAAAGCAGGACTTTTTTTTTCAGTTGGGTTAAAAATTACATATTTTTCTATAATTTTGGTTATTCTTATCTTTTTTAAAATCTATAGAACAAATGCTACCGCATTTATTGCCAAATGCATAAAAATGTTTTATGAAAGTCAAATGCTACGTATATTTTAGCTCTGAAGCGTTTGATATGAGACCAAAACCCGAACAGGTGTTCAGTGTACTGACATTTCCAAGCGCGGGCTGGGGCAGTGTACGTCGAACCAATTCAATGAAACAAAACGTGTGGCAAGAGTCTGAAAAATTTCAATACGCACTTAGTCATCGTAGCCCTTTAACTAAAATGACAGTTCATGATGGCACAAAGGTGGAGCAAAAGATGTCAATCAAATAATAACTAAGCAAAAATAAATAGAAGCACTTTTAACGAATATAGTAATTCATTTGCCGTTATTTGCAAAACAGCATCTTTCGATGATAAAATAATCGGCCCTATCGAGGTAACCGTCGGAGCGGAGTTTTCTCCGATCGGAGACATTTTGCTTCGTGCTAGTTCTCCGATCGGACGATCCGACGTTCTCCGATAAGTTTTTGTTGCGGAGATTTTAGTTTTGGGAATGCAATGCATTGCCGCATTTGTAAAAAATTTCTTACTGCGAAAACTACTTCGAAGCATAATTGAATCTCCAGATAAAGATGCGTTGCGGAGAAAACTCCGCTCCGACGGTTACCTCGATAGGGCCGAATATCTACCCCGGTTGACAACTTTTACGTAACCTTCTTAAAAGTGGCGGCTTCAAAAGACTATCATTTTATGAAAAAAAAGAACATTGAATATCGAAGAGAAGACCGAAGCGAAGCGTCCAATTACAATAATTGAAGTTCTGTTTGATTTACTATCACAGAAAAAAAAAGGTAATTATGATTAAAATATTTGTCTGTTATTCAAATCAACAAACATTAACCATCCCAGTGAAGATCAAAAAGTACTTTTTATGGGAGTATTACCTTCGAAGAAGCATTTTGGACTTCCGGAGGTTTATGCATATACCTCCAACGTTATAGTCCGGCGCTCTAATCTTTTTGTTACGTATTTGAAGCAAATAAATTATTGTAAAAGGTTGACAACATCAATCAGACGCCCACCCCCAACAAACAGTAGTCCAACTTCTCCACACTCTAAAGCGGCCTACAGACGATCAATGTTACTTCACAAGTAATATTGACGTAGTTCCCTAACCGTACCTACTACACAATGACACGTGTTGTGACAACAAATGCAAACGACCGAATTCTACACTACAAACCAAGTAAACAACAGCAGGTGAATGACCAACAGGTTAATGAACGACACCACCAGTTGGCGAATAAATATGACACCTCCTGCAACTATCAGCGTTCTCGTGCTCGGAGCCGTTGCATTGCATTGCATTGTATTGCTTGCATTGCATTTCTTTCCATTTCAATTATGTATATATTGTTTGTCTTTATCTCGAATTATTTATTGCCTAGTTAGCAGTTAAGTTGTATAAATATCTTGGATAGGAAATAAATAATTCACTTGCTAGTAAACCAGCGAGCCAAAAGACATTTAAGTTTTCTCTTCATTGACTTCCTCCCACCAGCGGCAAGGAGTTAATTAACAACTTATTCTGTCAACTATTCAACACGAGTGACAGTGAAACTTGATTTTCGTCAATGTTTCAATTATACTTGACAGTAACATTGAAGAGCATACAATCTATCAATTTTACTTGAACAGAAGCTCCTTCAAGTAATATTGTCAAGTAACACTGATCGTCTGTAGGGCGCTTAACTATTTAAATACTTGTTTTTTCTATATGAGCAAAAATGTTTTTTGTATGCATATGTATGTTACTTGAAAACACTTATTTCACTTTAGTTCTGTTTATCATTTCGTAGCAAAAGTTTTTTCACACATTGATACCTATATCGAGTTTCACTCTAAATCTTATTTTATAAATTCATTCATTTGTTTTGAATTACGTTCTTTATGTTTATAGCATTTGTAAATATACATAAATTTTTTCCACTAAATGATACGTTGCATCACAATCATATAATAAAAAGAAAACCGATTGCATTACTATTTTCTCTTTCTCTCTCTCTCTCTCTCTTTGCTTATACTCATTTTAAGACATTCATAGTGTCCAGAGGTAGTCAAAAAGTAACTTTGAATCAAAAACTTTTAAAGGACACTAATACAGATTCTTTTTTCTACCAAGATTAGTCAGTATTAATTAAAAAATAAGAAAATTCTTTTCTAAATAAACGCCAGTTAATTCTTATGGTTTTATTACCAAAAAAAAAAATATATTGTTTTCTTTTTTTTCTTTTCTTTTAACAATAAAAATCAACGTCCATGTGGCGATAGCTTTCATTTCGTAATTTTAAAAAGCAGTATGTGTTCAGCTTTTCGAATTATATTTTAAATCACAGAATGGTTTTGTTTCAGTGTGTGTGTTTTCTCTTTTGCATAATCACTTGATTTACAGAAGGTTGGAATCTCTTCTCTTACTCCACTTGACAAGTATTTGAAATAATAACAATGGAGCAAAAGTTGTCTTCTTTACAAATTATTGAATTCTAAAGAGTGTTTTTAAAAGCATTGTTATTTTTCCCACATTTTTGTATACAATGACTGTTGTGTAAAAGTAGGTGGAAAAGGTAGTCATGAGTTTGTTTTTGTTTTTGTATAAATAAATAGAACGACAAATAAACATATTATGTATATAAATGAGAGAGGTGCGTTGATCACAAGGTAAGAGTTTGCTCTAAAATAATTATATTTTTTAATTGCATAGTAATAGAAGTTAGGAATGTGTTACTTACTTGATGTCTTTTGTTATTGTTTTGCTTTCATCAATTATGTTGAGATTGTTAGTTTGATTGAAGATCAGATCTAATGAGATCAAAAACGTATTCATCACGTACATCATCTGAGACTGGTGCATATCCTAGCGATGGATGTAGATTAGCTGGGTTAAGTGGCTTCCAGCGTTGCCCAAGTAAGGAACTTATTTCCTAAAAAGAAAGTACTACTTTTGAATTGTGTAACGAAACGTATTAATATGCCCTATTTAAATTCAAACTATTACAATTGACGTTTTAATAAAACGTCAGGAAAATGACATAGCTCTAGGTGTCAAAATTGATATTTAAGTAAAATAACTATTAAAATAATTTTGAGAACTTGATTTTAATTTTAACACAAATAGTCGCTACTAAAGCTCTGTCATTTTTCAGGCGTTTAAGTAAAACGCGCGTTGTAGCACAAAAAAAAAAATTAAAAATGTTATGTTACATGTTAAAATAAGTATTACTTCAAATTGACACAACAAGCGGATATTGCACCCGCAAACAGTTCAAATGCCACTGTTACGCCTTACCATACTCTTAAAACCGAGGTCGTCTTCTTAACGAGACTTAGAAAATTAACTGGTCTGACTGACCCAACTTACACTTAAAGGCGTCAACATCGCCTTTCAAACGATAACAAGCTTATTTGGTCCAAACATGTCGAGTCAAATACTGCTAAAGCACTGTTTGTCTTCTGGCAATATAAGGGAGCCCTTGGCAAGACATGGGGTATGACACCAAAAAGGGTCCTTTGGATAACTACGGCTATGATAAGACCAATCGTCTTCTATGCGTCAGTTGCTTGGTGGAATAAACTCTCGCGTAAATACGTTATTGCCTCGTTCGCCAAATTTTAAAGAACAATATGTATCGACTGCACCCGGTGCTGCTCTCGACGCACTGTTGAATCTTCCTCCCCTTGATACCTACATCATGTGATGTACTCTCAAGCCCATTTCTTGTATAAAAAGATGTGGTCTCTGGCAAAATTCGCAGTGAAGTTTTGAGGAACTCACAAACAGCATATCTATCGACTCACGTCAAATGGATATGCCGTCCGACACGATGATCCCAAACTGCGTCAAAAACACACAGTCAACCTTACTTCTGTTCAGTACTGGTCCAATCTAGAATCTGAATCAGGAAAGGATTGTTATCGAATCTTTACAGATGGTTCCAAAACCGATGATGGAACTGGCGCTGGTGCCTTTGTGGAGAGCGACAAACGACTGCAGTCCTCTTTAGGCTCATACCCATCCGTCTTCCAAGCGGTGGTGTATGCTATCCAAATGGCTAAAAGCTAGGTTACGAAGAATGATTGGACGGGGAGAAATATCTGTATTTGCACTTGCAGCGACAGCCAAGCTGTGTTTAAGGCCTTTCACAACCCTCTAACTACTTCGAAAGTGATCCAGGAATGCAAGAGCGGTCGGAAGACTAAATTCTTTGAGCCTCGTTAGGGTTTCCAGGCCGTTACGGCATAACTGATTATGAGATTACCGATGAACTTGCGAGGCAAGGTTCACAGACAGCTTTTTCAGGACCTGAACCGTCGCTTGGCTGGGTGCTCAGTGAGGGCTTCAATCGATGATTGGATCTGTCAAGAGCGCAATCGTAGATAGCATGCCTCCAGTGGATGCAGACAGACCAAGCGTATGATTCCCAACGTAAATAAGATAACATTTTTGCTATGTCGTAGTAGAAAAGAATACAGAAAGCTTATTGGCGTTGCCACTGAGACCTTCTCTTTTGCCAACCATTTAAACGTGTTAGGCTTAAGTGATACCACACTCTGTGAATCCTGTGGAGAAGATGATGACACCGCGGAGCACTTCCTCTGTGAATGCCCTGGGCCCAGATTCCGTAACTTTTCAGACGATTATCGTTCAATCGTGTATCGTAGATTGCGTCGTCAAGAGATTGTTTCATATAATCTTGCTTTCAGTGGTTGGTGGAAAGCTATTTTACTATCGTCTTACAAATTTTTGCAAATTTTTTCAGGGTCTTAAGCACGTTTTTTGACTGCCTTAAATTCAGACGATAGTTGTCTAAAACGTTACAGAATTGCATTTTCTCGTATCAGGTTACAGATACTCGGCGCAGACGTGGTGAGACCTGGTAACTTAGGCTCCTTATTATGGCAGCGTCTTTTGGCTTTTCTCCGTCTTGGCAGTGGCAGCGTCGGCAGATGCAAGGCTTTTATTTATATTCAACCAACATCTTTCATCAACTATTTTGATTTCGGGCGAGCTCTCTTAAGTTTAGCACTCTAATAATCTAATTCATTGACGGAAAGAGTTACTCCTTTTATGAAAGGATTTACTCTTTTCAATTTGTCATGTTTCATTGAAAAAAGAGTAAATCTGGAGTAACTCTAAACGCCAAAGATCTACTCCTATTTGGTTGGAAGATCTAATCTGAATTCACGCACACATGGAACAACATTTGTTCTGTCAAACTTTAAATGAAAAATGATTTGCTTATTTTCAATTTGTTGTGCCAGGGTTGGGTTGGAAAAATTGCTAGAAATTATGAGGAAACAAGTAAATAAGTTAGAACTCAGTAATTGCTGAAGAAAACAAGTTACAAAGTATGAAAATATGAATTCTTATATGTCAACATCAGTTTAACCTCCAATACTAGCAAAAAACCTGAAAAGATGTTTCATTGAAAGGAGTAGTGGTGGATTTGAGAGTAAATCTTTCGGATTTCAATGAAAAACGCTATAAGTCAGTTGACAATTGACTACTCAACCTCACGAAGTCTTCCCTCTTCGAGACTTCCTTGAAGTTTGCAGGGAGCCGGACAATTGATGTCCGTCCTCCACAAATGTCACACCCATTATACTCTTCTAGCTATGCTCATGTCACTAAACAAGATTGCGCTGTCGCGTTTTAATTTTTCAGAAACAGAAGACGCCAAAAGTCCGAAAGCGTCCACAGCACCTGGTAAAGGACACACTGTGTTCTCTGTTAGTTTCGGACGAGGACCATCTCAAAAAGGGGAAGGTGTAATGAAATGCAATGTAATGCTATATACTATAGCAATCACAATATTGAAGAGGTTGGACCTTACGGTATTTCCGCAGAACTCAAACACTGTTAATAACATCGAGTGAGCTACTGCAATCACTCAACTCAACGAAACTTGAAAAGCAGATAGTTTCTTATTTTACAAAATGTAATAAAGATTTGATATACCAAAACGAATCCGTTGCTGGTCTGCCAGCCGAACTTTTTAAGGCAGCGGGAGATGACTTGGTCAGGAGCATACACCAACTCATCTCTAGGATTTTATTCGGAGGAAACTATGCTCAATGAATGGAAGCTCGGCATAGTGTGCCCTATCCACAAGAAAGGAGATCTCTGAACTGCGCCAACTACAGAGGTACTCGTATTAGTCTTCTCAACATCGCTTACAAGATTTTGTCGACTATTTTGTGCATCCGCCTAGAATCTTTTGCCAACGACCTGATTGGACCATATCAGTGTGGTTTCAGGCGAGGAAAATCAACAAATGATCAGATTTTCACACTTCGGCAGATACTGGAAAAAACCCAAGAATACCAAGTCGATACACACCATCTCTTCATCGACTTTAAAACCGCCTATGATAGCGTTGATAGAGACGAGCTATATAGAACCATGTCACATCTCGACATCCCTGCCAAACTTGTCCGCTTGTGCAGAATGACAATAGAGGATTCTCGCTGCTCCGTTAAAGACGGTAAGAACATCACCGATGACTTTGATGTCGAGAAAGGTTTGAGACAGGGTGATGCGCTATCATGCAACCTTTTTAACATGGTGCTTGAAGCAATTGTACGCAACTCACAAATCAACACCGTACAATTTTTCAAAAGTCCGTTCAACTCCTTGCTTAGGCTGATGACATTGACATCATGGGCAGAACAACGCGAGCTGTCAGTGGAGCATTTGCAAGTATTGAAGCAGAAGCGGCGAAGATGGGTTTAACTGTTAACGAGATGAAAACGAAGTATATGCTGTCATCGAGAAGAGAAGCCCAACACCATCGACTGCGACAAAACGCTACCATGGGCAATTATAACTTCGAAATAGTCAGAGACTTTGTTTACCTGGGATCCACTATTACGTCGCACAACAACATCAGGGCTGAGATAAAACGAAGAATCACACTTGCTAATCGCTGTTTCTTCGGGCATAGAAAGCATTTAAGTATTAAAACCCTCTCTCGAAGAACCAAAGAGACCCTATATAAAACCTTAATCATCCCAGTCCTGCTGTATGGGGCAGAGGCATGGACACTGACAAAACCGGATGAATACCAGCTGGGTTGCTTTGAGAGGAAGATTCTTGGCGTGATGTTTGGCCCAGTGTGTATAGGTGGAGAGTGGAGGAGAAGATTTAACCA
The DNA here is from genome assembly GCA_949752695.1 of Melanostoma scalare. Classification (NCBI taxonomy): domain Eukaryota; kingdom Metazoa; phylum Arthropoda; class Insecta; order Diptera; family Syrphidae; genus Melanostoma; species Melanostoma scalare. The sequence continues at coordinate 156,375,914 of OX456984.1, read as the reverse complement.
CGAACTTTACGGGCTCCACAGTGATATCGACCTAGTCAAAAAGCCGACATAATACAGCGACTAAGATGGCTAGGCCACGTGGAGCGCATGGACATCGACGCACCAGCTCGACGAGTCTTCGATTCCAACCCCCATGGACAACGTGACAGAGGAAGGCCTCATCTTAGGTGGCGCGATCAAGTGGTGAATGACCTCAACCAACTTGGTGTACGCAACTGGCGGCAGCTAGGTAGGAACCGGGCTAGTTGGAGAGGTTTGTTGGTTGAGGCCGTGATCCACCCTGGATTGTAAGCGCCATCTAAAGTAATACCAAAACGAAGAACATGTGGTCATTGAATTCTTATAATTCAATGGCAATTCATACTAGCGTTTCGTTTAAAAACATATTCACATACAAGAAAACTTTATTCACAAAGCAAAAAGAGAGCGAACTACATCTTTTTTTTTACTCACGAGAGAGTTTAGGGGACTAAAAAAAGAAGAGTTCTTCTGATTTCAAAGTAAGTTCCGATTTTCATATGTAAAGCCCATGCAAAGGAAGCCGTGCAAAGCATTTCTACAATAAGTTATTTTTGTTTTGAAAATTTGAATTTGTAACTATTATCCCGTATACGTTACAATACTCCAGGTTATCACAATGGATCTACATTGACCTAAGTGTGGCGGAAATAAGATCAACCGTCAGCCCATTCTACCTAACCTAACCTAACTACTATCCCGAGACATAAATATTTTTCAAGCTATCTCTTAGTGCGTTTTGACACTTGATACCGTTTAACTTTTATAATCACATTGATCACGCGTGGGAAATCCACGAAAAAGTAACTCGACTCTTAAAAAAAATAAATATATAAAACTCGCATATAACATACCTCTATAAATGACTCCATACTAGCTGTGGAGGGAGTGTTGTCAATCATCGATATTTCCAATCGCTTCAAAGACCTTCCACGCAGACGCGATATTCCAACAATATTGTGCGCATCTAACACATATCCATGAATTACAATTTCTTGTAGATTTTCACATCGCCAAGACATCATCACAAACGGATCCTGGCCGGAACGTAAGAAGAGATCCATCACATTTTTATCGGGATGTTTGAAAGCCTTTTTCGAACAAAAGAGAAGACATAAGGACAAACCTTGAATTTGTTTAAAGCTTTTCTAACTTACAGAGTCAATCCATTGAACACTTTTAAGCGTGTTCTTATTGTTCAGCGACATCCATTCTAATGCTTCGACATTTATCTGAAAAATAAGATAAACACATTGAGTTATTCAAGAAGCTCATCAAAAAATTTATGATTGACTTACAAAATCACAAAATAATACCCTCAAGTGGGTGATTGGCATGTTCTGGCGAAGAATTCTAACTTGTAGAACTTCAACAGCCTCATAGGCATACACCAATGAGACAATTAAGTCGATATTTTGGAATTTATTAGAAAACTCCAACCAGGCATTTTCTGAAATCCCTGGATGCTCACGATCCAATCCATGAACGCAGATCATTAGTTTTTTCAATGGAAGTATTTGGATTGTACGGAGGACATCTTCGTTTAGTGTGTCATAGTCAAGTGATAGAACCTTCAAATCCAAAAAAAATAGCAATACCAATTTTATTTAAACATGTTCGAGAGTTAAAACCAGCTTACCTGAAGTGAAGCACACTTCTCTAGGAATAATGGTTCCAATACAAATATCGGATAATGACTAGGATCGAATTTGATAGAAGCAAATGTTAGCTGCTCGATTTCTTGTGGCTTGGCAATCGATCTTAAGAAATCACCACCATAGTACGTCAAAGATTCGATAGCGCCCATATCGAGTACTTTGATTGATGACTTTTTACGACTTAGTATTATTTTAATTGGTTCCACAAAGAACCTAAAAGTTAAAAATTTATTAATTTGTTTCATAGATTTATAAATGTGTCAATTTCTTACTGCTCAATATCGATCAGGCCTTCGTCTATCATATCACCAGGCGCAACATGTCCAACGTTGTTTGTTTGGAAGCGTATTCCTTGGAGACTATCACTTCGGGCAATTCTTTTCATAACCAAACAAAAAGAAGAAGTGAGAAAAGTTTGTTGAATAAAATCAAAGAAAAAATTACTTACTTGTAGAGGATTCTTCGGATTTTTTCAATGTGATAGACACACATAAAGTCAAAAACCATAGTCAGTTCATTTGTTAAGTTTAAAAGAGTTTGCAGAAAAAAAGTACATTGTCGATCGTTGTCAACGTACAGTGTAAACTTAAAATTTTGGAAAAACCTGAAAAAATAAGAAAAAACGTCTGGGATTGATTAGCAATGACAATAGTCTACTAATGAAGAGTCATGATATATATTCTACGGTTCCTCCTACTAACAAAATAAACAAATAAAATGATGAAATGAAATTATGTAGATGGTTGTTGCCGCACAAGACTGTTTGATTCCTAAACAAAAACTTAGAAATATTTATATAATATAATATAATTAATAAGTTTATTGTCTCTAAACTACAAAATCCCAACCATAAATATCAAAGTTAAACTATTAAACCTCTATCACTATTGCCTTTAAGGACAACTGTCCTCTGAAATAACGCAAAAAATAAAAATACCAGCCACTTGGTGGAACAACGAAAGAAACTAAGATCGAAAGCAAGGAGGAAACTCTTCAAAAAAGTGAAACAAAATGAAGACTGGCAAACTAACTTTTCTGCTCTTACCAAATAAAACAACGAAATTAAAAAGGTCATTAAGCCGTGGGGAGTCTATTGAATGTTTCTGGCGATCGAACCTCGAATTCGCGCAACAGACAGACGTGCTAACTAATACGCTCTGGCGCCACAGGTGGTACATTCCAGGCTTTAATTGAAGAACGTAGTTTAGTTGACATAATTATTGCTACCTATCCTACCATCCACGCTGTTTAGCTGCAGCCTAGCTTTTGGTTATAAATTCGAAACTGGAGAAAAGTAACAGTAATTTATTTACCAAAAGCTGGGGTAAAGGTTAGCATGTCTGCCGTTACGTGGAAGGTTCGAGGTTCAAATCTCAGAAACATAAAAGAAAAAAAAGTTTTCACAGGTATCACCTTTTGGGAAGAATTGGCAAGTCTTCAGATAGTAAAACACACTGCCATGAAAAACGATTTCAAACTAAGCCGTTCGAAATCGAATTGTAAGTCCTAAAAATGCGTAAGGCCCCGCGATTTCCATTTTTATTTGGAAGAAATCAGACCCAAACCCTAAATTCTTCCGGCCAATATTATGTCGTTTATACTCAAATGAATGAAAAAGTCATTGAGAGACACATTTGGGATAACCCGATAGGCTTCTAGGCACTGCCTACAGCACAATATGCACACCAGAAAGCGCATTGAATGATCTGGCTACAAAAACTGAATATCCTAGCGATAAAAAGGAAATATGCGTAGTCGCTTACCTCCATATTGAAAATGGAGCCATCTCATCAATTATAGGCAAATTGTTGTAGGCATCCACGCAATGGGCTTCGCTGGTGATCTAGTTATTGTCATACAAGGTTCATCACAGAGATTATTACCAGGAAGGGTTCCGTCAGCTCTGAACACAGTAGAAATTTGGTGCTGAGACGAAAGCTTCTTCCTCAACCATCATAAGACAGTTATTGATTATTGCTCCTTTCGCAAGAAGAAAAACACTTGATCGCTTAATGCGTCCTTCTCTCTATGGTGAAACTGAATCAGCCTCTTAAGAATGAAAAAACATTTCGATAATCCTAGACAGCAAACTGTCATGGAGCCCATAACTAAAACGCATCTCGAATAGAGCGACCAAGTCTCTATGGATTAACCGCAGCATATGTGAAAAAAAAACTGGGCCTGAAACCTTAAACGTACGACCTCTATACGATGTTAGACCAACAATGAGGTATGCAGTCGTAGTATAGTGGCCAAAAACTAAATAAAGGCAGTCGAAAAGACTAGCAATTGCATTTGCAATTGCATTACTGGCAGCATGATAACCTTACCTACTTTTTGTCCTAAATGTCATTCTAGGACTACCACCAATCCACATTTTTATAAACAAGCAAGCAAGACTGGCAGGTCACCGTCTCTACCATCTAGAGTACCTCATCTCGAACCCATCTCGAAAGTACACGTTTCGATGATTCACAGATTTAAAAAAAACTTGAAACCTTAAATATGTGCTTGGATTTTACGACTCCCGTATACAGCTTCAAACTAAAGTTCTCCATTATCATCTCCTGACTGGAAGAACACAAAACTCCATCCTTCAAGGCAAAAAAATGGTCTGGTATACTGACGGCTCAAAAACTAAAAATGGCACAGGTTCCTTCGTTTCCAGCGACTCTTCTAGAACAAACTTTTCAATAAGTCTCCATAGGGTCATTCCATGGTGTGTAACACCCGAAACGCACATTTGTCGACTCATAAAACTGTTAATCCTTATGCTAAAATCTACAAATCTTACAATTAAGATAAAACAGCTAAAAGTGTAGAAAATAAAAAAAATTTAAAATATCAGCATAAGGATTAACAGTTTTATGAGTCGACAAAAGTGCGTTTCGGGTGTTACACACGATGGAATGATGGGGTCATTCTTCTATATTTAGTCATTCTTCTATATTTTAGTTTATTTGCCATTGATCAATGTGCAAAAATAATAACATCGAACACAAAAAAAAAAACAAAACAATTTTCATCTTTCCAGACAGGCAGCAGCAAAAGCCTTGAGTTCACCTGTCTTAAGATCTAAACCAGTTCAGAAGAGAAGATCTGACAAGGAAGAACTCCGCGAACACAAAGGCTATAATAATAACGAGAATACAGACATCCTAGCTAAAGACGGTGAATTTTACTCATTTGTCGGCTCTGAACATTTATATGGTGTAAACCATAGAAGTGCATGAGTGCAATCACTTGCGCTTTCGAATGAACCCCCGAAAACCGTACACAGTCTCACACTCACAACAAGAAACAAGAAAGAGTGAGAACCTGTCTTGTTGACTAAAAGAGAGTGCAGTGTAAAATAAACACAAAGATTCCTTATAAACCTCAACAGGAGAACCATCTAAACTTTGACTGGTTGTAGACCCAATCTGCAGATTATGCCAGGAAAGTGAAGAAACATCTCTGCACATCACTACAGAATGTCCAACACTTCTCTGTCCTAGAAATAAGATACATATTTGACCATGAGTCAACCCAACACACAATCTAATCTAATCTAATGAAAAAAGCTCGCTTTTCAAAATGATACATTTCAAGTTACTACGCTTCAATTTTTTTTCGAATAGAGAAGGTCGTTGGCCAAACTTTGAAGTAGCCCTGGAATTCATCTACCGATATAAACACATAAAATAATATCAGGGAGTGTGGAGATCAAACAGAGTCATACCTGTTACTTTGAGCTTACTGGAGGGGAATCGCGATCAAGTGCAAACAACTGGAGAGGAAATCAGAATTAGTGACGAGAAGTTTTGGTTGAGGTCCAGTTAACAAAGAACTGTAATGCAAACCTAGATCAGATTAGATTAGGTTAAGGGCGGATATAGCTTGTGCAGCTCTGGGCACTGCGGTGACTGAAACGTATTGTGCCAACCCATGTGAGGATTCAAGGCAGTTCTCCTGCTCCTGAGTTCAACCATAAGTTAGCAATCTTCTGTGGGTGAATGAGTTTGAGTTTATCTAGGAGAATCATCTCATAGTGAAGTAGGTACTTGCTTTCTAAGCCGGAAAAGTGCTGGACATTCTGTAATAATGTGCAGAGATGTTTCTTCATTTTCGAGACATAGTCTACAGATCGGGTCCGCTACTAGCATCATTTGGAGAAGATGTTTCTTTAAAGAGCAGTGGCCGGTGAGTAGTCCTGTAAAATTTTTTTAGGGTTTTCCTATTGAGGTTCAGTTGGAATTTTGATGTTTTTTCAATATATTTTGGCAAAAATAGTTTTGAATAGGTTTGGCCAGATGAGTTACGCCAAGCTTTATTTGATTCTTCCAGTAAGATGAAGGTGTTTTTTTTTAACACCGCAGAAGGCTCCAGGACCGACGAATGGTTAAGATGAGACGTCTTTAGCTAAGATATCTGCCTTCTCGTTACCATCATAGCCTTTGTGTGCTGAGATCCAGTGGAGGATTACAGAGTTTTTCCTTGCTAGTTTAGAGAGTGAATTGACTGTCTCTTGGACTAGTTTGGATCTTATGACAGGTGAGCTTAACACCATTCGTGCAGCTTGGCTGTCTAAAAAAATGAATATTGTTTTGTTTTTCGTGTTCGATGAACATATTATTCTCGAACTTTTTTTAATGGAAAAGACTTCAGCTTGGAAAATGGACGAGTGACTGCCCAGACTTACTGAGAAATTCGTTCTGGGAAAGTCACTGAAAATGCCGGAAACTTGTACCAGTTTCCATTTTGAACCGTCCGTATACCAAACCATATTTTGCCTTGAAGGATGAGGCTTTGTGTTCTCTCAGTCATCCCTAGGGGGGATGACAATGGAGAAGTTGCGTTTGAAGCTGTACATGGGAATAATAACATCTAAGCACATACTAAAGGTATTTAGTTTTTCTAGACTGTCCATTATTGACAGATGTCCTTTCGAGCTTGGATATCATTTTATGTGCCTTGATGGCAGAGACGGAGTGTCGCCAGCCTTGCTTCCATTTTTATGAAGAGGTGAATTGGTGGTAGTCCTAAAATGACGTTTAGAGCGTAAGTTGGAGTTGTACATCCAACAATGCATGTTCTTGCTAGTCTTTGAAGGAATTAAGTATGTGTAATGGTAGATACCACAGACGGAGATGTATCAGGTGATTTCACTTTTATAGGTCCTCAAGGAAACTCTGTGATCGACTACGCAATAGTGGCGGGAGACTGGAGTGATTTAATAGATGAATTTGAAGTTATAACTGTGATACATTCCGATCATTTACCGATTCAAGTGACAATAACCCTAAATCAGAGGCAGTCCGAACAGTCAGATACATCACGATTAAAATATAAGTAGAAAAATGCGTATGCCGATAGGTATGCAGTAGCCTTAAATACCGCTCTCCTTTTGCGAGAAAGAAATTCTTCACTCCAGGTTCCTAACTTATACGATCTTGAAGAAATTGTTGAAAGAGCGATACCAGCACAATGTAAAATAAGTAATAACAACACTACACAGAACAAAGAAAAATGGGTCGACAACGACTGTCTGGATGCACGAAGGAGATCGTATGCCTGGCTAAGGTTGTTTAGAAGATACCCCGACAACATCAATTCCAAACAACAATATCTTACCGCTAATAAAACCTACAAAGAGCTACTAAAGATAAAAAAACAAACTTACTCAAGGAAAATCGCTCGAGACCTTGCAGTATGTAGAAATACATGTGAATTCTGGAAGATTGTTCGCGAAATAAATAAGAAATCAAACAAACATGTCCCTCCACCAGTTTATATTGATAGCTTAGTAGAACATTTTCGAATGCTAACGGAAGATAGTTTTTCTTCATCTTTTCAGTATGCCATCCCTTATCAACAGAACGATAGGCTTGATTCGTCATTTTCTTGTTCAGAAGTTCAAACTGTGTTGAATGAGCTACAAAACAATAAGTCACCAGAATACCTAACAAGAGCCTTAAACCAAGCATATGACAGCGCTAGCATACCAAGCTGTTTCAAAGAAGCTATCATCTGTCTAGTTTTCAAAAAAGGGGACAATAGAGTCTCCGCCAACTACAGAGGTATATCGTTGATGAATTCAGCGATGAAGGTCCAAGCAAAGCTGCTCTACAAACGTTTATATAACTGGGTAGAAGAAAATAACCTGTTGAGTGAAGCGCAAGCTGGTTTTCGCGAAAATTACTGTGCAATTGACCAAATTACTAAATAAAATTAAATTTACTCGCTTACCAATGTAGCTGAGATATTTAATGGATCGAAAAAGAAGCTTTATGCTTTTTTTATCGACTTCAGCGCCGCATTCGATACCATACACAGAAAAGCACTGATGTTGAAGCTATATAATAAAGGAATTTCGACAAAGTTTGGAAACATTTTAGAACGATTATACGACTCAACAACCTCTACAGTAACCCTTGGAAGCAAAGTATCTGATCAGATCCCAGTAGACATAGGGCTAAGACAAGGCTGCTGCCTCAGCCCTTTACTTTTTGCCTTATTTATAGACGACATCGAAGAAATTCTACAAGGAGGAGCTCCAGTTTCACCAGACCATATAATATCTGAAAGCCTCTAACTTATGGTGACTCCAGGTGAACCTCGACAAATCAAAAGTTATGATTTTTCGAATCCGATTAGGGCGAAATTGTCGCAGCGAAAAATGAAAGTTTGGAGAGCACAACATCGAAATCGTGAGGGAATACAACTATCTTGGTATGCGGATTTTTAGAAATCTTGACCTTAAGAACCACATGACAGAAAAATTATCTAAGGCAAAAACTGCGATAAATGCGACCTGGAGAAGTGTGATGCACAGCAGAGATGTTCAGTATGAAGCAAAATACCGAATTTTCAAAGCAACGGCCAAAGCTATAATGTTCTACGTTACACAAGTTTGGGGACACAAAGAAGAAGTGGAGCAAATCCTTTGATACTTTTTGAAGTGCACATTGAAACTACCCAACAAAGGGGCTAACCACATCCTTTTGCTGGAAACTGGTCTTTTCTCCGATGTTGTATATACTAAAGACAACTGAAATGGATGATAGACGATTGCCTAAGCAGATAACAAGGCTGGCGATCAGGAAGAGGATTTCTTGGTTTGAGTCCTGGAATAATTTAGCCCAGTACTGTGGACTCTCACTCGATTTTGAATATGACTCGATTAACACTTGGAAAAGCCAACTCTACAATTTAATCAGCTAAGTAGATGAGAAAAAACGTGAAGATTTCATTTGGAAATCCAGAAGCTCATTTCATAGAAACAGCTTGACTACAATTTAGCAGCTAAAAACTACTTCAGGGCGGAGTTTTCAACCGACCTCATGTCACTTGTTTCAAAAACACGGGGAGAGCTACTCCCCCTGAATCATATACCTCACAGGAGCGATTTACAAGAAATCTGCGGCATGTGCAACCTTAGGGAAACAGAGAAAGTGTTTCATTTTGTGGGCAGATTCCCTATGCTTTCAGAAACTAGGCGAAGTTTATTCAGAAAGAACTACCTTAACGAGGCTGAAATTATCGATATCCTAAATGGAACAACTGAATGGGAGAATTTGTACAGATACTTGAAAATAGCATTGAGTTACAAAACGCGAATTTTAACTGAACTTTTCTAAAACAATACATAAAATATATATATAAAGGGAAAGAAAGGCAAAAAAAAAAACTTGAGAGGTGTCAAGGGACACCCGGATGGAACGAAGTTCCTTTCGATTAATTTTATTTACAAAAAACCTGTATACACTCAACAAAAATAATCTTCGCGACACCACGACCACACTGTTCAATGCGAAATAGAAATGAAAATATCTGGCTTGCTTTCTATAAGAGAGAGAGAGAGAGAAACAGACAGACAGAGAAACATGCGACGCCGCAGGCCGCACAGCTAACAATAGCTTACTATAGCAAAAAGTGTCGTGACAACTTTTCGTAAGAATTTTTTCCGTCTAGTCCCCCTTCACAACGCGCGATAAGGAACTTCGTTCCAAAAACACTGTAAAAATACATTTATTTAAGTATTATTTGAGGACTGACAGACGGCGTTAGGTAAGGTTAGGTTAAAATGGCTGTCAGGAATACAACTGATACACTTAGACCAATATTGGGTCCATTGTGATACCATAAAAATTTTGTGAGGGAGTACCTCACTTAACAAAACCATTTGGAGCTTTTAATAAAGCGAAGGAGGTGCAGGGGATCTGTATTCACCAGATCGCTTGGATCATCAAGAAAATATTTTCCTATATGCCGTTTTCTTTTAAAGGAGAGTGCAGCACATGAGCAGAGGAGGTGTGGGATTGTCTCCTCCTCCTCCTCCTCATCTAAGCAACTTCTGCAGAAGTCCCTAGAGGAAACGCCAAGTCTTATGGCGTGTCTTCCTATCAGACAATGTCCGGTGAAGACATTGATTACGGAGCTAAGGTGCAAATGTCTTGTGCGTTTTGAATCTAGTCTTGGCCATATCCGTTTTGTTTCCACAAGACAGACGGCGCGGCGTAGGCCATGTCATATAATGAAAGTTAAAAAAACCCATTGCAAATTTCATGAAATAAAAATCATTTAATAGCTAAAAACTAAAAACTCGTCAAGATTGCTTCATTTTGGTAACTACAAGAGTTTAAGAACAGGTTGTTCAGTCCCAGTCGCAAGCACAAAAAATTAATTTGAAGATAAGACGGAGGACTTCTAACGAGAGGTTTATGCAAAACCTTGATCTGACCGAGAGTCCGGTAGCTCCCCAACTTAAGCCTACAAAATCCAGTTGGGCATAATGTGAAGTATACAACTTCTATAAAAGTAGGGTGGTATTTTGAGCTTCTGTTCTTCAAACTTTTGAAAAATAAAGCATATTTAACCACATTGCATTCTTGCCATCATTTTTTTTAAATTGAAAGCAATTTTGCTACATACAGACACCTGTCCTCTTACATTTGTTGTAAACTAGTAAACCAGAAGTGTTTGCGAGTAACTTAATCATCAAAATTGTATTCGTTGTCCAAATGGTTTCACATTATCAAATCTGATTCCGAAAGTTGCATCACTTGTGTGTGACATTTTTTTGGTTTGCTGGTTACTGCTGTGGCTACGCGAGCTTCACTATTGTTAAGCGGGTTTGGCTACATTGATGGAATAATAACTCAAAACAAAAACCACAAAACAAGAAACCTAAGCATACGAAGATACCAGCAAGTAAAAAAAAACACTTTCTCCGTTACGTGTCGTTGTACGTATATCAACAAATGAGAAAACGACAACATAGAAATATCTCAACACGGCCAATGTTAGAAAAGACAGTAATTAAACGATCAAATGGCTCCTATGCACCGACTTTTACATACTCCAACAGTAAGCAAGGCCTGCTTAACCAGCCCACTTAAGCCACCCGTTTAAGGTCATATGTATTGCCTCAAGAAACAAAAGAAATCGTTTTTTTTCTCTGTAACTGCACCTGCACTTAGTCGAAAAAATTAATTGCTGCTGCACGGCAGCAAATGCGCAACACCCTGCCCACCACAACCCACTTAATTTTGTGTGTTTAACAAAATAAAACGCAAAAAACCAAAAATCTTCCGTCGCTATTTTTAGAGGAAGCTTATTTAAACGTTGTCATCTCATTCTCACACCATGACTTACCTTTTCTGGAAAAGAACGCTCCTCCAATGCCAGCAAACCAGGGAAGCATTAAATCGATCCTTACTCTCGTCCAAATATCTAAATACATGGCTAAGGGCAAGGGCTGGAACTTCGCCCCATTGTGGCGATCTTCTTGTCATATTTTGCCTTCTCTCTATCAACGACCACCCCTCCAGCGATGATCAGTCAGAGAAGCTGGATCCTAGATTTGTCAATTTTCTGGAACAATTCTCTTTGATGTAGGTATCTTCTTTTTTTTTCGTTGATATACGTTTGCACTTGGAGTTCACAGTGATTCAAGTTGAAGGCCCTAGGAAAAATTTATATTTGTTTAAGGTTTTTACGTCGCCTTGATTTGTACACAAAGAATTTTGAAGAAAATATTAATCAAAAACGCAAATTCGATTTTGATTTATACAAAAGAGAATTTATTCACCTTTTATGTTGATAGATGAAAGGAAAAACTTTTTTCGATTTTTTTTTTTTTAACTGTGATTGCGTCGTATGATTTTACTCCCGTCTTCTTCGCTGGACAACTTTAACTTTATTCACTGCAACGATATAAAAAAAATGAATGACGATGACGATTGACGATGGATGGACACGAACGGCAATACATGAAGATGAGAGATAATCGCATGTGGAAGCAGCAAGCATATATGGTTTGTTTGGGTTGTCTCTTTTGCACTTTCAAATACAAACAGAAAGCAGCTGATTTTGACAACGTTGCAGCAGCAGTTTGGGAAACATAACAGCAAGAAAACGTGCCGTTGTAGTTCATCCGAGCAAGTTCATCAGCAAAATTTGAAGTTTGTTTTGGATGTGTTTGCAGAGTCAAGCAAATGTGGGTATTTTTAATACTAACTTTTGGAGAGTAAAAGCTTTCAAAAAGTATTATATGACCATGCGTTTGTGAAGATTGGCTCAAGGTTAAGGAAAAAGAAAATTCAAAGAAATTGAGCTTTGAAGGGGTTTGTGTAAACGAAGCTTATCGCTTAGTCATCAAAATAACTTATAACACAGCTTGGTTTAGTTAAATACAGTATAATACCTCCTCTTTATTAGATACAGGCGTATTATGTTTATTTTATTTTTTTCGACAAGATCTTCTTTTGCCTCATACTTTCAGCTAACACTCTTCTGCAGCTGTATTTATATAGTAATTTAGGAAGATGACAAGACTAATCCATTAATGTTTTTAAGGCACTTTTGTCACTTACCGCCGCCGCCGTATTAATAAACGCGGAATAGCTGGGTTAAGCCTTATTCCATGGATTAAGTGGAAAATGGTATAATGGTAACTTTAATTAAATGGAAAATGGTATAATGGTAACTTAATCCATGGAATAAGGCTTAGCCCAGCTATTCCGCGTTTATTAATACGGTGGTTAAAGATTTATTAGTCTATTCGTCCTCTATCGTTTGCTTGTCTTTTTACATAAAACATGCCGCCAATTCAAATATTCAAAGCCTCCACTCTCCAAACAAAAAAGTTTGATTTTTGAACGTATCCAAAACCCAAAATGACAGGTCTGTCAGCTGTTGACAAACATACCCGGTAAATGTTTATCATTTTTGTAAGTTAAAAGCTTATCCTCACATTTATAAATAATTTTCATCCCATTTCAATATTGTTATAACTTTACTAATTGTCATGTCCATATTCAGTCTAAATTTAAGATTCAATCAACTAGTGCTTTTTGTTTCTAAGGGCGAAAGAATGTTATGAAATACAAAATGATTTGGTTAGGAAAACACGCTCGAGTTGCTCTTACTCAAAGACACCAAATCCCTGCGAAAGTTCGACCGTTCTCATGCCTTACAATACGTGATGACAATTTCAAAATAACTTACGACGAACGAGCTAAGAACAATACAATTTGGAGCTCACAGCCTCGTCGGAATATCGCCAATGAGAAATCTGCTTTCCTGGACTTTTGGCAAACCATCTCGAGCAGCACACCCGTTGCTTACATGCAACAAGGCTTAGTAGGAATTCACGAATACACAGGCTTACCATGGTGGGCAACCATAGTTATCTCTACATTTCTCTTTCGATCTATTGTCACTTTACCACTGACCATTTACCAGAACAAAATTACAGCAAGAATCGAGCTCATCACATTGGAAATGCCCGCACTAGTGGCTGAATTGAAACAAGAAGCATCGATAGCAATGAAGAAGTACAATTGGACTGAGGCACAAACACGACGTGTTTACAATCATTCGGTGGGTATAAACATTTGTTGACAAAGAAAAAAAAAAGTTAATAAAGCAAACAACATTAAGCTCAAAAAACAATGGAACAACCTTATTGTCCGTGAAAACTGTCATCCAGCTAAGACTCTGATTGTATTATGGGGTCAGATTCCACTATGGATTTTTCAATCGTTTGCCCTCCGTAACTTAGTTTACATGATGCCCAATCCAAATTCTTTGGACGCCCAACTAATTTATGCTGAGCTGACCTTGGGGGGCTTTGGATGGATACCCAATTTAACAGAAGTGGATCATTCTTATATTTTACCGATAGCGCTTGGAATCATTAATTTGTCCATCATTGAGGTGAGTTCCGCAACGTTTCACTTTGAGTTAGAATTAAAATTGACAAGAGATAATTTCTACAATTTAAGATGCAGCAACTGATCAAAACTCGTCCTTCTAGTCGGTTCCAGAAAGTTGTTACGAATGCTTTTCGAGGACTCAGTGTGTTGATGGTGCCAATTGCTTGCACTGTTCCTTCGGTATGACTTCACAATTGAATTTCAAATGATTTGAATGATTAATTTATTTCAGGCTTTGTGTGTCTATTGGACGGCATCGAGTACTTATGGGCTTCTCCAGAACTTGCTTCTGCTTTCACCGAAACTCAGAAGAACATTGAGAATCCCACAAACCCAAAGCGAGCTACAAAACCCATATCAGCATATTTGGCTGAGTATCAAAGCGCGAACAGGGAATGGGCCTGCACCTGTTTTACCGAAAATAGAAGATTCAAGGAAAAAATAAAAACAAAGTTATAGGTATACTGTGAAAGTTGTATTTTCGTATTCAAGGATAGAGCTTAAATTGTATGGGAAGCTATTTATGTCGCTTTCCATTGGACGAAAAGAACCGTCCAGGAGCGTCCAGAAGCATTATCAAACCGTTCCATTGGTGCAAAAAGATCGCTTCTCATGATTCTGAGGAGTGACAGCCGCTTCTTGATTTGAAGTGAGAATCGACTCAAGATAAGAAGCACTAACACATGTTACTCAAATGTCAGAAAGAAAATTTTCTTCAAGGAATATTTTTTAAGAGCCACAGGTGTTTCACTCACACAAAGAAAATTACGTTAAACTGAATAGAAACAATTTTGGGTGCTCCATTGGTTTTTAAAATTTGTGCTTCCCCGAGTGAAACCAATGGAAAGCGACATTAGTCTCCACAACGAAGATTTAAAAAATTTCAAGGTTTTTGTGTGGTTTGACTGTTGGTAAGCCTTATCGTACCGCGGATACATAACTTGTGCTATGAGCTGTTGGCCATTTAGAAGCTTTCAAAACTTCAAGGCATTAATGAGATCAGTGAAAAGCATGTGGATTAAACTTGGGTACTTCACTGTTTCTGTATAACATTCACGTCATCCAGTTGCTGGGTTTTGTTTGGAATCGATTTTGAGCGAGTCAATCTATGAAGCAGTTTAATCGTTAGAAAGAGTTTTTCTTGTGTTTTTTTCGAACTTTCGTTGCAAAATAGTAAGCTGGTTGTAGTGTCGTTACTTCAACGTCAAGCTGTTAAAACTAAGCAACGAGTACTGCAGAAGCTTCTATTCCAACGGAAAGATCAGTAATATGTGATTTCAATCAATATAATGGAGATTTAAGGTTCGTTCGTTGAAATTTCCCCAGGGTCAACATGAATTCCCTGAATGTCATCATGAATGCTTTTGAGCCCTGTGTTCTCCCCAGAACTCGCCCCTAAGTTGCTCTAGGTTTTTCTGAATCGCGTTCAGGTGATGAATAGTACTGTGTATTCACCTAATACAATAGACTTTATTTCAAATGATCTAGTAACTTGTTTCCATGGTGATACATATCGTTTTTTCATTATTATATCAAATCATTCATTCTTTTAGATTTAGTCATACATTCAAGTTATGTAATAAATACTTTTTTATAAAAGATAGTATTCTTTAATTACCATATACAACAGTGGTGTCAGAAGTAGGATTACTTCGAATCCAATATGTCTTTGCCAGACGAAACCCTTCAATCGTTAACAACAATTTTTTCAGATGCCATCAAAATGGCTGTTCGGGAGGCCACACAGGCGACATCTCAGCAACAATCCTCAAAAGCACCAACTTTTTCCATGGGTGAGTACAAACCATCAGAATCAGTCGGAGATTATTTCAAGCGCTTTGAGTGGGCGCTCAAGCTAAGCAAGATCAACGAAACCGAATTCCAGCACTACGCACGTGTACACATGGGAACAGAATTGAACAATGCTCTTAAAACGCTTGCAAGTCCTAAGGATCCAGGAGCACTTTCATACGAAGAAATTAAAACCACTCTCATAAAGCACTTCGATGCAGCTAAGAACAAATACGCTGAAAGCATCAAATTTCGACAAATTGTTCAGCAATCCAATGAATCAATTGCTGACTTTGCTCTCAGGTTGAGACAAGGCGCTGCTGACTGTGACTACGGCAATTTCTTAGATAGAATGTTAGTTGAACAGTTTCTTCATGGACTTGCTTGCCGTGAAACGTGTAATTCAATTATAATTAAAAATCCCGACACATTTCTCACTGCGTATGAAACTGCACAATGTATTGAAATAAGCCGAAGTACAGCATTCGAAGTTAAGTCTGAGTTGTCTCCGACAGGCGAAGCCACACATAAATTGGGATATGTCGCATCACAATTCAAACGTGGCCCAAAAGAACAACACCAAGGTAGAATGAAAGACTTGCCCACATGTAATGGCTGTGGAGGCAAACACTTCAGGACTCATTGTAAATTCCGTGATGCAGAATGCCATTCCTGCGGTAAAAAAGGTCACATCTCAAAAGTATGCAGATCGAAATCAGCACAAATTAGTGAAGTTAACGAGGAGCAATCAAACCCAGAGGAAATCGTGCAATATCTCCAAAATATTAATAGAGTCAATTCCATTAAACGTACAGCAACTAAACGTACAACTACAGATGCGCTTCAAATTAAAGTGAAAATTAACGGCCGCGATTTAGAAATGGAGTTGGACACTGGATCTCCGTATGCTATCGTTAGTGAAAAAACTCTTCGAAGAATAATACCAAAGTTCTTACTGGCAAAATCAGATAGGTAGTTTGCAAGTTACACAAAGCACAAAATTAATTGCTTAGGTAGTATTCCTGTTGTTGTAACTCTTGGCACAACCGTACGTAAATTGAATCTCTATGTGGTGGATGGACATTTTGACAGCCTTTTTGGACGAGAAAGGATCTCTCAATTTGCAAGTGAAATAAACTTCAACAAATTATTTTCAACTACAAACTGCATTAACTCGCTAACATCAACAAGCCCTAATCTGTCACCTGAACAACAAAATCGTCTCAACTCCCTACTCAATCAGTATGATGAAGCATTCAGTAACTTAGCTGGGAAGTTAAAAGGGCCACCAGTCAAGCTTCACCTTAAGCCTGATGTGTCACCAGTTTTTATGAAAGCCAGGGAAATTCCTTTAGCATTACGAGATGCCTACGCAAAAGAAATCGATTTAAAGATTGCTTCGGGATTCTATAAAAAAGTTGAGTATTCTGAATGGGCATCAACAACACATATAGTTTCTAAAAAAAATGGACGCATACGAATCACTGGAAATTACAAACCAACCCTTAACCCACGAATAATCATTGATGAACATCCAATCCCTAAGGTCGAGTACATTTTCAATCAGATGAAGGATGCTTCTATATTCTGTCATTTAGATGTGACTGACGCTTACTCTCATTTGACTGTTGATGACGAGTTCAGTCACGCCCTGACATTGAACACCCCTACACATGGACTGATTCGTCCAAACCGTGCTGTATATGGGGCTGCAATATACCAGCAATTTGGCAAAGGCGCATTGAATCTGTTTTCCAAGGGATTCGCAAGGTACGAATCTTTTTCGATGACATTTTAATACATGCAGAAAACTTTGAGGAAATGTTGGAAATCCTCAATGATGTGTTGGAAAGAGTAAGAGCACATGGTCTGTGACTGAATCGTGAGAAATGCATTTTCGCTACATCATGCGTGGAATTCTTGGGCCATAAAATAGATGCTGATGGGATACAAAAGTCGGACAAGCATACAGAAGCATTAAAAAACGCTCCCAAACCTTCCACATTCGAAGAGCTGCAACTATTGTGGGTAAAGCAACTTACTATAGTTCCTTCATTCCAAACCTTTCCACAAAAGATCGACCCTTAAGAGACATGCTGAGATGTGAAACGTTTAGTTGGACTTCAAAGGCAGAGGAAGCGTTTTTAGAGATCAAGAATATTTTGTTGTCACTACAGGTTTTAATGCCATATGACCCGTCTCTTCCGCTCCTATTAGCCACTGATGCAAGCAAAACGGGACTAGGCGCAGTCCTTTCACATGTATTGAGTAACGGAAAGGAAAGACCAATAGCATATGCAAGTCGCACCATGAGCACAACAGAGCAACGCTACCCTCAGATGGATAAAGAAGCATTGGCTATTGTTTGGGCTGTACAAAAGTTTTTTATGTATCTATACGCACGCCACTGGACCCTCATCACAGACCATAAACCACTATCGCAAATTCAGAAAAATCATTGCCTGTTCTAGAAAAATCATTGCCTGTTCTATGCATCAGCCGAATGGCAAATTATGCTGAATTTTTAACCAACTTCAACTACGACGTCAAATTCAAAACAACAAAAGAAAACGCTAATGCTGACTATTTCTCACGAGTTCCCTTGCCAACATCCAGAAAAATCATTGCCTGTTCTATGCATCAGCCGAATGGCAAATTATGCTGAATTTTTAACCAACTTCAACTACGACGTCAAATTCAAAACAACAAAAGAAAACGCTAATGCTGACTATTTCTCACGAGTTCCCTTGCCAACATGTATCAACAAAATATATTCTCTCCAACAGTTTGAAACTGAGGAATATGACCCATTTGATAAATTTTTAGTCCACCAAATTCATCAACTACCACTCAACGCACAACGAATCGCTTTGGAAACCAGGAAAGATTTGCATTTGGGTAAAATTCGCTCCATACTGGAATCGGGCCAATGTCTAACTCGTATGGGCTACAAGGCTCCGGAGTCCAACTACAGGTTGGCTGCTAACTGCCTTGTTTTCGAACACAGAGTTGTCATCCCTGATATCTTACGTGAAACAGTCTTAACAGATCTCCACTTAGCACATCTGGAAATTGTGAAAATGAAAGGTTTGGCGCGATCATTTGTTTTCTGGCCAGGAATCGACGCAGACATTGAGCGAGTGGCAAAAACGTGTACCAACTGTTCCAAAAATGCACACTCACCCCCTACACTGAAAATAAAAACCTTGGTAATATTGATAAAAATGGTTTTATCAAAGTTCAATAAAACGTTTTTATCAATATGATTGAATTTTGTGAATATGACAGAAAAATTTTGTCTATATCACAAATTTTACATAATTTTCAGTCAATTTGATAAAAACGGATGAAAAATGATATTTTCAATATAACAAAATCAGTTTTATCACTATAACAAAAAAATGCATAGATTTCTGTCATATCCACAAAAAATTTTGTCTATATAACAAAAATTTTGTTGTATTTACAAAAATGCACTTTTGTAATTTTTTGTCAATCGCACAAACCTTTTATTGATTTTTTCAGTCAATCTGACAAAAACTGAAAAGTTTTTTGTTATATTGAAAAAAAAAAATTGTCATATGAACAAAATTACTTTGTGATTGATTTATTTTTATATTTCCATAAAAAAAACAACAAATCTAAAGAAAATTTTGTCAGTATGATAAATCTTTTTTTCAATAACACAAATGTAAGATAAAATCCAAAATTGAACCAAACAAAAAATTTTGTTGATATGAACGAAGAATTGTTGTTCCACAATTTTTGCAGCTTTGTCATTTTGATAAATTTTTTTATCAAATTTACAAAATTGGAATATGATTTTTTTTTTTTTTGTAATTTCTAAGCTACAAAATCGTTTTGTCAATTGTACAAACATTTTTTTATCAATATGACAGAAAATTAACAAAATATTTTGTTTTATGTACAAAAATTCCAATTTTCAACTGAACAATAAGTTTTGTTCACATGAAAGAAAAATTGTTGTTCCACAACTTTTGCAGCTTTGTCATGCTGATAAAAAAATTTTGTCAATATAACAAAAATGGAAACTCTTGCGTGATTTTTGGCAACAAAATCATTTTGTCAATTGCACAAACTTTTTTTTATCAATATAACAAAAAATCAACAAAATATTTTGTTTTATGTACAAAAGTTCAATTTATCAATTGTACAAAAAGTTTTGTTCATATGAACAAAAAATTATTGTTCCATCATTTTTGCAGATTTGTCATGCTGATAAAAAATTTTATCACTATAACAAAAATGGGAATTCTTGCGTGATTTTTGGGCTACAAAATCATTTTGTCAATTGCACAAACTTTTTTTTATCAATATAACAAAAAATCAACAAAATATTTTGTTATATGAACAAAAGTTCAATTTATCAATTGTACAAAAAGTTTTGTTCATATGAACAAAAAATTATTGTTCCATCATTTTTGCAGATTTGTCATGCTGATAAAAAATTTTATCACTATAACAAAAATGGGAATTCTTGCGTGATTTTTGGGCTACAAAATCATTTTGTCAATTGCACAAACCTTTTTTTATCAATATAACAAAAAATCAACAAAATATTTTGTTATATGTACAAAAGTTCAATTTATCAATTGTACAAAAAGTTTTGTTCATATGAACAAAAAATTATTGTTCCATCATTTTTGCAGATTTGTCCTGCTGATAAAAAATTTTATCACTATAACAAAAATGGGAATTCTTGCGTGATTTTTGGGCTACAAAATCATTTTGTCAATTGCACAAACTTTTTTTTATCAATATAACAAAAAATCAACAAAATATTTTGTTATATGTACAAAAGTTCAATTTATCAATTGTACAAAAAGTTTTGTTCATATGAACAAAAAAATATTGTTCCATCATTTTTGCAGATTTGTCATGCTGATAAAAAATTTTATCACTATAACAAAAATGGGAATTCTTGCGTGATTTTTGGGCTACAAAATCATTTTGTCAATTGCACAAACTTTTTTTTATCAATATAACAAAAAATCAACAAAATATTTTGTTATATGTACAAAAGTTCAATTTATCAATTGTACAAAAAGTTTTGTTCATATGAACAAAAAATTATTGTTCCATCATTTTTGCAGACTTGTCATGCTGATAAAAAATTTTATCACTATAACAAAAATGGGAATTCTTGCGTGATTTTTGGGCTACAAAATCATTTTGTCAATTGCACAAACTTTTTTTTATCAATATAACAAAAAATCAACAAAATATTTTGTTATATGTACAAAAGTTCAATTTATCAATTGTACAAAAAGTTTTGTTCATATGAACAAAAAATTATTGTTCCATCATTTTTGCAGATTTGTCATGCTGATAAAAAATTTTATCACTATAACAAAAATGGGAATTCTTGCGTGATTTTTGGGCTACAAAATCATTTTGTCAATTGCACAAACTTTTTTTTATCAATATAACAAAAAATCAACAAAATATTTTGTTATATGTACAAAAGTTCAATTTATCAATTGTACAAAAAGTTTTGTTCATATGAACAAAAAATTATTGTTCCATCATTTTTGCAGATTTGTCATGCTGATAAAAAATTTTATCACTATAACAAAAATGGGAATTCTTGCGTGATTTTTGGGCTACAAAATCATTTTGTCAATTGCACAAACTTTTTTTTATCAATATAACAAAAAATCAACAAAATATTTTGTTATATGTACAAAAGTTCAATTTATCAATTGTACAAAAAGTTTTGTTCATATGAACAAAAAAATATTGTTCCATCATTTTTGCAGATTTGTCATGCTGATAAAAAATTTTATCACTATAACAAAAATGGGAATTCTTGCGTGATTTTTGGGCTACAAAATCATTTTGTCAATTGCACAAACTTTTTTTTATCAATATAACAAAAAATCAACAAAATATTTTGTTATATGTACAAAAGTTCAATTTATCAATTGTACAAAAAGTTTTGTTCATATGAACAAAAAATTATTGTTCCATCATTTTTGCAGATTTGTCATGCTGATAAAAAATTTTATCACTATAACAAAAATGGGAATTCTTGCGTGATTTTTGGGCTACAAAATCATTTTGTCAATTGCACAAACTTTTTTTTATCAATATAACAAAAAATCAACAAAATATTTTTTTATATGTACAAAAGTTCAATTTATCAATTGTACAAAAAGTTTTGTTCATATGAACAAAAAATTATTGTTCCATCATTTTTGCAGATTTGTCATGCTGATAAAAAATTTTATCACTATAACAAAAATGGGAATTCTTGCGTGATTTTTGGGCTACAAAATCATTTTGTCAATTGCACAAACTTTTTTTTATCAATATAACAAAAAATCAACAAAATATTTTGTTATATGTACAAAAGTTCAATTTATCAATTGTACAAAAAGTTTTGTTCATATGAACAAAAAATTATTGTTCCATCATTTTTGCAGATTTGTCATGCTGATAAAAAATTTTATCACTATAACAAAAATGGGAATTCTTGCGTGATTTTTGGGCTACAAAATCATTTTGTCAATTGCACAAACTTTTTTTTATCAATATAACAAAAAATCAACAAAATATTTTGTTATATGTACAAAAGTTCAATTTATCAATTGTACAAAAAGTTTTGTTCATATGAACAAAAAATTATTGTTCCATCATTTTTGCAGATTTGCCATGCTGATAAAAAATTTTATCACTATAACAAAAATGTGAATTCTTGCGTGATTTTTGGGCTACAAAATCATTTTGTCAATTGCACAAACTTTTTTTTATCAATATAACAAAAAATCAACAAAATATTTTGTGCTTTATCATAAAGAAGTGTTATTTCTTATTAGTATTACCAACAAGCACAAAATTTTTTGAAATTTTATTTTAATTCCAAAAGATTTTTCAAAAATCTAATAACGCCATTTTCTTTCGATGAGTTATGTTTACCGAGGATAAAAATTTTATCAAAATCATTCCAACAGTTTTCTCTTAAATGGGTTTTTCATTTTTCATTTTTTTATTAAATGTTTCTTCTTAACACGGACTAGGTTTCTAATAAAACTTAGTATTAGCAACAAGCACAAAATTTTTGGGGAAAATTGGGCCATCCGTTGTCAAAATTTCTCAAAAAACTCTCCTGCAAAGTTTTATCAAAATCTTTGAAGCAGTTTTTGAGAAAATATGCTTTATCATAAAGATTTTACGGCTAGAAGTGTTATTTCTTATTAGTATTACCAACAAGCACAAAATTTTTTGAAATTTTATTTTAATTCCAAAAGATTTTTCAAAAATCTAATAACGCCATTTTCTTTCGATGATTTATGTTTACCGAGGATAAAAATTTTATCAAAATCATTCCAACAGTTTTCTCTTAAATGGGTTTTTCATTTTTCATTTTTTTATTAAATGTTTCTTCTTAGCACGGACTAGGTTTCTAATAAAACTTAGTATTAGCAACAAGCACAAAATTTTTGGGGAAAATTGGGCCATCCGTTGTCAAAATTTCTCAAAAAACTCTCCTGCAAAGTTTTATCAAAATCTTTGAAGCAGTTTTTGAGAAAATATGCTTTATCATAAAGATTTTACGGCTAGAAGTGTTATTTCTTATTAGTATTACCAACAAGCACAAAATTTTTTGAAATTTTATTTTAATTCCAAAAAATTTTTCAAAAATCTAATAACGCCATTTTCTTTCGATGAGTTTTTTTTACCGAGGATAAAAATTTTATCAAAATCATTCCAACAGTTTTCTCTTAAATGGGTTTTTCATTTTTCATTTTTTTATTAAATGTTTCTTCTTAACACGGACTAGGTTTCTAATAAAACTTAGTATTAGCAACAAGCACAAAATTTTTGGGGAAAGTTGGGCCATCCGTTGTCAAAATTTCTCAAAAAACTCTCCTGCAAAGTTTTATCAAAATCTTTGAAGCAGTTTTTGAGAAAATATTCTTTATCATATGCTATATGCTTTATCAAAATCGTTCCAAACGTTTTCATATTATTTCTACAAAACGAAAATATTTTGATCAATATTACAAAAATTAAATAAAGAGCAACAATTTTTTTTATCCATTTTGTGATATATACAAACAAATTTTATCATATCTACAAAATAAAATTGAATTTCTGTCAATATAACAAAAATAAAAAATTTACAGTTAGTTTTGCAACCGATTTTGTGATATTGACAGACATTTTTAATCATATCTACAAAACTGATCATTTTTGTAACCGATTTTGTGTTATATACAAAAAATTTTATCATATCTACAAAATAAAATTGAATTTCTGTCAATATAACAAAAATAAAAAATGTTCAGTTAGTTTTGCAACGGATTTTGTGATATTGACAAACATTTTTGTCATATCTACAAAACGAAAATATTTTGATCAATATTACAAAAATTGAATAAAGAGCAACAGTTTTTGTAGCCCATTTTGTGATATATACAAACAAATTTTATCATATCTACAAAATAAAATTGAATTTCTGTCAATATAACAAAAATAAAAAATTTACAGTTAGTTTTGCAACGGATTTTGTGATATTGACAAACATTTTTATCATATCTACAAAACTGATCATTTTTGTAACCGATTTTGTGTTATATACAAAAAATTTTATCATATCTACAAAATAAAATTGAATTTCTGTCAATATAACAAAAATAAAAAATTTTCAGTTAGTTTTGCAACGGATTTTGTGATATTGACAAACATTTTTGTCATATCTACAAAACAAAGATATTTTTGATCAATATTACAAAAATTGAATAAAGAGCAACAGTTTTTGTAGCCCATTTTGTGATATATACAAAAAAATTTGTCATATCTACAAAACATAATTTAATTTTTATCAATATAACAAAGTTTTTGTAAGGTGACGCTCATTGCTCATATACAACGAATTGCAAACGCGTATGATGTCTGATCATTCTCAAAGTGACTATCGAGTTGTTAAGAAGTTTTGCTGTGCTCCGCTCCTAAATCAAAGTTTTAAAAAGTGTGTTAAAGGTGATCAGTGTTCAGTGATGGACGACAAATTAATTGAAGAGCTGAATCTCTCATCGATAAAAAATAATATTATTTGGAAGTATTTGAAAGGTAAGTCACTTGTTATTAAATTTATTCATTATCATCGCATTATCGGCATCATCGCGAGTTTACTTTTTTTTTATACTTTTTTACTAAACAACTATTTTTCTTAGAATAAAATCATTCAAATTAGTCATTTCATAATCTGCCTCACTCAATTTCAATCTATTTCGCTTTTATTTAAATATATAAACTTAATTCTTTGAATTCCGCGTGTTCTTATTCTTATATTTTCTATCTTTGAGCTCTAGTTTGTGAATAATGACAATGCAAAATTATTGTTCCATGTCCCTAGCTAGTATTTCTCATTCCTAAAATCATTTTCCTGAAAGATTTTATAATTGTGACGATTTTATAATTGTTCTGCATTGTGGCGACGAATTCATTTGAATAAATATTAGAAAAGATACTGAAATAAAATAATAGAACATAGTAGGTACGTAAAGAATACCACTTCACTTCAATTGAAATATATCTGCTTAATTTTTTCCCAAAATTTTCATATTCATTCTCCTACTTTGCACCTTCCGCTAAGTGATATTATCTTCTTCACTTTATATATCTTCACTTGTAGGTACGTTAATATTTACTAAGTCGACAATATGCAAAATCGTAAAATCTATTAACCTAAATGAAAACGCAAAGGCATCATCACGAGTTTACTTTTTTTCATACTTTTTTACTAAAAAATTATACTTTTTAGAATTAAATCATTCAAACCAGTCATTTCATAATCTGCCTCACTCAATTTCCATCTACTTCGCTTTTATCAACAAAGAGAAGGTGATCTCCGAAAACAAGCTATGTGATCTGAAGGTAGTTTTGAGTAAAATGCCAACTTTCTTCTAAAAATTTATTTTTCGCAAAATTTTATTAAAATCATATAGCTTTAGCTATATATAGTAAGTCTTTCATTAAAAATTCAGTACAGAACTACTATGTCTTTGTCCTGTTTAGAAAATTATTTTTATTCCCGATAACTTGTTTTGGAAATCTTGTGGCAACCTGGAAACGCCTCAACAAAGTCATACACACACTTTCACTCGTGTCATGAGTTTTTAAAAATCCAGTAGTAGGTACTTGTCGCATTACTGTAGAGAGCCTCCCTACTCAAATTATTCAGAAAACAAAGTACCTACCTATTGCGCATATTGTCATCCTACCTCACTCTTAAATTCGTTTACACTTGAATCCAGTTTGCTCTAGTTTGTGCAAACACATACGCACACATTTTAAATTTGCGCCAAAAACCTGATCTTTTCTGTCCAACACAGTCCTCCTCAGCAGCAGTAAACACTTCTATTGTTTCTAATATTCTGTTTTCATCTTTTCGATGTAGTTGTGGGATTGGTTCATACCCCGCCCAAGCTAGCACTCAGACTCACCATCATTCCAGTTTTGGTTTTCAAAGTGAAAAGTGGCATTTTTCGGTTGAAAGTTTGGTATTATATTGACAATTGTTGTGATAGAGACACTAATAAATATAAAAAATAGTAAGGAAACAAAGAAAGGCAATAGGTATTGTGTTTGCAAAAGTTCGAAACAGAGTGTTTAGTAAATTCCAAATAAAAGCGCTTTATTTATTTTCAAGTCAAAAGAAGTTTTGGTAAGTTTAGTTAATGTCGAATTCATTACATACATTCATAAAAAAGAAAATCGCTACTTTTTTAATTTCCTAAATACCCAAAAAAGAATCGAATTTAGTACAGAAGCACCATCTGAACTTAAGTTGCTATCTGTCAGTTTATGAACGACCATCTAACAAGAATCGTCAATTTTTTTTTTTACTCAAAAACATCTAATTTACTTGTCGATTTTACTTCGATTAGTTGTGGCAACGTCGAGAGATAAATTTTTATGGTCGTATTTTTTTTTATGGTCGTCCATCTTTATTAATAAAGAAACAAGATCCATGACAACTTTTCTTTTTATTCATTTTATCTTCTACTTACCATTTTGCATCCGAAGATAAACTTCTTCGGGAACTTCCACCACGACAGACTCTCCCTTATAGTTGTACCAGTAATTTTGCATTTTCTAAAACAAAAATAAAAACAAGGACACACAATTTCACCCACTTAGGAGAACACACTAAAGGGGAGATTTTATTGCTTCTTTAATTTTGTAATTGCAATTAAACTAAAAAAAAACAAGGGGCAAATTACACAAATTTCATAAATAGACAGAAGATATTTGTACAAGTTTTGATTTTAACTGTGAGGGAATAACACGTTTATGTTTATGCAACTTCAATAAAGTTTCAATAGCAAGTGAAAAAAACATATGTTTTGACAAGAAGTACAAACTGAAGTTATGATTTTCAGCTGCTTTTTTTCATCTGAAAATCTATCACCCCTGCTCTGATTTTCGTTCGGATACCATATCCTCCCGTTTTAGAATTTTTGCGGTTCTCAATTCCGAATCCGTACGTTTTCAATTCGCTTATCATTTTGTTAGCGGAATTGAATCCGGTTAATGAATTCTGTAGAACATTTTTTAATGCTAGAAATGAAAAATAATAAACTTATATTAGCACTAACATGTACTAAAGCTGTAAACAGTTCCAATGAACACAAAAATTAAATTTTCAACACGTTTTTGTGACAAAAAACCAGTAGTGAATCCGTTCGGAAATAAGAACACACTTTTTAAATCCGTACGGATTCAATTTCGGTTTTCATTTTGAATCCGTACGAACATCAGAACAGCCATGTATTGTATTATTTTGTATTTCTGAATACAAAGCAAAATGAATTTAAAATATTTTTATAGATTGTGAAATTGATCGAGAGGCACTTTTGACAATCACCCCATTACATTTGGACCGTTTTTTTGTCTTATACAAGGACATACCCATTGGAATCCAAATTTTATTCCAGCAGCAGCTAGAGATTTGGCAAAAGCTGAACAAAACTAAGTGAGTTTATTTTTGTATCTTAAATGTATATGTATGTAATAAAATAAAGTTTTTCAGGTGTTTCCCAGAAACAAAAATATACGTATATATTTAATTTTTTTTAAATTCATAGCGGTTTTTTAATATTTATAATGAAGTGTTATTTGTGTACTGTAGAGACAGACTGTGTTAGATCCTTGGTAGCCCATTTAAGAATTTTCCATTCTCTTCGTGCAGACAGTATGTATAAATGTTGCGAAAATGCATGTGACCAAGCTTTTGGCAACGTAAATAGCTTTAGAAAACACTTAAAAAGACAACACAAATCCGAAGATCTTCCTGCAGATGGTCAAGAAAATAGTCACCTAATTTTAACTGAGGAAAAAAAAACCAAATTGCAATCAAATAATGATAATTTAAATTTTTTTCCGCCCTTGCCTGTACTAGAAACATATACAGTACCTCACACTCAAAGTGGGACACCTAAGAAATAAAATCTTCAATAAACTTCTTTACGAAAAAAAAATGCAGAGTTGCTCACTTTTTTAAATAATTTTTATTTTTATTGCTTAATATTGACCTCAAATTATTATAAAACAAAAAAAAAATATCAAAAAACAACCCCAATTTGTTTAAAAAAAAGATGAAAATGATCTGTCTAGTATTTTTTTTTTAATGTAGGTCACACTCAAAGTGGGACACCTGCTGTTTTCTAAGAAAACTTACTGTAATTGCCACGTTATCTATATTATTTAGTTGCAGTTTTTGTAGAGCTTTCATTGTGATAGCATTAAAAAAAAAAAATCGAAATGTCAAGGCAAACAACCTTTGAAGAAAGGCAAATTGTGATTTTCAATTACCAAAAAGGAAAATCCGTTCGCAAAATAAGTAAAGTTGTTAAGAAAGTAAATCTATGGTGTTTAGTGTAGTAAAACGGTTTCGGGAAGGTCGAATAGAAAATAAACCAGAAAGTGTTGAAAGCAAAAAAAAAAAATTGCGATAGAAATGTGCGGTTTCTTTTAAGAAAAATAAGAAGTTATTCTTTGCTGTCCTCAATTGGCCTTTAAAAAATGTTAAAGGACACTTAAAATGTTGACTTAAGGGCAGAAAGAGCTCGGCGGTTTGTTAGGAGAAACGAATTGAGTGGCTGAGTTGCGCACAAAAAGCCGTTAATATCAGAAAAGAATAGTCGTTTAAGAATGCAATTGGCCAAAGAGCATGTGACATCAGAATCAAAAAGATTAGTTTTGGTTTCGTCCGTAAAATGGACTTTTAATGAATTGACCGAATTAAGATTGAAGTTGGAGAACAAAATGCGACTTACCTTTGACCAGAAATTCATATCCTTTGTCACATTTTCTTCGGCGAATTGCATTCTTAAACGACTATTCTTTTCTGATATTTCTTTGGCCAATTGCATTCTTAAACGACTATTCTTTTCTGATATTAACGGCTTTTTGTGCGCAACTCAGCCACTCAATTCGTTTCTCCTAACAAACCGCCGAACTCTTTCTGCCCTTAAGTCAACATTTTAAGTGTCCTTTAACATTTTTTAAAGGCCAATTGAGGACAGCAAAGAATAACTTCTTATTTTTCTTAAAAGAAACCGCACATTTCTATCGCAATTTTTTTTTTTGCTTTCAACACTTTCTGGTTTATTTTCTATTCGACCTTCCCGAAACCGTTTTACTACACTAAACACCATAGATTTACTTTCTTAACAACTTTACTTATTTTGCGAACGGATTTTCCTTTTTGGTAATTGAAAATCACAATTTGCCTTTCTTCAAAGGTTGTTTGCCTTGACATTTCGATTTTTTTTTTTTAATGCTATCACAATGAAAGCTCTACAAAAACTGCAACTAAATAATATAGATAACGTGGCAATTACAGTAAGTTTTCTTAGAAAACAGCAGGTGTCCCACTTTGAGTGTGACCTACATTAAAAAAAAAATACTAGACAGATCATTTTCATCTTTTTTTTAAACAAATTGGGGTTGTTTTTTGATATTTTTTTTTTGTTTTATAATAATTTGAGGTCAATATTAAGCAATAAAAATAAAAATTATTTAAAAAAGTGAGCAACTCTGCATTTTTTTTTCGTAAAGAAGTTTATTGAAGATTTTATTTCTTAGGTGTCCCACTTTGAGTGTGAGGTACTGTACCCGAAATGAAAATTTACTTAGGAACGAAATAAGCGAATTCGCAAAAATTTTGTATAACTCTGCTTCGGAATTTAGTTTATACTTAAACGATTTCAGCAATTTTAGTAAAAGAGATATTGAAAAAATTCAAAATAAAATTAAGGAAAATCTGATGAATCCAATAGTTAATTATCTCAAACATGATGAAACTATTTTATTTCCATCCAAAGAAAAATTTTGTAATACAATTTTAGATCCCTTTAAATATTGCTACAGTGATTATCAATTGAAAAAATGGTTGCAAAAAAATAACTTAATTGATAATATTCTACACTTTTCAATTAACAATGAAATTGGTCTAGTATCGCATAATGGAGAGTCTCTTTATGCTGAAATTGATACAAAAGCATTTATGCTGCCCATGAAATTTCAAATACAACGAATTTTTGAGCAGCATGATCTTTGAGAATATATTTAGAAAACGCACAACACAATATTCAAAATGATGATAACTTGTCCAATTTTATGCAAGGCAAGCTCTGGCAAGAAAAAATATCCAAATATAAAGGAGAAATTTGCGTACCATATTTTTTGTATGTAGACGATTTCGAAGTTAATAATCCCTTAGGATCCCATAAGCTTCCAATTTCCGGAATTTATTACAATTTCCCAGGAGTAGGAAGTATTTCAAAACTTCGCAATATTTTTGTAGCAGGGTTTATGAAGGCTGTAGATATAAAAAATTTAGGCAATGAAACATGTTTCAGTTTCCTTGTAAGAAACCTCTCTATTTTAGAAGAAGGTATTCTAATTAATACAGCGGACGGACCTCAAAATGTTCATTTTATCCTTGGACTCATCATAGGAGATAACTTAGGTCTCAACCAAATTTGTGATTTCAGCAAATCATTTTCCAGCAAACACTTTTGTCGATTTTGCAAGTGCTCGAAACAAATTACTCAAACACTATGCGAAGAAGCAGTAGATCAACTCAGAACTCTAGCAAATTACCATGAAGATGTGATCGAAAACGTTTATGAGGATTCGGGAATTTTTACCCAGTCAGTGTTCAATCGAATTGAATCATTTCATGTCGTCAGTAATTATTCAGTTGATGTGATGCATGATGTTTTTGAAGGCGTTTGTCATTACGATATTTGCCACATTATAACATACTATACAGAAATCGCTCAGATATTCACGCTTAAGACACTAAATGATCGAAAAAAAAATTTTAATTATGGTTCATTAGAAGTAGGAAATATTTCAGGTCCTGTTCAAAGAACGCATTTGCAAAAATTTCATTTACAAATGACTGCAAGTGAAGTAAAGTGTTTCACGCATTTCTTACCTCTCATGATAGGTGATCTGGTGCCAAATAATGATGAAGTCTGGAATTTTTTCAAAATTTTGCTGGAAATAATTGACATTTTGTTATCAAATACAATTAACAGTAAAACTTTAACTCTCCTTCAAAGCCTCATAAAAGATCACCATTCCAAATATTTACTTTTATTCAAAGACACTCTAAAACCAAAGCATCATAATTTGACACATTATCCTCGAGTTATTCAGTATTCTGGGCCCCCAAAATATTACTGGGCCTTTAGGTTTGAAGCTAAGCATAAAGAGTTTAAATCATATGCTCATTCAATTACCTCTAGAAAAAATATTTCTCTAACTTTAGCAAAAAAGTTTCAAATGAGATTCGCAAATCTGTTGTTGTCATCCAAAGAGACTGATTTGGTAACAAACAGAAAATTTTCTGTTCAAAGTAATAATACTTCATTGATCTATGCCAAATTAAATATTGATTCAGCAAAACCTGTTGAATGTTATTCCCAAGTTTCATTTAGAGGTACCACTTACAAGAAAAATTTGTTCTTAACAAGATTCGGAAACGAATTGAGCTTTTTTGAAATAATTGAGATTTTCGTTATTGATGGCTGTAAAATCTTTTTTCTTGTAAATGAAATCCAAGTAATTGGTTTCAACTCACATTATTGTGCGTATGAAATAGATGAAGGCAAAATGGTGATTTCAGAAAACTTAATTTGGAATTTAGAAAACTTTATTGGGCCACCAATCAATGTAGTTAAGATGTTCAATGGAAAACTTATGATTCGTTTAAAAGAATATTTTTAAGCTTTTTCATGTTTAATGTACTTACATATAAGTTCCGAGGAATTGTATTTTTTATGAACCTAAGACCATAAATTTACGGTCCCTATTATGAGTAGCGAATCGAACGTTCGATTGGAACCGAATGTTTTTGCGAGCTTCTTTTATAGCGGTATTATAGGTTGTAGAAACAAAAACTTTGTAGAAAACTTTTTTTTCGACGTTTAAGGTATGTCAAATAAGAGAATGGACGAAGTTTAATGATAATAATCCAATAAATGAGTTTCTCTAAAACATTCGCTTCCAGTCGAACGTTCGATTCGCTACTCATAATACGGGCCTACATTATGATCAAAAATTTGAGTTTTCTATATATTGACTTGTTCAGAAAAACAAATCTGCTAACGAATGAATTTATTTATTAAATAACTAACCTTTAGGCAATTACAAAACAGCCAATAAAGTGTTGCTTAAGACCATCGAGGAAATAAAAATTGAATTAATTAAAAACAAGAAGTATTTATATTACAAGAAACATCATTGCAATGGACGAAAACCCGTCTCAAAATAATTTACATGCAATTCAGCAAGAAGTATCATATGTATACTATGACGGAATTGGAAACCAGTTGCCCGAATGTGTCGAGCTTAGAGAACTCCAGGCTGAACCGGAACTATTGCTGCTTTTAAGAAGTTGGGGATTCGAGAAACTACACCAAAAATGTATCGGTATGTCTACAAATGAATTTAAACATATTCTTGTATAAGAAACGCACTTAATTTTTTAGATCAAGAAATCGATTTATGGCATGTAGACAAGCTTTTGAACGGGTTTTCTTTGGGAAACATTATAAAATTTGAACATTCTTTAAAAATGTGGCAAATGAATGATTTGTCCACCCTCTCAAGTGACTATAATCAAACACCAAATGAAATCCTCGCTGATTTGGTGACAATTTCATCCAGTCCAAACACTAAGCCCACGGAAATAGACTTGGAAGAAATTCTCAACGACAGCATTCAAGGAAAGGGACTGTTAGAAATGTCTAAATTAAATAAGGAGTTAAACGATACAACCCGAATCGTTTTAATTGACTTAGCAATAGAATTTATGATAAAAAGAAATATCAAAATGTCCGTTGCCTTGGCGGAGGACTTGGCCACAAAAATAAAACTTTTATTCCCTACGGAGACCCAGGTAAAAAAAAACTAATTTTTTTCTTAAAATAATAATCTTAAAAATTATATCGCTAGGAACTCTATTTTATTAGACAGCCGGGAAAGGCTCCTTCCGGCAAAATATACGCCAAGTATTATAATAAAATTAGAATTTTGAAAAACAGTGGTCTCTTTAAAAAGTCTGGGACCCAGCGCAAATTAAAGCTACGAACCGAAAATAAAGTCGAGGAAGCGAGTAGTAGTAGTAAGACGGAATAAATGAAAAATCTTTTGAAAAAAAATACTGGATTTTTTTTAAAAATCATTAGTTCCGGAGGCAGATGAAGAACACCTTGAAGCAATCTTATCTGGGAATTGCTCCTGGGTAGATTTGGAAATCCATTGGGCAGCCACCTCTCAACTTCGACTAAACGATATCAATAATGCCACAACAACACAAGAAATATTGGCGAAATGGAAGGACTACAAGCGACCATTGGGATATAAATTGGTAAGTATCTCAGTAACTTCAATTATTTGTTAGGAATGTAACTTTTTCTAAGTTTACTTCTATATGTATATTTTTTTAAATAGATCAACATAGACTTCGTGGCAATGTACCCTGACTTGCCCGATTTGGAAACAAAATGTTCAAATATACACGACCGCATTATTGAAATGCTGCAGTCAAAATTAAAAGATGGAAGCAATACCGACCTTTTGAAAGAGTTGAGAGATGCACCCAATGTTTCTGAAAGTAAGTTGGCTAAAACGAACACTTTTTGTTTATTTGTTTATCATTTTCTAAACAAAAAACATCTTAGACTGCCATAATTTAATGTTCTAACAGATTTATTAAAGCAATTACATTTAAAATTTTTTATTCCTAGTAAATAAGTATGTTTTTTTTTCTTCATAGATGGTCGATACGCCAGCATTTTTTATTTGCTCCATGCGGTCTTCATCCCAGGTAAAATGGTTTTAAGTGAAGGTTTGAAAAAAATTCACAAGAAATATACCATAAAAGACTCGCAAAACTCATTTTTAATCATTGGGCAAACTCCGGAAGAGATTGAACAGCTTTTAGCAAAATTGCAAGACAAAAGAAAGGCGATTCAGCCTTTATTGTTAATAATTGGCACCATCCTCAAACCAAAAGATGTCTTGCTTTATTTCGATGGCATCAAATACAAGTTTCACACCTTCACACATGCCTTGACGACCTGCTTTCAGATATTTTATGTATTTAATTTAGAATACCCACCAGCAGCGTCGCTCGTATGGCGGTTTATACAAACATTTTTTTTTAATTTAAAAACTAAATATGATAAAAATCATCATTTAATAGCTCAAATTTGTAACGATTTGAAAGTTAATGACAATGTAACTACAAATATTGAATCTCAAACTGTTTGATTCAATTTTTATTTCTAAAAAACTTGTAACTTGTATGAAAATGTATGATATAATTTTAATTACAGTAAAATCCAACCCTGATCTGAAACATACTTTTTTAATGCAACGTTTTATTTATTTTTAATTTTTTCAATTTTATTTTCAGCTTATTCATTCAATTCGTTCATTCATTCATTTAAAATTTTTTTCTATATTTTTTTCATAAGGCTGTGGAAACTTACACGAAGATGACTGCTTGCATTATGAAGCAGTGTTGCTCCTAGGGCTAATGGCGTATGGAGTATCACGTATAGCGAATGGAGTATGGAGTATGGAGTATGGAGTATGGAGTATGGAGTATGGCGTATAGCGTATGGCGTATGGCGTGCGGCGAGCATTGTTTTATTATTTAAAAACTTAATAATATATAATATCCTATCACATTATAAGTCATCAATAGAAATCATATTAAACTAAAAATATTAAACTTAAACTGTTGTTCGATTCCATTTAAAGCTCTTGTATTTATATGTATGTATGTATATGTATATGTGTATAAATGATAGCTCAGTTCCATAAAGAAATAGTCCTTATTAATAAAATTTTGAAATTGAAATGTTTTCTGGTTTTTTTTTCAATTTTAATTATTTTCAGGTAAATCTTCGGGAAGATCATTCTTTCACTTT
Organism: Melanostoma scalare; assembly: GCA_949752695.1. Lineage (NCBI taxonomy): Eukaryota > Metazoa > Arthropoda > Insecta > Diptera > Syrphidae > Melanostoma > Melanostoma scalare. Next base: position 156,340,760 of record OX456984.1, on the reverse strand, counting down.
TTATCATTTTCAGCTAAATCTTCGGGAAGGGCATTTTCAAAAATAAAAACTTTTGTTACATGCCCAAAAATAATTCGTTACATTAACAAAAATAGTTTGTTACATGAACAAAAATATTGTGTTACATTAACAGGATATTTTTGTTGATATAACAAAATTTATTTGTTAATATAACAAATTATACCTGTACATATAACAAAAAAAATATGTCATATTGACAAAAATATTTTGTGGATTCAACAAAAAAATTTGTTATATTGACAAAATATTTTTGTGGATACAACAAAATGTTTTTGTTAATATGACAAAAAAATATGTCACATTGATAAAACGTTTTTGTTGACCTGACAAAAAAGTTTGTCATATAGACAAAAATGTTTTGTGGATTCAACAAAAAAATTTGTTATATTGACAAAATATTTTTGTGGATACAATAAAATGTTTTTGTTAATATGACAAAAAAATATGTCATATTGATAAAACGTTTTTGTTGAGCTGACAAAAAAGTTTGTCATATAGACAAAAATATTTTGTGGATTCAACAAAAAAATTTGTTATATTGACAAAATATTTTTGTGGATACAACAAAATGTTTTTGTTAATATGACAAAAAAATATGTCACATTGATAAAACGTTTTTGTTGACCTGACAAAAAAGTTTGTCATATAGACAAAAATGTTTTGTGGATTCAACAAAAAAATTTTTTATATTGACAAAATATTTTTGTGGATACAACAAAATGTTTTTGTTAATATGACAAAAAAATATGTCATATTGATAAAACGTTTTTGTTGAGCTGACAAAAAAGTTTGTCATATAGACAAAAATATTTTGTGGATTCAACAAAAAAATTTGTTATATTGACAAAATATTTTTGTGGATACAACAAAATGTTTTTGTTAATATGACAAAAAAATATGTCACATTGATAAAACGTTTTTGTTGACCTGACAAAAAAGTTTGTCATATAGACAAAAATATTTTGTGGATTCAACAAAAAAATTTGTTATATTGACAAAATATTTTTGTGGATACAACAAAATGTTTTTGTTAATATGACAAAAAAATATGTCACATTGATAAAACGTTTTTGTTAACCTGACAAAAAAGTTTGTCATATTGACAAAAATATTTTGTGGATTCAACAAAAAAATTTGTTATATTGACAAAATATTTTTGTGGATACAACAAAATGTTTTTGTTAATATGACAAAAAAATATGTCATATTGATAAAACGTTTTTGTTGAGCTGACAAAAAACTTTGTCATATAGACAAAAATATTTTGTGGATTCAACAAAAAAATTTGTTATATTGACAAAATATTTTTGTGGATACAACAAAATGTTTTTGTTAATATGACAAAAAAATATGTCATGTTGATTAAACGTTTTTGTTGAGCTGACAAAAAAGTTTGTCATATTGATAGAACATTCTTGTGGATTCTGTGGATTGTGGATCTTAATAATTGATAGAAAGTTTGTTGATATAACAAAATGTTTTGTTATATTGATAAAATAATAAAATTTTGTCACATCAACAAAAATAGAGAGAGAATTTGTTTGAGAGAGTTTTTTGAGAGTTTTTTTGTAAATTTTTATCAGCTTGATAAAACGTTTTTATTGGACGTATTTTGATAAAAAATTTATCAATATGATCACGTTTTTGTGATATTGACAACGTTTTATTTTCAGTGTAAGTTTCTGGATCACCATTGGGAATACCCTAAAGGACCTTGGGAACGAATACATATAGACTATGAGGGACCCTTTGTTGGAATGATGCTTCTCATAGTGTCTGACGCGTATAGTAAGTGGCTTGAAGTCAAGCCAACCAGTTCTATGACTGCCAGTGCGACCATATCCATTTTAGACGAACTGTTCGCTGCGTATGGCGTCCCAACGATGATTGTTTCAGATAATGGCGCAAACTTTACATCAGCCGAGTTCAAAACATTTTTGCAAGCAGTTGGAGTTAAATATCATAAGTTGACAGCTCCATATCAGCCATCAACCAACGGACAAGCCGAGCGGAGTGTGCAAACTATTAAAGATGCATTAAAAACTATGGAAACGACTAAGAATTCTTTACAATCAAACCTGAACCAGTTTCTCCGCCAATACAGAAAAGCACCACATACCACCACAGGTCAGTCGCCTTCTCAGTTATTTTTGGGACGCTCCCTTCGGACTCGTCTAGACCTTGTTAGACCCGAAGATGTATACATGAAAGTAACTGAAAAACAAAAGGCAGTATTTATGCCCACATTTCGTGGTTTTCAACCAGGTCAATCAGTCATGTTCCTATCAAATAATTCTCGTATGGATAAGTGGCTTCGTGGAAACATCAGAAACCGTTTAGGAGACCTCCACTATGAAATAAGTTATCTGGGTAGACAATTTAAACGTCATATTGATCAAATCCGCAGTGGTACCGATAATTATACAAGTGACCAAAATATCATGGAAAAATCTCATCCACCTCAAATCGACAATTCAATCGACACTCACTCAAATCAGTCTTTAAGTCTATCACATAGTCAAGCACCTCAACAGCATCTCAGCTCCGAAGATTCTTCACATCAGCAACAACCGAATTTAGTACCACTATGTAATGACAGCCCTGCAGTTGGAGTAACCAATCAGCCATCAGCCCCAAGTTATACGTGTACACCTAGTACGACACCACCGACAGCTCTTCGTAGATCAACAAGACTAAGGAAACCACGAATCATATTTTCACCTTAATCAGAGAAGGGTGGGAAGAATACTGTGTATTCACCTAATACAATAGACTTTATTTCAAATGATCTAGTAACTTGTTTCCATGGTGATACATATCGTTTTTTCATTATTATATCAAATCATTCATTCTTTTAGATTTAGTCATACATTCAAGTTATGTAATAAATACTTTTTTATAAAAGATAGTATTCTTTAATTACCATATATAACAAATAGGTCTTTCGAATGACATGTATTTTTCTTCAGATGACAGGGATGTGTGGTGATTTCGTGGTTTAGCGTTTTTTTTAGAACTTTAGAACCCAGGGGTCGAATAACCGCATCAGTGATCGAGTGAGTGAGTACTATTTTTCTTTCAAAATTCATTCTATAATACACAACACCAGCAATCATCATTTCGTTCAAAAACTGTTGAAAAAATGTCAAATTTTTGTCTTAAAGTGCTCGATAACTCGAGAAGTAATGCCAAAAGCACTTAATTCAGTCACGTATTGTATTGCTCGGTGGGGTGACTCGGTTTTTTTTTTTTACAACTCGTATGGTTTTCAAGGAAACTTGGGTCAACCCTAGTAGTGCAGTCATTGAAGCATTATTGCTCCGAATTTTTTTTACTGTGAACCGATTTGCATGAAATTTTGGAATTAGGCTCATCTTAGGCTCAAGGGGTGCTTGCCACCCCTTCTCGGGGGTGAATTTTTTTTTTTTTTAAATAACCTCGGATGTCGATAGAAGGCCTAATTTTAAGCAAAAAATCAAATATAAAGTTTTTCATTAAGTCCAATACTTTTCAAGTTATGGGCAATTGAAGATTCGCAATTTTTTCACGTTTTTCATCTATTTTTTGCAAAATATCTCCAAAACTATACGTTTTTCGCTTCAATGACTGCACTATAGGTAAAGTTTAGCGAATGGACCTTATAATTTATGTTTTGCGATGAATTTGAAATCGAATTGAACGTGGAATCAATTCAACTATGTAACTAACATCAAATGTTACTTGAGATTTGACTCCAATGTTTTCAAATGTGTATTTTTACTTTAATAGATTTTAAATTGACCTAATTTTCCGAGCTAGGTCACAAAATGTTTATTGTGTTTTTTTTCTTCAGCTGACTTTTGGCACCAGCTGTTTCAAATTTTTACACAACAACCTTCAGATGCTGTGGGGTACTTATGGGGTTTTCCAATGGCAAATAGAATTAATCTTTTTTTGATCTAAATTCTTCAAACTGGTAATTTTGACACTGTTTACGATTGATTGGCAAAAAATAGATGATTTTTACATGTAGAAAAATTATTTTGAGATGACAATAGGTCCGTTCGTTGAACTTTCCCCAGGGTTGATCCAGGTTTTCTTGACAACCATATGAGTTGTCAAAAAAACTTGGGTTTTCCAGTCCTCAAAAAACACTACACCACAAATCACCACACATCATTAAATAAAAAATACATGCCATTTGACAGCCCTCAAATCGCCACAGCAAAAAGCTAGGGCGAGTTTGGGGAAAACCTATGGCAAACCTATGGCTCAAAAAACACTCAATTTGACATTCAGGGCGAATTTAGGTTTCTCAAAAAACGCTTTGTGGCGACCCTAGGGCAACCCCAGGGCTTCAACGAACAAACCTAATTAAACATGACGTAACGATGTTTAGAAAATACGAAAAAAGTTTGTCCTGCAATTCTGTCTGTCTGTCCGTATATGGATCTACAGCCTGCACCGATGGAAAAAATTTTCTTCAAAATTTGCAGTTGACGTCTGTAGAGCAGCCTTCAAAGGAATTTTTGGAATTGAGTCTCTAGATATTGAAATAACGGTACCTGCCATACAACCGATATGGTAATACTAATTTTTCTTGAAAACGGCGCCAACGATTTCGATAAAATTTTGTGTTAAGTATGAATTTCAGATTGTCTTTCTTATGATGTAAAATTTTTTTTCGGAAAAGTCTAAAAACGGTATCTCCTAACCGTACGTTCTTCTTCTTCTTTTCATTTCCGGCGTTACGGGTAGTGATCTTGAAGCGATCACAACTCTCCCACTTTTCTGCTTCACACTAGTGATCCGCCTATGGGGTACGCCGCGTTGACCTCAGCAAGCGTCGGCAAGCCTCCCGGTTTTGGATTGTTCCATGTCTGAGGCCAACCAAATGCTGCTGTTTTTGCATTTGCTTGTACCAGGAGTGTTTTGGCCTGCCTTTTCTTTTTCGTCGCGAATTTGTTGAAACGTTGTACGATATTGCCTTTTGGACGGGGTTTTGCGGATCTCTCCTTTGAACATGACAATACCAACTGAGCCGGTCGTGCTGAATTTTGTCCAAGATGGTACTTTTGACATGAATGCTTCCACGGATCTTAGTACTTCTAAGTCATCCGAAGCATCTTCATTTCGGCTGCCGTCAATTTGCTCTCATACTTTTTGTACTTGTCCAACATTGTGAACCGTATGTCAAAGCTGGACGGACAACTGTTGTGTAGAGTCTTCCCTTCAGCGTAGGGGGCATTTTTCGATCACAGAAGATATAGCGGAGTTTTCTCGCCACTTCATCCACCCAACGCTTACTCGATGGTTGATGTCGTAATCACAAGTTGCTTCACTATTGATCATAGATCCCAGATATTTAAACTTTTCACACTTGGGAAGCACATTTCCATTCAAATAAATGTCTGGAATAGGCTTGTCTGGATCAGAAAAAGGGCAGCACAGGTATTCAGTCTTTTTAGCGCTAATACGGTACCCATTTCCTTCCAAAACATCAATCCAAACGTCAAGTGCTCGTTGCAGGGATGTAGAATCCTCGCTTATGATGGCTCCATCGTCAGCAAAGAATAATTGTTGTAGGTACTTTATTGTCCGTTACTTTTCCTTCGAGCAAATAACACAGGTCTACAAAAAAATTTAAGTTGAGAGCTGTTTTGGTTTTTTTGTGACACACTTATGTTTTTCGGTGTGCTGAATCTGAAAATGACTTTCATTTGCACGTAGAACGTCACGTTTTCTGACAATATAGGTATCCGTCTAATATATGGTGCAGTGAAAACACCTTCTATCAACTTTGCCTCCGAGAGGCCTGGAAACTTTAATATCATATTTGAAGCAATTTCCATCTCTTAGAAGTGACTTTACAACTTGCTTCATCAGTTCCAGCTTTATATGAAGCGGCAGTAAAAAAAATTTATAACGAGACAACAAAGCTATATGCAGAGCGTTCTTTTCGCCAACCTTAAGCTCCCACGAACGCGAATACTTTTTGGTCCAGTCTCTACTATCCCATAGACACAAAAAGTAATAATAGTAATTATACAATACAAATGTACTTATTTATTTATGACTTCAAATTAGCTAAAAAAAACAATTTTTTAAGAAAATTTTTGGCTTAGCAAAGTAACCTGACGTTCTAGAAGTTTTTCCGTATTTTTTTAGTTTTCAGAACACCTAAATACATAGAAATCAGTTGAAAGCATCCAGACAGCTTTTTCTTTGTAGACCTGTGTAATCTATAGTACCGTACGTTATCAATTTAAAATAATTTGGTTATTCTGAGCATTTTGATAGTTCAAAAATCTACACACTCCCATGCCCTTTTTACATAAATGCAAACGTTTCACCAAATGTACGAAGTGAGAGATTTTATATACCTTTAAAATCACCATCTTTCTAACACCGAAAAATAAAATAAAAAGAGGTTCTTGCAATCGTTTTTTATGTAGGGAATTATTGTAGTTTTTGTAATTTTTATTTTATAATTTTTCTTCTTTCACGGCTCTGCAAGAAAATCTGAGAAAGATCACAGCTCTACCACTTATCTAGGTTAGGTTAGGTTAAAAATGGCTGTCAGGAATACAACTGACACACTTAGACCAATATTAGGTCCATTGTGATACCATAAGAATTATGCGAGGGAGTACCTCACTTAACAAAACCATTTGGAGCTTTTGATAAAGCGAAAGAGATACAGGCTATCTGTGTTCGCCAGATCGCTTAGCCTTAGATTATCAAGGAATTCCTAGATGCAGTTTTCTTTTAAAGGAGAGTACAGGACATGAGCAGAGGAGGTGTGGGATTGTCTTTTTCTCCTCCTCATCTGGCAGAAGTAATAAGAGGAAACGCCGAGTCTTATGGCATGTCTTCCTGTCAGACAATGTACGGTAATTACCACTTATCTGCTTCATATACAACTGTTTCACTTGCAGAGTACGCCACGTTGACTTCAACAATCGTCAACAATTTGCCTTCAATGGTCATAGCTTGCATCGGAAGCTGTTGCACCAAATCTTCTTCTGATGCTTCAAAAAATATTAGCACTGCATCAATGTTCAACATACTGGCGCCATAACTCTACAGTAGATAAGATAAGTGTCAACCAACTCAAATCTCAAATGTTCATAATTAACTGTAGGTACTAAACTTATTTTCTCGCATTCCATTTCCCATACATGTGTATGTAGACTTACCTATTTTTTGGGGAATTTGTTGAATTCCACTCTTCTCTTTATTTCAACTTGTGAAGAAATTTATGATTCATAATTATGTGGTATCTTCTGTGTTAACAAATATCGTTGTATTACTAAGAACGTGTACAACTAAGCCCTCATTACTTTGCCCTCATTATTATACATTACAAATGTATTGCAGTCTACCTCTGGTGCCACCATCTATCTATATGTGAAAACAAAACGGTGCATCATAGCAGTAAATACGAAAGATGTCATACAAAGCTTTACAAATAAAAACCAGGTTGATAAGGGTTATAACATCAAACAAACCTTTGAACAATAAATCAAATCAGAAGTTGTTAAGAAAAAGTTATAATTTTACACTTGTGAGTAGGTGTTGAGATTGGAGTCTTCTGCGCGGGCAACATTCAATTCGAAGTAATAACTTGTTTTAGCAAGAGTGCAAATGACAATAGCCGTGTTTTATTGGGAATTTTATATAGTCATCTTCACTAATACGCTCAATAAAAAGCTGTACTCACTAATAGCCGTGTTTCAGTGAGAATTCATTCACTTCAGCAAAACATCGCAAAACATCGCTCATGGAAAAACAACAACTCTAAAGTGAACAACGTAGGTAAGTGGACAAAAATAACTCACTTGCAGAAGTATGGAATAAAGTTGTATAAGTGAGAACAGCGTTTTATTGAGCGCCTAAGTGAAGTGAATATAAAAATTCCCAATAAAACTCGGCTAATGCAACTTTATTACATAAACTCCTTTTACCAGCCATACCTGCTGTTCACTTCTGAACACTGACTTCTTAGAGGAATATAGAACAAGAGGGAAAACCACACACACACCAAGGCATCTGCCCTCGAACTGACTTCACAAACACCAGTTTCGGAGTCCCAAAATAAAGTGGTGTTAGTTTCGGGATCCCAAAATAAAGTGGTGTTAGTAAATTCCTTAATACGTGTATCACAGATGGATCTCGTGTTACAAAAACAACAATGTAGGCAAATGGAAGTTGCGGGGCAAGAGAGGTAATGGTATTCCCTCTTGTTCTTTATTCCTCTAAGACTGACTTATTTTTGTTCACTTTCGTTGTTCACTAATCGTTGTTGTTTTCTCATGTGCGATGTTTTGCTAACGTGAGTATAGATTCACAATAAAACACGGCTATTATCCTGTTCTCCTGTTAACGATCCACTTGAACGAGCGTTGGAAAGCTACAATCACAAGAGATACTAAATGCCTTTTCAATCATAATGCGGTAGCATTAGCATCAAACACCAGTGGAAATGAATGCCAACAAGCCATCAGAACAACAGCCTCGGAGGTTCTGGCCTCCAAAACGAGGTCCTTGGTTCGATGAAGATTGCAGGCGGGCAAATGCAGCCAAACAAAAAGCACGACATCTTCTTAATATTTAAAAAGAAGTGTACGGTTGGTTGTGATCGCATGACTTGTCCATATAATATAAAAACTGCGGGAAACGAAGGACGAGACCGGTGCCCCGTTCTGTAACTATCGCCTCGATAAAAGCAGGCGAAAAACGATGGAAAATGCAACGAAATTCTATGAATTTAGTAGAATCTCGTTCCTGTTATCACTGTTCCTTGATCGATGTTTATCGATGCGATAGTTACAGAAAAGGGGCACGGGATACTTAAAATTACGGACCCGTGCAACGCCGGGCGGCTTAGCTAGTAGTTATATTAGTAAAAAAGAAAACAGACAAATTTACAAGGAGAAAAGAAGGAAAGAACACCGAATTTTCAAATAGAAAATGAAGCAGCATGAGCAGTGCTTGAAGTCTGAGAAAATTACGAGATGCCATTATAGGAATGATGTTTAATTAAATGTTAACCATATAAGGTCAGGGTGGAAAACCTCGAAGCCTGAAAAATCCAGCAGGAAAAGATAGTAATAGAATCGCACTGCTTAGTGCTTATGGATTATATGGAAATACAACTTCTGAAGTCTGTTTAGTGGGAATGAAGAAATAAATTTCACTGTCAGTCCGAATGCTCCATTTAACTTGGGCAGAAGGACAGTATTTATTCATCATTGATGAAGTATTGTCATCAAACTAGGACAGAGACTATCGATGAAGTGGAATAAATGTCACAATAGACAGACAAAAAAAGGTCAAAAGGAGAACTACTCTTGTCAGAGTCGCAGCTTCTTTGGGTTGAGAAAAGTCAGTGCTCCGGCTCGACGGGTTTTCAAAAGAACATTTCAGGGAAATTGCGTCAAAGGCGAAGACCGAAGACTTCGTCCTATAGGTGGCGCAAAGGAGGGTAAAACTGGAGAGAGGTTGCCAGGAACTTTAATTGTTGACGAAAGATTTTTCTTGAGGCCCAGATTCATCTCGAACTGTAACGCCAAATTTGGTAAGTAACTAGGTATGTAAGATATGGGTTGGTTCATTTCATTTTCTTCATAGCCTTTTCATATATCTTTACCCTTGAACCCTACCCTGGGGTCCAGTGCCATTGCAAACATACATTTTCTTGAATTTTTTAAAAACTAAGCAACTCACACCAGTGCCACCCATGGAATTCTCATATTATCGCAGCAGACGTCTAAAAATCAGTCATTTATTGATTTTCGAGTGGTGCAGTTGAAAATATTTGAGCTTCAGGGTCCCATAGACCCTAGGGTAGTGATAATTAAAGTTTTTGAACAGTTTTACAGTGTTTCAAGACGAGCGAAACGATGGCCATTGGCTTTGTTTTATGGGATCTTAAATATTGTTGGTGCGAATTCGTATGTCCTCCTCAAAATAGCGTCCAATAAAACTCAAATAAGTCGAAATTTCTTAAAAAACTTAGCCTTGGAACTCATTAAACCCCAAATGGAGGAGAGGTTTACTTGGCCAAATTTGCCATCCAATCTCCAGGTCCTCATTGGAAATATTTAAAAAAAGAAGCGACCTGTGGCTGAGTCAACATCTTCAGTCACTACAAAAATTAGATGTGCCGTGTGTCCACGAGACAAAGACCGCAAGACCAAAACACGATGAAGCAGTTGCCGAAATCCACTTTGTGGCGAACATAGCCGCTCAGTGTGTCATAATTGTCTTGATGTAAACTTTTAAAACATTTTTCACAATTAAACGTTCCTATCTTTTATGTTAGTAAATAAAATTTTTAATTAAATTGTTTTTTTTAATAAATTGGGGCAAAAACCTTTTTGGGGTCCCTAAGACCCCAGGGTAGCAATAGTGATTCTCCCGGGATGGGTAGGGTTTAAGGGGAATTATTGCTCTGGAGGCCTTTTCCCACACTTGGTGTTGTCGTGGTGTCGCTCGAAACTAGACGAATTCATATAAAAAAAGATCTAATTTGACTAGGAATGAACGATACAACGTCATTTCTAGTCAATTCGGTCGTTTATTTGTTGAATATACCTGAGTTTTGTAGTTGAGACTTTACCTAACAACGAACGAGATAACGATATGAACGTTGAACCAGGTTTCCCGGCTTTTCAAAAAACGCTAAAATACGAAATAACCACACCTCCACGTCAATTTGAGCAAAATACATGCCAATTGATAGCCCGAGCAAAACGTAGTCCTACTTTATGCCGATTTGAGGGCAAACCCAGTGCTCAGGTTAAATTTTTCACAAAACGCTTTCTGGCAACCGCAGGGCAAACTCAAGGCTTCAAAGATCAAATAAAATGACACAAAATGAACCAAATACTGGATATATTTTTTAGTATAGGACTAAATCTACGTTCAACTTATTACTGACCTTGCATTCGCCGAAAAAACTAATTTCCGTGACCTTTGATCCTTTATCACGCACTGTCTTGCGCATGAAATACCAATATAAAGATGATCTCGAAAATTTTCTATCATTGGGAATTTCTTTTTGTTTTTAATTGGCCCCTTTGTACATTTTCCTGTACTGCGAGAGTGTAACGAACCGGAATCGGCAAAGATCTCTTCTCTTCTTGTTTTGTCAATGAATTTGTTGCATTCAAAATTGTCGTTTGCCTATTACAATAATTTATGACGTTTTGTTGTGAGAGACCGACTGACATCAAACGATCATACCCTGACCGAACACATCTATTAACATTAATTGTTATCAATTGAGTTCACTCAATGATTTCCAAGAACGATCCGACAAGCATCGATCGTAGCATGCAAAATTATTTGTTTGCCATTTACGTTTTGTTCTCTGTTCCTTCTCTACTGCCGCCCGTCACCCGTCATAGGTAGAGGCTGTGCGGGAAAAACCTACCCCTCGTGCGCATATGATAAGAGTTTTTGAAATAAACAAACACCCTACTCGGTGGGAAGTATAGAATCAAAATACAAAGAAAGGTCTCAAAGATCGTCACTTGCGATAAGGCAAATTTTATAGCATGACACTGACAGCCGTGTCTTATCTTCATAGCTCATCCTCATCTTGAAGAGTATTTCGCTCAAGTATTTGAAATTGATTCGGTTTCGTTGCGTTTCAAAACGCAGAAGATGCTCGACGCGAGCACATCGTTAACGCTTTCATACCACAACGCGAACATATTAATCCGGAAAAGATTTTCAAAAACCGTTCCACATTGAATTCAATTTAAAGTTCAGTGCTTCAAAACAAAAGTGCTCTACAAAGAGAAAAAAGTAGACATAAGAAATTGAATATAAAAAATATATAAAAATTAATCAACAACCCGAGTGTTATAATTAAACACGCGTACACGCGTACTTCTTGAAATGCTGCCGAAGATACTCTTCAAAACACTTTTATTAGTGGTTTTGTCTGTCGGTGCCGTTGTATCTGTTAGTATGAATCATTACTAGATATTGTGGATCAAAATAACACTACTAATAGATGCCTTTTGTTATTTCCCTTGCTTGACACATTTTATTGTGTTTTCCTTTTGTTTTATTTGTTTTGTGAAGTTGTTCCTAAATTTAAACTTAAGAATTAATTGTGTCGAACTTCTGGTGTCAACGACAGACGAAAAACCAATGTTTACTGTTTAAATGAGATTACTTTTTGTATTTTCAAAAGTGACACCACATTTTAGAGTGTCCCTTGGAGAGTCTCTAATGAAAAAACATTATGTTCGGAATGCGCACTAGAAGATGTGTTGATTGATTCGAGCTAACAGAGTGTTTCCGACCTTTGCATCCTTTGTCTGTTTGATGTGTGGCAAAAAAATCACACACAAAAAAATAGTCCCATCTGATGATTGATGAACGCGATGTGTAAAAAAATTTTCGGGTTTTTTTTTTTCGCAAATCGCTGACGTATTGTATCGAGTGAATTCAGTGCAAAGGAAACAGAACACAGATCATTGCTTTTATGAAAATTTTAATGCGGACGTATTATTTTAAATACCCTCTTTTTGAACACTCCTCTCAATAATCTGTAGTAGAATCTTCGTTGCATGAAGCATTCTACTCTATCGTCACACATTTCCTTTATGAAAACTCTCAACAAGGTGCAAAGTTTAGATTTCATATTAAGATTCCAGGTTAAGGCTTAGAAATAATATAAAAATCTATTGCGCTTTCATCTAACACTGTCTGTATTAGTCACTCAATTGAAAAAACATTAATTCAGTATTTTTTGAAGCTTTGGGAATTATGTGGATTGTGCAGTAGGACTTATATAAGTGTTTGTAAAGCGTCTGTACGATTCCCAGAGTCCCACAGAGACGAAAAAAATTAGTAATTTCGAAAATAACGAGCCCTTCCCGCAAAATCATCGTAAGCGACATTTTAAACAAAATGTTTTTTTTTATAAAATTCAAAAGTTTACATTGTTTCGCAATTTTCTGCATTTTTACTTTTACATTATAACTGTTTTACGACAAGTTACAGCAAAAATAAATTTTATCGTAAGCGACTGACCTCTGGTACTTTTCCTTTGAATGCTTGTGATACAAACAAACAAGAAACGTCTTTCTGTAAAATTTTCTTTTTGTCGCTTACGATAAAATTGCGGGAAGGGCTCGATAAGTGCGTCCCAGTAAAAAGCAAATCATTATCCCAATCCCTTTGCATTTCAATCACGGTTTTGTGATTGAAGTGCAAATTTAAAAAAATTTGTATTCTCTTATCATACAACTTCTAAAAATTCGAGAGCGTTCCATTCCAAATGAAATTTGTGAATTGGTAATAAAAGAGTAGCGTAAGGTTCTTTTTTGTCGCATACTATCATTAGGTTTGTTTGTTGAAGCCCTAGGATCGCCCTTCGGTTGCCACAAAGAAGAAACCTAAAGTCACCCTGAATGTCAGAATGAGTGTTTTTTGAGCCCTAGGGTTGACCTAGGTTTTCCCTCAACTCGCGCTAGGTTTTTGCTGTGGCGATTTGAGGGCTGTCAAATGGCATGTGTTTTTATTCAAATGACAGGATGTGACTATGCGTTTTTTGAGGACTGGAAAACACAGTTTTTTTTGGCAGCTCACATAGTTGTCAAGAAAACCTGGGTCAAACCAGGGTAAAGTTCAACAAACTAACCTATTAACTCAGCAATGGATTTTACCATTGAACACAAAAACAAATCAATACAGAGCACGTTTAGTTCTACAAATTGAAATAAAAGTATTTACTTTTGAACTTATAAATTGATTGAACCGTGTTTTTATCAAGCATTTATTTTTATTCTTAAAAAATGAGTCAAATCTAAAAGCGACGAGTCAAGCTTAAAAACACAAGTTCCTTTTGACTCAATTGAGTCCCTGTGATAACACTGCTGCTGAAGCAGTGGCTTAAAAACAAAAACAAATAACAAGACTTCATTGAATATATGCCGTAAAAAATTATATTTCTTAAAGATAATATACTATAAGCATTAGTTTGAATATAAACTAAAATAAATATTGATGCAACAAGTAAAATAGTATTAATTTAAAAAATAAGTCACAAAATAAAATCCATTTGTCTGTTCTTTTTAGATAAAACACTTTTAACCTCGTCTGCTGTTATAGGTATTTCGCGATGAATATAGCAAGCAAGTCAAACCATTCAAACGATCCTGCAATGAAGTAAACATCCAAAGCTTTTCACACTATCATTAAAATAAATATATTTTTAAAAATCTCACTTCGTTGGTCATGCTTTTGTATTGTTTTTATTCTCTTTAAACTGGAGAAAGTTCCTTCGGGAGTTGACGTTGAAACCGGCAGTGTAGCTAATATCTTTAATAAAACATTAATATTTGGAAAGCTTTCTTCGGGGCAGCTATCGAACGCTTCCAATGAATTCTTAGAGGAAGTATTATTCCTTCGGATCAAATATCTCTTCCAAGTTTTTAATTCTTCAAGAACAGAAGATGTTCCGGCAGCCAAATTTGTTTGGTAAAACTCAACAGTTTCATAAATTTTTTTTTGCTGATCTGTCTATTTCTGACTTGAAAAGAACCGAACCCCTTCTAGTATGTTTTCATGGTCTGTAAATTTTTCTCCAAGGTCCGTTAGCCATTACATAGAATTCGATAAAAGGATTGAAGAGAGTAACACGAAAATATTATTATTATTATTATTATTATTATTATTATTGAACTTTATCGAAATATAATTAAATTACATATTAATAATAACATTAAAGAGCACTAGCTACCAGGGCCTTTGGCTCGTGAAAATATTCTTCTTTACTTTGAACCGAAGGGTTCGAACGATTCTTTTGTTGGTTGACTACTCTCTTATGTTTAACGTCAATGTCAAGGACTTCTGCTATTTTTTTTTTTTTTGCAATTTCAAACTCTTTCGAAAATGAGTCATCTTCCGTTCGTTTAATTTTTAGTTGATCATTTAAATCTTTGGCGAGATATACTTAAAGGTTGTTATTTCAAAAAAAAATTATATCTAAGATTAGGTCTCTATCATCAGTATTGACAAAGATATCGAATTTAACACAGGTCAGGGTACATCAAAGTTAGCCTTTTTAAATTGTCAAAAAGTGATGTCAAAGTTGAGAAACGAGCTTTACTGTAGAACAATTTTTTTCTTAGAATATGACCAAAAATCACACCCCAAAGGATAATACACGAATTACGGAACATCCTGTATAGCTCGGACCAAGTCTAAATTCACTCTTTGAAACTCACGACTTAACGGCAACGAGAGTTGGTAAATCATACTTCTATTCTAACATTTAAGCTAACCAAGAAGAAAACCTAGCGTTATTTAAGTTCTTTGCGTCACTTTCCAATGTTCTTATTTGGCCAAGAGTCTCGAACACAAACTAAAATAGCTCCTCAAAATCTTCAACTATTTGATATTTTGAGATCCGACGCGCCAGATTCAGCCTTTTTAATGTCTTTTTTTGTGGAGTCTCTTCGCTTTCGCTTATTGTTTTTTGCAGCATATCTTTTTTTTTTTTTTTTAATTAACGCGCGCATCGAGGGGTTATTACTACCCTTATAATGTTATTAAACACAGTGCGAGCATTTAGGAAAGTAGGAGAGGATTTGAAAGGAGACACCGATGCACGTTGCTTTTGAATCTTTGTAAATCGTAATGACACAGAGCCAGGTAAAGCATTCCACATTCGGGTGGTGCGACTAAAATAAGAATCTCTATACTTGACTGTACGGCCGAAGTTGGGCTCAAGGCAGAACTGATGAGCATTCCTAGCGAGGCGGGTGTTGCGGCTAAATTGTTTCAAGGGAGGAATGCAGCTGGCTATTTCACTAGAGCACTGTTTGTGGAAAAAGCGATAAAAGAGAGAGAGACAGGTGACGTTTCGACGATGTCCAAGAGAATCAATCGATGCTACGATTGAACTATCACCTATCAATCTTAACGCTCTATTTTGTAACCTATCAAGTAGGCGCAAAGATGTTTGGAAGCACCTGAATAGATATGAGAGTTATACTCTAGTTTTGGGCGGATGAAGGCCTTATAAATTGTAGCCAGATCAGAAGGGGTGAAGAACTTCAGCGAACGCAGCGTTTTTGGCGACTTCAAATATGTGGTCGTTCCAACGAAGATCATCGTTTACACACATACCAAGTACTGACAGCTTTTCGGTTTCTTCGATGCAGGTACCATTCATGGATAATGGCAATAGGGGAATGTTAAGCTTCAACGACAAGAGACAGCATTGAGTTTTCGAAGCATTAAATTCTACTCGGTTCATAAGACCCCATGAAACAATGCTGTCAAGGTCAGAATTCAATGAGCTTATCATACGCAACCGTTCCAGTTCCACATCCGAAGAGCAGGGACGTGAATTTGGAAACGAATATGAAAAGCTGAGGGTCGAGTCGTCAGCAAAACAGTTAAGCGGATTAGAAGTTTCAGACAAGAGATCATTAATGAGGAAGAGAGTCGGAGACAAAACGGAGCCCTGGGGCACACCAGCATTTATTAAGTGGGTATCAGATTTGAAGCCATCCAACACAACTTGTATTGAACGGTCGGAAAGGTAATTTCTAATCCAACGAAGAAGAGACTCATCGATACCAAAAGCACGCATTTTCGATAAAAGAGCCTGATGCCAAACTCTATCAAATGCTTTAGAAATATCAAGCGCAATAATCTTACTTTCTCCAAAACAATGTAAAGATTGGTTCCACTTTTCGGTGAGATAAGCCATCAAATCACCAGTGGACCGTTTGCTACGAAAGCCGTACTGACGGTCATTAAGAAGCTTTCGTTCTTCAAGATATTTCACAAGTTGACGGTTTATCAACGTTTCCATGACCTTGGAAAGAAGGGACGTTAGTGCAATTGGACGATAATTGGAAGGGGAGGAAGATTCGCCTTTTTTAGGGACCGGCTGGACAAAACCAGTTTTCCATCTGCTTGGAAAAATCCCAGCAGAATAGGAAAGATGAAAAAGTTTACGCAGTGGTTTTGCCAGCGTAGAAGAACACCTCTTCAGAATAACGGCGGGGATACCATCTGGACCAGCGGATTTATGTATGTTGAGATCTTTGAGGACTCTCGCAACCGAGCGAGTTCGAAAAAATATCTGCTTCATCAAAGAATTAGCAGAATCGAGCTCAGGCGGAGCTAATATGCTATGAGGAAGTGTCGAGTTGGCAGCAAATTGAGCTGCTAGCAAATTGGCTTTGTCGATGGAACTGACATACGGAGAGTCATTGAAGACGAGCGTTGGGACCGATGACGTGGTCGAGTTCTTAATGTTCTTGACAAAAGACCAAAAGTTTTTACTTCCTTTCGGACACAATAGTATTTTTTGCCTTACTTTTTGGTCATGTAAAAACTTAGTCCTTTGTATTTGAGCATTACAGATATTTCTAGCCCGTTTGAACAAATTTCGGTTTTCTACAGTAGGGTTATCTTTAAATTTTCGAAAACTACTTTCTCGATCCCTAATCGCCTCTTTACAGCTTGAATCAAACCACGAATTCTCTTTGGGGATGATACTTTTTAATCTGTGAGGAACAAAATTTCTCATGCCGTTGAGAATTACGTTAGATATCATATCAGCTGATGCATCAACGTTTCCGTCGAGAAAGCACAATGACCAATTAAAATTTCGAAAGAAATTATTCAGGCCGTCCCAATTGGCTTTCTCGTATTGCCACACTGTTCTTTTGGGGACTTTATCTTTTTTTACCGTGACAGAAGACGAAAAATCTACCGATATGACACAATGGTCCGATTTGCCTAAAGGAGATGATACTATAACCCTATATTTTTCGGGATGAGAAGTTAGAAATAGGTCAAGAGTATGTTGGCCGCATGGCCTTCAATATCTGGAACCCGAGTGGGCTCATCAACAAGTTGAGTTAATTCGTTAAACTCGGCGAAGATCTCAACACATTTTCCTTCGGGTGTTGTCTGGCCAGAATGTCGAAGCCAACCTGAATTGTGTACATTGAAATCGCCCGCAATTGCGATTTCAGTGTGAGGATAAAGGGAAACAATATTCTCTTTTTCATCTTTTCTTTTCGGTGTCGGGTGTATTGAAATAATTTTAAAGCTTCAATTGTGGTTAGGCAATCTCTAACGGCTGGTATTATGGTGGAAACAGATATAGCAAGGTTCAAAGAATGTGCTGAACAATGAACGTACAGATCATGCGGAGCAAATTTTTGGCGAATAATTGCCTTAACATCATTGTATCGACAAGACATATTGCTTGCTCCCTCGTACCCTTGGCCGATCAAAAAAGAATTGTCCAGATCACAACTTTGAAGATTTTCCACTATAAGCTTTGTAAGAGCATCACCTGGATTGTTAATACATAATAATGTTTATTAAACTGCTGTATTAGAGATTTTAAGCCAAAAGATTTTATTCATACTTGTCGTGGAAAATCGATATAAAAAAGAAATTCAAAAGACTAGATTATTTGCCGAAATAATACTTTCTTTCAGACGAAGTTGACTTTGTATTTTCCCCATAGAATGTAGGTATAGAATGTACAATCCTGTGAGTACTTATAAGACTGATTCACGTAGCAAGTAGGTACATACCAAATTTCAGAGTGTGTTTCCTTAACTTATTTGATTCATGACTGGTTATGTTGAACAATTTTCGTTACCAATGGGGGGGGGGGGGGGGGGGGGGGGGGGGGGGGGGTACATCTCCCTGATCCCCCTCCTACCTACGCCACTAGCTGAAGCGTACCCAGCAGCTATAAACAAAAATCAATGGCTCTATCTTAATTATACTGCCAGTGTCTCCAATAAAAAAAATAAAGGCCGCCCGAAGTTCTGAAAATTTAAAACTTACAACATGTATTTGAAGATAAGAAAAAATAACTAATTAGGGTGGCGCAAAAGAGTGAGGAGCCCCGGGGCCTAGCGCATTTCTCACAACCATGCCTTGAGAGGGAATGCAGGGGACCTACAATTTTCTGCCAGTTCCGAACGACTAATCGAGCAATATGAGTTTACTAACGGATGACTTCCCAGCGAAAGGCGATACCCGTCAAAAAACATTTTTGCCTCTATTGGGATTCGAACCACGAACCTCTGGGTTAACGGGCAGACAAGCTAACCTTTAAAAAAAAAAATAAAAGAAACTTGAAAGTTAACTTAAGAAATTTAAATAAATAAGTAAAGAAAATCAGATACCTCTTTATTGGCAGCGTTGACGTAAGTCAAAGAAGGAAAAGACAACGACTAGGGTTTTCCAAAAGTGACGGTTCAACTATTTCGTAAAGTAAACTAAACACATACCGCCGTATTAATAAACGCGAAATAGCTGGGTTAAGCCTTATTCCATGGATTAAGTGCAAAATGGTATAAAGGTAGCTTTAATTAAGTGGAAAATGGTATAATGGTAACTTAATCCATGGAATAATAATAACCCAGCTATTCCGCGTTTATTAATACGGCGGAGAGTAATTGTTTAAAGAACATTGCTTTGGTAAATCAATATAATGGTAATTAAGTTTAGTAGAGTCCTTGCTCACTTGGAAGTCTTTTTTTGTATTTTTCCGAAAGTCGCGCCATCGCCCATTGTGTAAATCCTGGTAACAGACAGTGCAATTGCTTTCGGAGGACTTGTAAATTCTTCGCGAAAATCGAGTCCCCGCAAAAATTGGATGTTTCTGGTATTAGGACTTCGAACTCAAAAGTTACAGAGACATGCTAACAATTGCCATAAAATAAAACGAAAAAAATGTAAATTCACACATTGTAGAAGTAAAACCTTCACAACTTTTGACTGCAAGATAATGTAATGCAGTAAAATTTCGCCTGGCGTTGCTTAGGTCCTACGGGATATATTGTATGGCATCGACTCTACTCACAATGTTTAGATAAAATAAAATCTGTGTTACTGACGAATATTGTAGTTTTCCAGTGTTGAAGGAATTCTGGAAATCGGTTCAGCAGTTTTTAAGTTCCTCTTTAAACTTCCCGTTACCGTATAAATACGGGGTTCAGGTTATATTGTCTATGTTTCTTGGGGATTACACCGTTGGTTTTTCCGTGGGAATATGGGGATGAAATATAAATATAGGCCATGCTACTCTGGAATAATAAAGCACTCTGACGGTGAAAGAATTTTCAGAATCGGTCCGGTATTTTCTAAGTTCTTCTATAATTGAGGTTGGGATCCAGGTAAAACTGAAGGGCATTCCTATAGCGAAGCGGGTGTTGTGTCCAAATTGTTTTAGGGGAGGTATGCAACTGGTTACTTCATTAGAGCACTATTCAATACAAGCTCTAAGTTTTTGTTATGGTTCCTTTTTCCGTTCCTAAGCGAATATGTGGAGCCTTTTCAGTACTAACAAGTAAACAAACAAACAAACAATAAATCTCTCCTTTGTATATAGTAGTGTAGGGAAATACTTTGCTCAATATTATCTTTGGAATATTGCGTCAATTACTGTTTTTGATCTTGTTGTTGTTACAGTGCGATTGCTGCACATTTTTTCGTTTTATAAAATTTCAAATCACAACAATGCTGAAGAAGTTTTTACTCCAAAAACGTTCATTGTATTTACCTAAACATTTTGAAATTGCGTAGGCTAATAGAAAAAGGGCTAATAGGAAGTTGTAGAACTCGTAAGCGTAGCAATCGCTAAGCTTCCAACGAATTTTGACGTCTTTATACTCCTTGCGGAAATGTTAATGTTAATGCGCATTCGAAACCAGCGCAGGGTATCTGGAAGTAGTACGGATTGCTCAGAAATGATATCGGACTCAAGTGGTCAAATTGTAGCTTCCAGGCGTCCAATGGACGTCACCAAGACAGCTGATAACAGGATTTGGGAATTTGGTGAGCAAAAAATCGATTGTGGAATGCTCTCTATATCATGGCGCACCATTTTGCACTAAGCAGAGGCTATCCAAATCGTTTCATCAAAGAAGTAGGTACACACGGCCTTGTAACGCCCACCGTTGAATGAAACCTGAGGCTATTACTTTTTAAGGATCAGATATACAAAAGTTATCAGGAATACTTTCTTCCGACCATATCATGCTGAATCGGTCGTTGCATGTTCCTCTCCAACTCATCTACAGCTGCCTAGAAAAGATCTATTTATGGCCATCCGCCCTTGCAGTTTTGTCTGATTTTTAAGCTTTCATGTGGTAAGCTTAACTTCTTCTAGGTTGTGAGGACGAAATTCTTTAACATTAACCAATTTGAACTGAGAATTCTGCCTGAAAACAGAATTCGTGTATTTATCGTTGCTAAGCAGTCTGCACAAATGGTTTTTAAAGCTCCTTATTAGCGACCGCGATTTTTTGCTGGCCTTTACAGGCTTCAGATCTTTTTGTCTTTGGGTAAAACTATCAAATATCATTTCAATTACCGCATCTCTCAATTGCAACAAGTTTGATTCTTTTTGCAATTTGGGCTTTCCTCCCGAAAATCTCGTTGTGCTGGTCAGAAGCAGCCCTTGTTTTCTTTTTCACTAATATTTGTAGTTAGTTCGTGCAGGTCGTGAATATTCGTACGACATCGGTAACAACTCTTCCAGTGTTACCGATGTCTTGCGTCGACTGCATCATGGTCAATTTGGTTGACGATTGATTGATCAAGGGATCGCCATGTACCTAAAGAGTTTTTTTTTTTTTTAAATATGTGTTGTTTTGAAGAAGAAATAAAACGCATATAATTCAACGTCAAGGCCAAGAACTTAGCTTTATATAATAAAAGTAAGGTTTTCCCATTATGTTTTAAAAATGATTTTGGGTAAGTGGCTGCCCGAATAAATCCCAGCTGAACGGCTCAATTTTCTAACACTTTTGCAGCATTTGTGTTCAGTAATACGGCGCCGAATATTCCCTTCCAAGGCTTCAATCGCCTCGGGCTTATCTGCGTAGACATGTGATTTCACCCCACAAAAAATAAAAAAATAAGTCCATTTAAAAGTCGAAATAGTAAAAAAATCGGCCTCACCAGCGATCTCGTTTCGAGACAATTTACGGATCGTACGCTACGCAGCGCCCAGTGATCGTGCGGCTCTTAATCTTCCCGATGAAATGGTGAATCAAATTGAGAGTGAATCAAGTGACAGGTGTCAAAAAGACAAACTTGGAAAACGTATAAAGTACGTCTAAAAAACACCCTTCGTATGAATTTTGAGATTCGGGAAGCGTGACTTACTAACAACATTATTTAGGCCCGGGCCAGATCTTTTTGAAATCCCGCTCGACATAAAGGCCGAATAGTCCGACTTCATTACTCTTCTGCAGGATCTTGAGAGCCGCAGTTATACACTCTCTTATTTCAATTCAGAGTCCTTTAGAGCGGTGAGTTTTCAGAGAGCCGCAAATGTGAGTTCACTCTATAAAATCTGAAGTCCATCGCTGATTATGAAAGTTGAATTCATCCGCCGTGACAATCTACATAAGATCTGGTAAACCGCTGGGATTTGGGCAGTCGGTCATTTCTCGCAGAGCATAATAGTGATGCTGTATTTTTCTTTGTCCCTCCCTTTATCAATAGTGACACATTTTTTTCTGGCAAGTCACGTCGTGGTCACGTCGTCACGTGTGGACGAGACCAGTATTTTACCGCGAGTTGGTAAAATAAGCACAGTTGATGTGTTCTACAAGTTGCATCATCTGGCCGAACGCTGCCACCAAGTTGACATCTAGTGTTCGTGAATAGTAGGTACACACTAAAACAACAGAAAGTAATGCAGATGCTTTAATGCACTTTTTCGCTGCCCGGTAACAAAGTCTGCCTGCCTACACTTGCACCTTAGAGGTTACAAAGCTTTACCTTGAAGTTTTTAAAAATCTCTGGTGTTTTGAAGAAAGAAAAGTTTTGGCATCTTTTTTTGAAACTTTTGTTTGAAACTTAAGCCGATATCCTAATAACGTCCTTACGATTTCGTCAGAAATTACAGCCCGCATTCGAAAAGCACAACAAAAAGATGCACACATCAAAGCTTTTACAGAAATACTCGCAAGTAGACCATATGAAAATTTCAGAATCAAAGGCAATCTTATATACAAAACTGTAAGAGGAAACGATCTGTTGGTGATACCGAAGATAATGGAACGTGAAATTATTGCAGATGCACATAACTTTGGTCACTTTGCAGTACAAAAAACTATCCATTCTATTGAACAAAACTATTGCATACCGCATTTAGAAGGCAAAGTTGGACAGTTTATCGATGGATGTGTCAAATGTATAATACACAACAAGAAGCTGGGAAAGAAAGAGGGTCAACTTTATTGCATAGATAAAGGTGATACACCGTTGCATACTCTTCATATAGACCATCTTGGGCCCATGGACGCTATATCGAAGAAGTACAAATATATATTTGCAATGGTAGATACATTTTCAAAATTTATTTGGCTTTACCCAGATAAATCAACTGGACATGAAGAAGTATTAAAAAAGTTTAATGATTGGTCGAATGTATTTGGAACACCCAGAAGAGTAATCAGTGACAAAGGGTCAGCATTTACATCTTAAGCTTTTGAACAATACATGGAGGATAACTGCATTGAACATGTCTTGAGTACAACTGGTGTTGCTAGAGGTAACGGACAAATTGAACGTGTTAACAGGTCCATTTTATCAATAATTGCCAAATTATCTTCGAATGAATCTGCGAAATGGTATCAATTTGTGCCGAAAGTTCAAAAAGCAATAAATTCACATTTCAACTGTTCTACAAAAGTTTCACCGTTTGAACTGATGTTTGGGGTTAAAATGAAAAATGAAGCAAATTGCCAAATTGTGGAATTGCTTGAACAAGAGATGGTAGAGAGTTTTAACACTGAACGCCAACAGTTACCCTGCAGCTACACGATCAAGATATGGTAAGCCATCAGCCTACATATACACTATGTCAAATTCCTGTTCGTGTTTCGGCTGTGACGTAGGCGACTTACAATTTGCCAGGCAAATGGCTTTCAATCGACATGTCATTATATATTTTCAAAATGGCACCCACAAGAAATTTGAAATTTAAAGTTTTTTCCAGGCACTCTTTTCTCTTTTTGAGGGTATTTGACGAAGCTGTCAATTTCATGGCTACTGAAACTGCTTCTCGGGTGGCTTTCAATATTCCATACCAGCTGGGTTTCAATTTCGAAAAATTTGATTGTATATGTAAGAAAATTTAAATGTATTGTGAATGGCTTACCATATCTTGATCGTGTAGCCCCCGGGTTACGTCAAGAAGCCAAGAAACAGATTCAACAAGCCCAAATAACATATAAGAGATGCCACGATAAGAAATGTAAAGGTGAATTCACTTACAAACTAGGTGATTTGGTAGCAATCAAGCGGACTCAGTTTGTTGCGGGTAGAAAGCTGGCGATTGAATATCTTGGTCCATATGAAATAATTAAAGTCAAACGTAATGGCCGTTACGATGTCCGAAAATGTGCTCAAGTCGAAGGTCCTGTTAACACATCTACCAGTTGCGACGACATGAAACTCTGGAAGTACGTTGTATAAAACCCCAAATGTAAAATATTTATTCTTCTTCTTTCCATTTCCGGCGTTACGAGTAGTGATCTTGAAGCGATCACAACTCTCCCACTTTTCTGCTTCACACTAGTGATCCGCCTGTGGGGTACGCCGCGTTGACCTCAGAAAGCGTCGGCAAGCCTCCCGGTTTTGGATTGTTCCATGTCTGAGGCCAACCAAATGCTGCTGTTTTTGCATTTGCTTGTACCAGGAGTGTTTTGGCCCGCCTTTTCTTTTTCGTCGCGAATTTGTTGAAACGTTGTACGATATTGCCTTTTGGACGGGGTTCTGCGGATCTCTCCTTTGAACATGACAATACCAACTGAGCCGGTCGTGCTGAATTTTGTCCGAGATGGTACTTTTGACATGAAGGCTTCCACGGATCTTAGTACTTCTAATTCGATCAAGCTTTGTTACTCCTGCTGTCATCCGAAGCATCTTCATTTCGGCTGCCGTCAATTTGCTCTCATACTTTTTGTACATTGTCCAACATTGTGAACCGTATGTCAGAGCTGGACGGACAACTGCTGTGTAGAGTCTTCCCTTCAGCTTAGGGGCATTTTTCGATCACAGAAGATAGCGGAGTTTTCTCGCCACTTCATCACTTCCAAATGTAAAATATTTATTAAACTATTTAAATGTTGTGTTTACTTCTTGCTTCTTGTTCATGAGCTCAAAAATATCATATTTTTTTATTGAACTTGAATTCGGGTTTAATATCTAACCCGTCAACCACGTAGCTTATTATTGAATCATTTTCAACATTTCCGAGTAGTCCAATTTTTTTCATCTCGAGAACGTACTCGTGGAAAATTTCATCCTTTCGCTTTTTTCTTTCACCCAACTGCCTATGAATTTCTGCACTACTAAAATTGCGTTGCAATTCGCTTTCAAATTGGGCACGTAATTCTTTATATTCACTTACAGCGATGGATTCTAAGAAACGTTGAGCAGTATGTGTCATCTTGCCTCTTGCTTGAACATACTTCTGTTTATCAGTAAGACCGTATGCATCTGCATTCTGCTCAAAATTTTCGAACCAATTCTTAACTGGAATTGTCTCACCATCGAAGTCTGGAATAATTTTGGAAAAATTTTCAACAGATACCTTCGGTTCATTTTGCCTAATTTCATCAACTTGAACTTTCAATGTAAGCAACTGAATAAGTTGTTGCAAGCTCACATTGCTATTTTCCACACCTTCTGGTACATTTCCATCGTTTTCTTCAGCCATTTTATTCTCTACAACCCTTATCGCTTTAGCAACAAAGTCTTCAACTTTCGAAATATTTTTCTTCTTCTTCCGCAAGTTGTATGTACCAAGAGTCATGTAACTAATAGAAAATTAGGTCCACATAGGTTGAGCCCCCAAATGTAAAATATTTATTAAACTATTTAAATGTTGTGTTTATTTGAAAAGTAAAATAAGTAAATAAACATATTTATTACAATCTTGACTTCAAAAGCAAACATAAATTAGGTTTTTGAATAAAGGCAAAGTACTTGTAAGCAAAGTGGAACTCGATAACTTAGCTGAAGATCCACAACATCACTACCATACTTTTACATTTATTATTTTCCCTAAAATTCGTCGATTTTGAGAATGTTTCATCTTTGGTTCTTGTAGGTTAGGTTAGGTTTAAATGGCTGTCAGGAAAACAGACTGACACACTTAGACCAATATTAGGTCCATTGTGATACCATAAGTATTATGCGAGGGAGTACCTCACTTAACAAAACCATTTGGAGCTTTTAATAAAGCGAAGGATATGCAGGGGATCTGTGTGTGCCAGATCGCTTGGATCATCAAGAAAATATTTTCCTAGATGCCGCTTTCTTTTAAAAGAGAGTGCAGGACATGAGCAGAGGAGGTGTGGGATTGTCTCCTCCTCCTCCTCATCTAAGCAACTTCTGCAGAAGTCATTTGAGGGAACGCCAAGTCTTATGGCGTGTCTTCCTATTAGACAATGTCCGGTGATGACATTGATTACGGAGCTAACTTGCAATCTGGCAATTGATAACAAATGTCTTGTGCGTTTTGGATCTAGACCAGGCCATATCCGTTTTGTTGCCACGCACGTGGTGATATTGTACCACCTATGATTTGTTCTATCCATTGCCTCTTGCTTTAGCATAAGTTTACATGTAGCGATTGGTATACCAATATTCAACCTGCTGGTTGAGATCGGTAGAACGGTTCCTTCTCTGGCGAGTTCATCGGCTTTGCAGTTACCCACGATATCTCTGTGCCCCGGCACCCAAATAAGGTGAATTGGTTCTTAGTAAGAAACTTAATCTCTGAAACTACATGTTTTCAAATATCTATTAGAAAAGTTCCAATTTTTGAGGCTTTTTTCATAATTTTTTGCTTTGAAATTAAAACAGAAGTAAGCAACTCTTTTCATATGGGTTTGCAACTTGACAATAAAAGTGTTCCTACTTACTCAAGCCGATCAGAATTTTCTCGTTTATAAACACTTATTTTCTGGTGTCCTACAATACAAGAGAAACCTCTTATACTTCTTATCTCTGAATAGATGCTTCCAACAACAAAAAGATTATCAGTTTTGAACCCTAACACTTGAATGTCATAAATTGCAATGACTACAAATTTTATTTAGTCATTTCAGATAACTGAGACTGTAGGTGTAATAAGAAGAGGAAAAAATAGCAATTCAAGTCAAAGATTACTGTTAGTCATTAAATAACCAACTGAATGTGTACATTTTCATTCAAAATTCAAACAGTAGGAAACGAAAAACCACATACAGAATGACTATCTTCCTTTTTATTTCCCTTTTCAGATTTTCGATCCGCATTACACTGAAAAAACAAAAACTTATCATCGGGATCCATATATAGCGAGGGAGCTGAGACGTCAACAACAGGGAATTCCCATTCCCACCTACCGCTCTGAAAGTAACCCAAGGTTATCGTCAGTTGCTCCTTATCAAAAAGAAAACCACAACGTTCAACAACAAGAACGCCATGCAAATAATGGCCGCAAAGATTATGCAAATAATCTCGATGAGTACTACGGAGGCTGTCCGTCGGGATACACAGGGTTACTCTCTTATCCGTACGATTGCCGCAGGTTTGTTAATTGCTGGAAGGGACGTGCACACATACAAAGCTGTGGACCGGGCACTGTATTTAATGGTGAAACTCTGGAATGTGACAACCCCTCCAAAGTGGTTTGCCGAGGGCTGAATGCAGCACAACCGAAAACAAATGAAGGGCCATCCAACAATCGTTTGGCTAGAATACAAGAACATAACGACGGAAGTGAGACAGTGTCCTGTCCAGAGGGACACACTGGTCTTTTGCCTCACCCAAACGACTGTTCAAAGTTTTTGAACTGTGCCAGTGGCACAATGCACATTCAGAGTTGTGGTCCGCAGACAATGTTTAGTCCACATATGATGGTATGTGATTTTGCCACTAAGGTTGATTGTACTGGAAGGGGTGGTGGTTCTTTAAGCCCTCCTCCGTCACCTGAACTGTGGAATGGAAATCGTGGTGGAAAGAAATTTGAGACTTCAACTAGAGACAATCAAGCAGCAGTGCCACAGAGAAAAGGATGGCCAAACCATCAACCACATCACCACAATCACAATCATCGCAACGGCTTCCATCATGGATTCCATCATGAGCATTCACCGAGCTTATCTGGATTTGGTTCCTTTGGACATCATCATCACAATTGTACTGAAACAAACCATAACCACCAGCAAAATTCATCACCACACCCTGGTAGCCAAACTCCACTTATCTTCCGAGACCGTTGGTCAAATATGAACAGAACTAGACCAACTGCTCCAGCGACATCTAATCACTCTTGGCCATGGAACCCAATGCCGAGCCAACGTCCACCAGTTCCTTCACAGCCTAGCTGGCAAGATCGTGGTTATTCGAGAACAACACCAACGCCAAGTGGCCCTCGAACAGGATGGGTTCCTATTCCTCCATCAAGTTGGCAGCATCATGGCACACCGTCGACGATAACTCCATCAAGTAATTATCCAAACATTGATTCTGAAAGCACACCCACTCCTGGCGATACCACTAATATTTACTATGCCCAACCTGTTGACAACGATCTGCCATCTGAGGAAGTTTTTACCAACGTTGTTGGGGGAGACATTACCGAGATCTCACTTCCAGCGCATCGAGGCACTTTTGGTAGAGGGGTTTTCGTTCCCAATACAGCTAATTCTAACAAAGCCCAGCCAATTCCTCCTCCCACTCCACCAAAAGTTGATCGAAATTTCCAAACTCCCAATCAAGCCCCGCCTGTTTTGCCACCAGGTGGATTTCAATCCATCTCACCAAATCGAAGGCCTAACTCTAAGCCCGTACAAAGTAGTCAAGTGCCTAGCTATGACGAGTCAATGGATTCTATTAACATTCCAAGTATGAGTCTTATGCCACCACTACCTGATAATAGGCAGTTCGAAGTCCATGAAGAATATCCGGCCTACGATCCTCCCCGTCGTCCGCCGTCGCTTCCTCGACAACCATCAGCTAGGCCAGTGCAAAGTATACCAAGCGCTAGTGACAGGCCTAATCCTAGTCAAGAGCCGGTCTATAACATTAATGTTCGTAGCGGTATAGATTCACCAGATTCCAACCGCAGATGGACTGATCGAGTAACGCCGTCGCCGTCACCAAAACCTGGCGACAACACAAATATTTTTTATGCACAACCTGTTGACGATGATCAGCCATCTGAGGAAGTTTTCTCCAATGTGGATTACACTCCCACGTTACACCTCCCTGCTCTTGGAGGCACTTTTAGTAATGGAGTTTTTTTCCCCAATGCTCCATCATCTCAAAATCCAAAAGCCCACGATCCTTCAATGGATGCTATTAATATTCCGAACATGAATCTCATGCCTCCCCTTCCAACTCATCCGACAGATGAAAGAAATTTCCAAGTTCCTGGACGAGAGCCAGATGAATTCGATCCCACTCCAACTAATCCCCAACCTGATGATCCTTTTCCAGACTATTCTGCACAGTATCCATTTTTTGCGATTCCAGAATATGACACTTCGTTCAATCCCCAATCTTGGGATTCAGTTGCCTCAACTCCACCTGCCCCATCTTCACTTGCACCATCTCCACTTGCCCCTAGTCAACCTAGGCCACCAAGTCGTGCACCCAAAACAAATACTAATCCTATCCTTGTTAATCCTACACCACCTCCAGGACAACAAGATATATGGATAAGAAATGACGAATCAAATTTGTTTGGAGGGATGTTACCCCCCTTACCCCCATCACCACCATCTGAAAATACACCATCATCTGTGAATCCACATTCTCGTCCAGTTTTTTCAACAACCCCTCCTCCGGGTACAAAGACAAATGTGCGAGTCTTCCAAATTTATCCTCCTCCCGCAGTTGTGCAGAACGCCACAACTAAAATTCACCCAAGTCCGTTCTATAGCCCATCATATTCGGGTGTCGCACACTCTCGAAACACAACTTGGTCCAGTTTCAAGACATCCAATCCCAAAAAACCCACACCTTCACCAAAAGTCTTATCAACAACCGCTGCTCCAATAGACAGCTTCGAACCAGATATAGTTTTCAGTCACGATGGAGGTGTTGTAGTTGCCAGTCATCATCATATGTCACCAACAACTACTCAACATCATGGTTTATCGCCACCAAGTTACAATCGAGAGTTCTACAAGCCCACGACTCCTATGAGTATTCATCGAGCTGCTCCTCTCGAAACTGAAATCAAAGATGACACTGATCAAATGCCTTTAAGTGAGGCAATTAAGCTACTCTTGCGTCCCTATATCAATCGAAGTGGAACAGTGACAGATGATATGGTTTCGAAAGCTGAGTCCCACATAATGAACTTGTCTCATTCTAATGCACCCAGCACAATAACCGCTAGCACAAGCACAACTCCTTTACCCACAACCACCCATAAAGATGTTGAAATTATCTTTGCAGGTGAACAAAATGGTTTTACACCAAGCAATATACATCCCATCCATTCCCAAGTCCAACATTTACCATCCAAATATCATGAACGCCACGATAGAAATTTCCATCAAAGGCATCCTCATCTACCGAATCCTTTTGGGAAAGAGCTTGGGGAAGCAGATGACTCGGTGATGGCAACAACTACTCCAACAACAGTGTCGTTGGAACAAACTACTCAGGTAGATCAGGTAGCAGAAGATGTATGCCAATTTGATTGTGGAAATGGTCAGTGTGTCAAGACATTTGAGGTAAGGTTCATAGAGCTAAACTTAAAGTGAGGACACGTATTATTTTTATTTTGCTTTTATGTTTAGACATGCGATGGGGTGAATAACTGTGGAAACAGGAGGGATGAGCAGCAGTGTGGCCATTTAGGATATGAAATTCGCTTATCAAACGAAGGATATGGACGGGTTGAAGTCAAAAGTAAGTAAATACTTAGCTAAAGGTTTCCTAAAATTAGCTTGAATTAAGCCCAACTACACCAAGTGTTCTTATTGGAGTGACAGAAGACACTGAAATGGAAACTAGTGGGGTACCATTCAAAAAGGCAGGCAACAGTGAATGCTTAAATAGACCTTCTTAAAGTTTGGTTAAGAAGCCTCAAATATTTTTCATCGCACCGCAGTGTGAATTATTTTGAGGGTGGTAACCCTCTTGTTTTCTCTGTCAAAATTGAAAAACCTAAGGTTCTTTGAATTCTATTTGTGGCGGATTGTTGAACTAAGTGTTGTCTATTTTGAAAAAGAAGCATCTGGTTATTACGGGCTTTAAGATCCAGCTGAAAATTTATAATTTGATAGCAAAAGCTCTATTGACAAGGTTTTAATTCAATGGCGGGCATCCCAACTAAGCAGAGTTTACGTACACACTGTTCGTGTATGAGACTTGCATCGGGGTAACGTGCTTGTGCACTTACTCTTGGTTGCTTCGAATATAAGATTTCGAACGATTTGAACCTTTCCTAAACAGCAAAAGTTTTATAATTTAATTTTAATGTAGACTCTGTTTAGGAACTTCCATGTGGTAGAAATTGGGGGGAGGAGAAAAGTAATGCAATTAAACTACACCGATGACTTTTTGAGTGCAGTTGTCGAATAGAAACACTGACTGGTGAAAAACAAGGAATAAAAATGCGTCACAAACTTGATGTTTTTATTCATCACTACGTTCACTTTAACAGACATTTTCATATCGCACTCTTTTTCATTTGCTGTTGCTTCGTTTTTGGTGTTTAAACAGCAGAAAGCGGGAAAAATAATTACATGTATGAAACTACAAAAAAGTAACATTCGGGTGATTGCATGCCTTCAATATGATATGAGTTAGTTTTTTTTTAGTTATAGAAACTTTATTTGTTTTATTCAATAGTTCACAATCATAATACTTATATCATTAGTGTAATATGGTTTGGCCTAAGGCCGTCTACCAGAATGACATTACACAAAATAATACATAATAAATGTTTCGAAAATTCAATTCAATTTGAAAGTCGCCTTCAATTATACTTGATCTATAACTCAGAGCCATCGTTGTGTATCCATTCAATTTCTCCCAACCAAGACTTCCATTTAAAATTCTGATAACATCGTTTTTGTCCATTATGTATCTATCAAAAAATCTGACACGAAATTCTCTGAGAATCGGACATCTAGCAATAAAATGGAATACATCTTCTCTTTCCTTGAGGTTGCATATATCGCACAAAATCGGTAGGTCCGGACGATGTGGAATGTAATTGAGATTGATCATTTCCCCTCTCAATTTAAATATCATACTCATCATTGAAAGCGGCAAACGATTTAAAAAGTACGAGTTACCTTGCAGGTTGTAATTGAGCTGGCTATATAACATCCTATACTGCAAAGATTGAACTTCCAAAACATAACCGTTGTCAGCTGATTTAGCTACACCATCAATTAGCTTCTCAAAGAAGTCTTTAGGATTAGCGGTTCCAATATCTGCTATACTCTGAGGTCTCTCTTTGCAATGCTCCACTCCTAATCGCTCCCATTCTTTTACGAGGTTGCATCTCCGTGCTTACTTGACTTGAGGATCAAATTGGGCAGCCTTCCTTCTTCTATCTCCAGTACTCTAAGTATATATTCGAAATGTAGTTTAATAGTAGTTACGAATAACGGTGGCATATTAGTTTCTAGATGAACCATGTAATTTGGGGTACAGTTCGGAAACCGAAAAATTCGCTTTAGAAAGTATCTTTGAAACTTTTCAACAGCATCGAACTGCCAGCATCGCCAAACTTGTGCACCATGATAGAGGAAGCAGTGGCACGAAAAATCTGTATCTTTGCGCTATGGTCCACAAACCTACTCCCAATACAACGTCCCCAAACTGAAGAAATTGCTCTCTTAGCTTCTGCTAATCTGGTCTCAAAATGCTTTCTGAAGTTTAGGTTAGAACAAATCAAGACGCCGAGGTACTTATACTCTCTAACAATTTCCAAATTCTGTCCTTTGTAGCTCCACCTTTCATTTCTCAAGTATCTACCACCACCGTCCCTGAAGATCATCATTTTAGACTTTCCGAGGTTTACATTCAGGTTCCAGTCGGTTGATCATGCGCTGCATACCCTCCACTGATTCCGCCAGAAAAACAATGTCATCAGCAAAAATGAGGCACGGTATTCGTAAGCCTCCGAAATCAATACCCCCTCCAACTTCCTCGACAATATCATTTATAAACAAAATGAAGAGCAAGGTACTTAACACACATCCTTGTCTTAGTCCCATTTGCGTTTCAAACTCATCAGAAATAAATTTTCCGTCCCAAACATAGGAAACATTGTTCTCATACATTGATCTCAGTAGATTCACAACTTTGCTTGAGATTCCCAAAGCATAGAGCTTGTAAAATAATGATTCTCGGGCAATGGAGTCAAAGGCAGCCTGGAAGTCTACGAAGAAAGCATATAACTTCTTTTTCCTGCTTTTAAAGTGATCAGCAATGTTGAACAAGGTGAAAATCTGATCTATAGTGGAGTGGTTTTTCCTAAAACCGGCTTGAAACATGTTGAGTATGTTTTTATCGTTGACCCACTTTATGAGCTGAATAACTTCACTGAAGAATTCCAAAATGAAATGCCCCTGTAGTTTTCGGGGTTATCGTAAGCACCCTTTTTATGCAGCGGATATATTATTGATTTTTTGAAACTGGTTGGCATATGATATGATCATTTCAATACTCAAGCTGCGTCAAAAATACCCGGTCAACTTTCCGTCTGTTCAGGACTGGATCACTCTGAACCAGGAAAGTATTAATTTTGATTTAATTTGAATTTTGGTGGGGGCGAAACCCCCATTTATTTGGTTTAATACAAGATATTACTCTAACTTACAATCAGAAGTTCGAAATATAGATGGGAACAGTATTTTTTATTTAGCTTCTCCGTGTGATCAAATAGAATTCATGAACTTACAATTATTATCACTATTTGATACACATGTTCCCAGTGGTGGATCCAGGATCTGGGTATGGGGGTCTATTACTCAAAATTTTATTTATATATACGAGGTTTAGCTGATTCAATCAGAAATTATTTACATGATGGTGGCGTCGATTGCTCATATATGTATGGCCAAGGATTCGACGGAGCTCCGGCAATGAGTGTCCAATTTATTGGTGCACAGGCTCATCTGAGATCGTATTTCCCACTGGCAATTTATGTACATTGCGCTGCACATAGCTTTAGTTTGGCAGTCAATGCAGCATGCGAAGTGTCAGGAATCAGAAATGCGTTAGGAACTATCGGAGCGATTGAAGCATTTTTTCACTGGCCTAAAAGACAAGACGTTCTTCACCAAGAAATTTCAAAAATGACAAACAAAAGTGAGAAAAAAAAAAACAAAAGTTGAAGTCTGTTTGTCCTACCAGGTGGGCTCAGCCTCATGAAGCAGTTGGAACGTACGTTAAATTGCAACCGGCTGTTATTGAATCTTTGGAAGAAATCAAAACGTGGAAAGATCGAGATACTTCGCAAAATGCATTGCATCTTTTTGACGCCTGTCACATTATGGAATCAGTTAATTCGATTGTTTTGCCTTTGAGTCGGGAATTGCAATCTAAAAACCAAGATCTGGGTGAGGCTACTAAGCTGGCAGATGACGCTTTGAATGAATTTACGTTCAAACGCGAAAACGCAGATTCTACTTTCCACGTTATTTATGAGCATGTTGCTAGAATTTGTTCTGAATACGAAATCACAGTTAAATTGTCACGCCGCCGCGCCGCGCCGCCGCCGACCGTTGCAAACAATAAAAAAATTGTTACAACGTTCAAGCACAAAGTATTGAAGACTACTACAGAATTTCTTTCTACATTCCGTTTCTTGATACGTTCATTTCTCAACTCAAAAGTCGGTTCTCGGAACACAAATCTATTTTCCAAAGTTCTGGGCAACTGTTTCTTAAACAAGAATTTAACGAAAAGAAATGCGCTGACCTCTACACATTTTACGAAGATATATCAGATTGTTCGAAAGAAAATTTTCTGTCAGAAGTCAAAATGAGGAGACAACGAATCCGCGGCCAGAACATCCAAAATGCGCTTGATGCTTTACTGGTTAGTATCTTTCGATCAAAAATTTACATGTAAAAAAGTTTATATGTGACGCGATCCGAGAAAAGGCACCTTCTAGGCAAATGTGAAAGCTTACACGGCACGCTCTGAAAGGCGCTGATGTACCATTCAAACCCATGTAAAAAATCGTTTCTCTGAATTAATACTTTGTGAAATAATAGCGATGTTAGAATTTCTGATTGCGCTTCATGAATATTGAGTAAAAGAACTTGTGTAATCAATCATGATCCAACAACCGATTTTTTGCCTAGTAAGTCCCTTTTATCGGATCGAGTCACATATGCAAACATCCATCTGACGATATTTTTTAGGTTATCAATTGCAAGTCGTTCAAGAATGTCGATGATATTTTTATAATCAATAAAGTTCTTGAATTTTTAAAATAATAATATTACTTCTCCTTTACCTTTTTGTCTTGCTCATGCTATATTTTTCCGTCTCGCAACGAAATTTGAAAATTAGGGGGGGGGGGGGGAAGGGGGGGTGGCAAAGGAATGAAGTTTATCGAATTTGGGTGATTTAGATAGCAGTGCTCTAAACCAAAAATTTGTCAATTTATCCTTTCTTACACTTCCGGCTATGATTCCGTTTCGACATGATCATGGCTCCCAAAACAACTTCAATAATGTTTTTCAATTCTCAAGAGTTGAGATCACAGGCGTTGTTGAGGGCCTGTTGTTGATCAAGTCAAATGCAGTTGGAGTAGACTGCGTACATCCTAAGTTTGTCAATGCCCTTTTGCCTATCATTTTGCCGCACATAACTCACACCTTCAATACAATTTTGACAACTGGTGTTTTTCCTGATCAATAGAAAATGACAAAGATAGTACCTGTACGGAAAACTGCACATGAGTTCAGACACATTTCCATTTTGCCCTTTTTATCAAAGGTTTTTGAAAAAAATTTTCAAATACAAATCAGCAGATTCCTTCGAAGAAATAATATGATATCACCACAGCAATTTAGTTTTAGAGAGAAACACAGTTGTTCCACTGCACTAATTAATATCATTGAAGATATACGGAAACCCATGGATAGTGGTAACATTAGTTTTCTATTGTTGCTCGATTTTTCCAAAGCTTTCGACACATTCGATCATGTCAACCTTTGCAATAAGTTGTCACCGTTGGTTAATTTTTCAAATTCTGCCGTTCAGTTATTGGATTCATATTTGACTGGAAGAAAACAAGCTGTGTATGCAAACGGTCAAATGTCTGGTTTTCTTTCTACCACAAGGGGTGTTCCCCAGGGATCGATTCTTGGTCCACTACTATTCTCCCTTTATATTAATGAACTCCCTCAAATCGTTTCTCAATCAACAATTCAAATGTACGCAGACGGTGTTCAACTATACGAAAGTTGCCCCCTCGGATTGATTGAGGACTCTGTCTCTACAATTAATGAAGACCTAGACAAAATTTCACTGTTTGCCCAAAGAAATGGGCTCTTCTTAAACCCGAGTAAGTCTAAATGTCTCATTATCTCCAAGAAGCCAGTATATGTTTCATATTATAAACAAATTTTCCTGGACGGAGCTGTAGTAGAATACGTAAAGGCTGCAAAAAATCTAGGTATGATATTTAACCGGAGACTAACATGGGACACACACATTAATGCAATTATAGGAAGAGCATACGGGGTTCTCCGGATGTTATGGGTCGTTCAAAACTATACTCCCCTGAAAACTAGGCTAATGCTGGCTAAAGGCCCCGACCCATAGAATCCGTTGCGTCCGTTCGCTGCCGGATTCAACTGACAGCTCGAATAAATACACACGATCTTATGAGAGGTGACCCATAAGCATCGGATGCAACGGACGCAACGGAAAAAGTAGCCCAACTTTTAACTTTTGCGTCCGGCAGAACTGATGACATGCGCAGTCAAAACTTATTTGAAGTTTTCTCTTCACACCGCAACGGATTCTATGGGTCACCCCAATCCGTTGTGTCCGGTAAAACTCACTGCTGTCAGTTGAATCCGGCAGCGAACGGACGCAACGGATTCTATGGGTCGGGGTCTTAAGACATTGGTTATACCAATACTGACCAACGGATGTGAAATTTATTGCAATTGCGACTCTAATAGCAGACGGAAGCTGAATGTTGCGTACAATAGTATTACTAGGTATATATATGAGCTTAAAAGGCATTATACGATATCTGTTTACTCAAAAGCTATTTATAACATAACATTTGATAACCTCATCCGGTACAGGACCTTAGTCTTACTTTTTCGGGTAATGTAAACACATCAACCTTCTAATCTCTTTGATCGATTACAAATATCTTCTAATAGATCGCAACTAATTTTACCACCTCGGTTTACGTGTTTAACCTCTGAACGACAGTTCTTCATCAACGCCTCTCGTTTATGGAATAATCTTCCTATAAGTATTGAACTTATAATAGATCCCCGAAGCTTTGAAAATAAATTAGCTGCTCATTTAGCATGCATTTGAGGCGTATTTTTTTGTTTCTACAAAGAACTTCTAAAACAGTAGAAATAATTACAGCAAAAGTAAGAACATTAAAACATTAAACGGCCAATTTCTTCACACAGAACTAACGATAGATCTGGTACTAGTCCTAAAAATAACAAACAAATCGGTATCAACTCATTTCTTCACATCAAAAATTTAAATAAGTTCTGTCAGTTTGAAACCGAGTACTACTTAGGACCCGGTATTAGCTAGCTCATCAAAAACAACAAAAAACATATTATTATACCAGTCATTAGTACTCAAATGAGTATCAACTCATTTCTTGACAAAACATAAACACACAAGTTCTGTCAAGTTGATACGATAAATTAAATAGTACCCGACCAAAATTAGAACCAAAAAGTTGGGGGTCTAGCATACAAAATCAAGTCGTTTCGTTAGAGAAAAATTTTAAAGTTTTTGCTTTGAATCGATTGGGTATGATTTTTTGAACATGTTTCCTTTTATTGGAATTAATTTATACTTTTAGTATTGTACACTTATTTTTTGGGGTTTTTTAAATTAACAAAACCAACATTTCAATTTGTTCTTCAATTAGCTACAGAAGAATTAGCACACATGCAAAAACGGTATTGTAAATATTATTTGTAGAGCATTAAAGCTAATTTTGAACCGGATTTTACATAGATCTCGTTTTATATCAACGGAACATTAACTTCTCGTTACTGTGCGTTTCATGGCATGTGGATCAATGCAGTTAGCAGTTGCTGATTTCATGCATGTGTCGGCCTCTTGCGTTTGTCGCATATTACTAAAAGTCTGTATGGCATTAATATGACATTTTTTTAACCAGATTGTGAAAATGCCCGCAACATTAACAGAACAACAGAGAACCTCATCTGAATTTTGCAGGATTGCCCAGTTCCCACGAACAATTAGGGCCATTGACTGCACCCATGTTATAGTTATAATTAGTTAGTAGTAATAATACGGCTGAGCTATTTTAAACAGAGTTAAGGGTTTCGTAACCGCAAATGTTGGTTTTCCTTAAATGTGCAAACAATATCGTCGACCGATTTAAAGATATTGAATGTTGTTGCTCGTTGGGCTAGATCTGTGCATGATCAAACCATTTTTTGACATTCGGAAGTGCGAGCCAAATTTGAAGCAGGTAAATCTGAAAACTACATATATGTATGTATATTGATTGGTGACTCTATAGTTATGCTAAAACGAATTATTTGGCAACAACATACACCATTAACAATCCGGATATGAGTCAAAACCAACAAATGCAAAATAACCAGAGGCGAATCATTCGTTCCAGAAATGTTGTTAAGAGGCAGTATGGTGTATGGAAACGCAGATTTCCTGTGCAATATTGCATAGTATATGCATCAATGCTAACGTCCCGCAGCCACCTGAAGAGTCAACTCAGCATGAAGATCGTTTATGTCGAGCTATTTTAAGTAGATCCACCTCAATCGGAATAACTCTAAACAACAGAAATTGTGCTGCCAGAGAAAGTATCATCCTACAATTGCAATAATAAAACTTAAACTCAAAATTTTTAGTTGTTTTATTTAAAATAAAAAAAAAACAAAAATACTAGTTATATAAAAGTGCCTAACCAAAATTAAAAAAGAGGATCCAATGACGAAGTTGGGCATGGTTTAAGGTATCTTCTACCAATTCTGTTACTTGACTTGTTTCTTGCGGGATTTTTATTCCTTTGTTCCATCCCAGGGCACTATATGTATGTATACACATGTATATTTAAAATAAACTTTTTGTATATATACAATTATACATTCTATTCCTTGTAAAAAACAAAATACATACATAAATACGACCGTACTTATCAGAGTATTCACAAACATATCTAATCAACTCAAAAACCAATTCAAAAAGTCAAACCAACTGTAACGACAAAATTTAAAAAAAAACCGAGAAATTTGAAGTTCAATTCAAATTTATAATTTTAATTCTCAATCAAATGTCGTAAAAAGGATTCGACCAGTTTTAGACTTATCAAGTCACTAGTACTGCAGTATGAATTTAGATCTCGTATCAATGATGTGATGAAATGGAGTTTTATGTAGGACCAAGTATTAGAGCTACTACCTGGTCTTGCTAGACCGGGTACTAGACCGCCTTAGTACTAATGTGAAGAAATCGGCCGAACAATTTGATAATTGATTAGCCTAATTTTTTCATTGTACTACAATTTTCATAAAGTAAGCTTAGAAATTATTTCATATTTAAACTTGTGTTAGCTTATAAGATATTGTATCTTAAAATGCAAGTGTACAAATAAAACAAACAAACAAACAAACAAAACACTATAAAAAGCTCGTTGGGGTTTACTACGGAGCACTTCTCTTTTGCAAGCATTTCTATTTAGCATTTTGTTCTCCAATATATTCAATCATGCATTGGTTCTGAAAAAAGTGTTTTTTTTACATTAAGGTGCTACAAATATTTTACGTCTTGGTTGGAGATGCTTATAAACATATATGTACAGCCGAGACGGACGAAAGACAGCTTCCAGAAAGATCGCTCCAGATTCCTTTAATTCGTTTGCATGTCATAATTACATCGTGTCCGATTTGATTCACTAAAAGGTGTTGTTTGACTTGTGGGTTTCAAGAAGAG
This sequence comes from Melanostoma scalare, assembly GCA_949752695.1. Taxonomy (NCBI): domain Eukaryota; kingdom Metazoa; phylum Arthropoda; class Insecta; order Diptera; family Syrphidae; genus Melanostoma; species Melanostoma scalare. The sequence goes on along the minus strand of OX456984.1, from coordinate 156,300,536 downwards.
ATAAAATGCATATAATTTAATGTAATGGCCAAGAATTATGTTATTATATTTAAAAACTAATTGCAAGTAAGTCGCCGCTGCCAATTTTCGACCACTTTTTGAAGAATTCGTGGCCGTATGTCAGCAATATGTGGTACCGGTGGCGTGATGGTTAGCATGTCTGCCTATTAATCCAGAAGTTCGGGGTTCGAATCTCAACAGAGGCAAAAATGTTTTTCTACGGGTATCGCCTTTCGCGAGGAATTGGCAATCCTCCGTCAGTAAATTCATTGCCATGGAAAGCGCTTTCTTGATTAAATGATCGAATCCGGCAGAAAATTGTATTTCCCTTCCATTTCCTCACAAGGCATCGTTGTGAGATAGGCGTTATGCCCTGGGACTCCTTGCTCTGTTGCGCCACCCTATTTATTTATTTACTTATATCAGCAATAACGCTGCGAATATTCTCTTCCAAAGCGTTAATCGTCTCGGTCTTATCTGATTCAAGACTCGAAATTATGTAACATTCGGCAACTGCGATTTCGTTTCGAGAAAATTTGCCGAACGTCCAAGTTGCACAGCGGTCGTGTGGCTTCAATTCATTTACGATGAAATAGCAACCAAGCTGTAAGCTGAGAATTTATCAAGTGACAGCTGTCAAAAAGACAAACTCCGAAAAAAGTATTTGCGGCCGTTTATTTCGCCAAAAAAAAGCCTGAGAAGAGATAGCAGAAGAATGTGGCTTAGCACAAAGAAATCACTTGAAGTTTGTACTGGAATTTTCATCTTATGAGTGTACTAGCTGTGCCCGCGACTTCGTCCGCGTGGAATAGTGACTTTCAGCAGCATTTTTAACTTTTTAGGAAATAAAACTTCTAGCCTTAAAAATGGCGGCATTTCCAAAAAAAACATTCAACCCCTATTTCAACACCTTGTAGCCCTGTTAAAAATACTTTTGAGACCGTAGTTTTTGAATTCCCATTTCCGTTCCCGTGGGAATATAAGGATAGATATATAGCCTTTATCCTTCCGCATGTTCTAGACCATCTCTGTAGCTAATTTAATAAAATCTGTTTAGCAGTTTGAACGGGAGACATACGAAAAACATACCGACATAGCAACATTCGCATTTTCAATATTAGTAAAGACTCCCGTTCCCGTGGGAATATGGTGACCGTTTTCGTGGGAATATGTGGATAAGGTAAAGTTAATGTTACTCCGGGATTATGGAGCATTCAAACGGTGGAAGAATTTTTGAAATCGGTGCTGTAGTGTCAAAGTTCCCTGCTCCCGTGGGAATATAGGGAAAAAATATATAGTCTATGTCTTTCCTCAGGTTCTGAACAATCTTTGTTTAAAACTTCATTTAAATCGGTTTATTAGTTTGGGCGGGAGATGGTAACATAGAACGACGGACAGACAGAGCTCCTTTCACACTTATTATATTAGTAAGGACTCCCGTTCCCGTAGGAATATGTGGATGAATTAAAGTTAATGTTACACAGGGATAGTGTAGAATTCTAACGGTGGAAGAATTTTTGAAATCGGTGCTGTAGTGTCAAAGTTCCCGTATACGTTCCTGCTCCCGTGGGAATGTTGGGAACCGTAGGAATATGGGGATGAATTAGTTTTTATGTTACTAGGGGATAGTGTAGCATTCTAACGGTGAAAAAAATTTTGAAATCGGTGCTGTAGTGTCAAAGTTCCCGTATACGTTCCTGCTCCCGTGGGAATATAGGGAACCGTAGGAATATGGGGATGAATTAGCTTTTATGTTACTCGGGGATAATGAAGCATTCTAACAATGGAATGGGTCTCAGAAGGGTTCAGCGATGACGATGTCTAACTGATTAGTGTTCCTGGGTGAATCACAAATCGGATTTTGCGTCACTTAATCCATTTATTTTAATTTTCAATCAAAACTCTCCCATTATACAAAAATAGTAAAATTTAAATTTTGTTTTCAAGTCTAATTCATTGATTTATTTACTTAAATGTTTTCTGAACTTTCGACAATTAATTATTATTTACTTATTCGCAAATACAAATTTTTTCCGGACTGCAGTAGCCATTTCTTCTGCCAATATCCCTACAATGCCATTGGCAAAGACCACGTCCAAGGAATCCCAAAACGTTGCAAGTAAAACGCTTCTGCCGAGATAGCACAGGCTGAATTCCACCCTCGTTGGTAAAATCAGTTTTGCCAAGTGGTTCCACCATGTCTGCTAAACCCATTTTATCAGGTACAGACTGTGCCATTGAAGGCAAACAAAGAACACCCAAAATAAGTGTAAACGTGATTAAGAACTGCATTGCTATTTAGTTGCGAAGGTGACTCTTTTGAATGTTATGAAGACTTCAACGTGAGTTATCTTTTATAGGCTTGCAAATGATTCAAAACGAGCGAATTAGATAAGTAAAACAATGAACGACACAAACACTTGGGAAACTCTCTCGGTGCATCACAAAGATAATTAGTCTTATGTCAACATAGTCAAATTTCAGCGGAAGTCCCGAGGGCTCTTTTATTGTTTGGTTTAAAAAACTTCTTCAAGTGCGCAATTCATAAAAACTTGCTGTACTTAGATATTATTTACTGTGCCTTTCAAGATTGATGGCAAAGAACGTTCTATTTGTCTGTTTAGCTATTGTTCTTTTTGAAAATGCTTTGTGTGCTATACTAAATGTTAAATTAGTTGTTAGTTAAATTATTTTTGCAGCGACGTATTTAAGTATTGTAACAGCCATCCTTAGTACACATATATTAAACATCATACAACTCTAAATTATCTAAAAAATCATTGAAATGTAAATAATAATAATAAGCACATTTTTTTTGAATTTAAAAGTGCTCAAAGCAGCACATTTTTGTTAATATTAAAATAAGTTACAATGTGCTACTTTTCCCTATAAAAGGACGAACAAAATGTTAACTAGTCGCAGTCTGTTGAATAAAGCCATATTGTTATCATACAACATTACGTTGGAGAAGCAAACTTTTTTTATTTAAACCTACTGCTTGAGAAACATCACCATTGGTCGTAGACAGGCTGAACATATATTGGTCGCCTGGCTCTTCTTCTTCCATCATAAGAGATTACTTATATATTCGCATAAACAAGCTGGACGTAATATACGGTCGCTTGGTTTTTTTTGATCTCACCATTACCCACATTGGCATCGCATCGGAAGATCATTTTATTTTAATCCACTACACAACTGATTACGACCCCCGCACAGTGCTAGCCACACTTCAATTGACGCCCAACTTGTGGTTATCTGTGTACTGTTAAATTTATTTAACACCACAATAGAAGCCGTTTATACGGAATACAGTAGAACCTGCTTATACAAATAAATATAAGAAGTCAGTTGTGAAGATCGAATTTTTCGCTGGTGCAGCAGATCAGAATTTTGAAACACAACAACAACAACAATACTAAAATTTGTCACAGTACAACCCGTATAAGTGCTCACAGAAAATTTTTTTTTTTTCGATTGGTTTGGGACAGAGAAAAAGCAGTATCTTTCACGTTTAAAAATTGATTACGTGCAAACAAAGCACAACGAGAGTAATTGCGTGACAGTAGAACACACTTAAGTGCAACACAAAAAAAAAAAATTTTTCTCGCTTAGCTCAAATGAGAAAGAGCAAACGTATAATTGAAAAAGCCAAAGCTCATTTACAAGGAAACACTTCGTCTGAATCAGAAAACGATTTTACATCTGATTTCGACTCTGCTGAAGGTGAACACGAAACCACTGTCATCGAAGACATTTCAAAAATTCCAACTATTCAATCTAAACCTACGAAAATGGCTGAACCTCCCATCACCTTAACTGAAGATCAGCTTACTCGTTTGGTAGCTGCTGTGAGTACAAAAGAGAACAATGGTACGTTTAGCCGATGCAGCGCTCGTTTTAATGGTGAAAGAAATACTTCTAAGCTAGAAGACTTCATAGCAACAATAACTGTGTACAAAAATGCAGAAAATGTTTCTGACAACAATGCCATTATAGGATTACCATTGTTATTGGAAGGTTTTGCTTCAAACTGGTGGCAAGGTGTAAGAAATGAGGCAAGAACCTTTAATGACGCTATAAAACTATTACGTTCTTCGTTTGCGCCACCAAAGCCTTCATGGAGAATTTATGTTGAGCTTTTCGAAGAGAAGCAGAAACGCAACGAGTCAACGGATGAATTTATATGTAGGAAGCGCACACTTTTTTCTCAGTTGACCGATGGTTTATCTGAAGAGATTATGATCAACATGATCTATGGACAGATTCTTCTCAATATAAGGGAAAAAGTCCCTCGAAACTCTGTGAAGAACTTCCAAGAGCTATTAAAGGAAGCGCGTGAAGCGGAAATTATAAATAAAGAAGCAAGGCCTCTAGAGAATCATACCGAGGAGGTGAAAAAGAAGCGTTGCACTTTTTGCAGGAAGCAAGGACATTCTATTGAACAATGTTTTAAAAAAGCAAATAACAGTCAAAACGAACCAAAAAGACCATCTCTTAATTGTTATGGATGTGGAGCGGCTGGTTATTGTAGATCAAATTGTCCAACCTGTAGCAACAAAAGTGTTAATAGCCCCGCTATGTTAGATTTTAACCTTGTTGATTCGACGGTTATAGGTAGAAGCGTTCCAACGGTTGACATAAATATAAACGGACTCAACGGTGAAGCATATATTGATACCGCAGCTAGAACAAGCGTGGCAGGAGCCCAATTATATGAGAAACTTGTTCAGAAAGGGTGTTCGTTCCAAAAAGTCAATGCAGAAGTCACTCTAGCTGATGGAATAACAAGAAAAGAAGTCGTTTATTCCACAGTTGTCGATATCATCATTGGAAAAAGGCTACGGAAAATCCGTCTCATCGCTTTGCCAAAGGCAAGGGGAAATCGCACTCTCCTGGGAATCGACTTTTTAGAACAATGCGGTCTAGTTTTGAACATCGCTCAGAGAGCATTTCACTTCATCGATGACCCAGCAACTATATTTGATTTTAAACTTGTAAAATGTAGCGCAGAAAAACGAATGTCGCCAAAAAATGAGAAACAGTTTAAGCTCCCTCAATTCAATCAAAAACAAAAATACCTTCAAACTTTGGAAAAGGATGTAAAGTTAAAGGAAGTTGCAGCTTATCTCACTTGGATTGAAAGCCACGACACCATTAGTCCTATTGCGAATACGCCAAAAAGAAGAAGGGAAGACAACTATTCTCCCCACGCTATTCAGGCAATTTTTTCGGATGCTGTTCCCCCAGAGATGAGAACCCCAGGAAAATTCAGTGACTTATTTAGTGCCCCAAAAAGGTTAGAAACAAATGTTGATGATTGGTTTATACTTAACTCCATAGATATTAAACTACGTCCGGAGGAAGGGTGTAACATAAATTCACCAGAAAAGCTGAATCTCGAAAAATTACTGGCAAAACATATTGATTTGTTTGGAGAAATTACAATCCCCATACCATGCATTGAACATAAAATCAACACTGGCACACACAAACCAATTTCAAATGCTCCATACAGAATTTCACCTGCCAGAAGAATTCAACTGAAAACCGAAATAAACGATATGCTATTAAAAAATATTATTAAGGAAAGTGAGTCCCCTTGGGCTTTTCCCGTCGTTATGGTCCCGAAGAAGGATGGTAGTATACGAGTTTGTGTTGACTACCGTAAACTTAACGCTATAACAATCCCGGATCGGTATCCACTACCACGAATGGATGACCTTCTTCACGCAGCCAAAAGCACGCCTTATATGTCTACATTAGATTTACGATCTGGATACTGGCAGATAAAAATTGCAGAGGAAGACAAACAGAAAACTGCTTTTGTCACGCCATTTGGATCATACGTCTTCAATCGAATGCCGTTTGGACTACGAAATGCGCCAGCAACTTTTCAACGGTTGATTGACAAGTTTAGGAATGGTCTGCCACAAATTCTGATTCTGGCTTATCTAGATGACATAATTATTTGTTCCGAAGATCTAGAAACTCATTTAAAAGACTTAGAAAAAGTTTTTGAACGCCTAAAGAAATTTGGATTCCGTCTCAATCGGAATAAATGTAAATTCTGTTGCTCAGAAATTAAGTACTTGGGTCATATCTTAACACCAAATGGATTTAAAGCTGATCCAGAAAAGACAGCCGCCATACTGTTGCGACCTCCGCCGAAAAATCAAAAACAAGTACTTTCGTTCCTCCAGACCTGTTCATGGTACAGAAGATTCATACCTAATTTCGCTGACATATCTAAACCATTGTCAAATCTGACAAAAAAGAAGGCAGTTTGGAAATGGGAAAATGAGGAACAATGTTCTTTTGATAGACTCAAAAAACTCTTGACTTCCGCACCCATTTTACAACAAGTCAAAGAAGGAATACCGTTTATCCTCAAAACTGATGCTAGTAGTTATGCCATCGGAGCTGTTTTACTTCAGGGGGAGAACGAGATGGAACACCCTGTTGAATTTGCAAGTCGTTTACTCTTGCCAGCGGAACGCAACTATTCTACAACTGAAAGAGAAGCACTTGCTGTAGTATGGGCAGTTGAAAAGTTTCGTGGATATATTGAAGGGTCTGAAATAAAGATTCTCACCGATCACCAGCCTTTAAAATGGTTGATGACTCTTAAATCCCCAACCGGAAGACTTGCCAGATGGGCACTCCAACTTCAACCATACAACATCGAGATTGGTTATAATCCTGGTAAAAATAACACAGTAGCCGATACTCTTTCCCGACCACCGTGCCCTGACAAAAACCATAGCAAAGAAAGCTGTGTAATTTGCTCAGTAGATGTGGACATGCCACGAAGAGGCGCAAAAGAAATTCGAGAAGAGCAGTTAGCCGATTACGACCTGAAATTGATCATTGATTCTTTTGAAAACAATGATGATAATCTTTTTCGTTGGACCAATCGCGGATACATGTTAGTAGACGGTGTTTTATATCGCTACTGTTCTGAACAAGATTCCGAAAACGGCCAACTAGTTGTTCCCAAAACAATGAAAGCAATGATGTTGAAAAAGTACCATGATGACTCCACAGCTGGACATTATGGAATGGAAAAAACGTTAGCTCGTATTGCTAGTCGCTACTATTGGCCTGGAATGAGAACTGATGTAGCTAATCACATTAAAGTTTGTCTCGAATGCCAAAGGTACAAAGCTTCGAATTTGAAACCAGCTGGATTGCTACAAACAACCCCAAGTAGTCAAAGATTTGAAACCATTGCAGTAGATCTTTTTGGTCCACTACCTACAAGCTCCAGCGGTCATCAGTGGATTTTAATTGTTGAAGATTTGTGCAGTCGTTGGGTGGAGCTTTTCCCACTGAAAGAAGGCACTGCCGAAAACTGCGCACTCACCTTACTAAACGAAGTTTTTCTACGTTATGGTGTCCCGCGGCGCCTTCATAGCGATAATGGTACACAGTTCATTTCAGCTCTTATGCAAAAACTTACGTTCTGTTTGGGTATTAAACAATCTTTTACCCCCGTTTATCACCCAGAAGCAAATCCCGTCGAGAGGAAGAATAGGGACCTCAAAACTCAATTATCAATTTTAGTTGGGAACGAACACACATCATGGAATCTCAAACTTCCAGCAATTAGATTCGCAATGAACTCAGCAAAATGTGAAAGCACAAAATTTTCACCAGCATTTTTGACTTTTGGACGAGAATTACGAACCCCGGATGACGTAAATCATGACCTTAAAGCCATTATCTTGTCCGAAAATTTCATACCCCAGATCACTCCACATTTGCTTAAATTGTCGGACACATTGAAAGAAGCAAAAGAAGCGTCCGAAAAATCGCAAGATAGAAACAAAATATACGCTGACAAGAAGAGAAGACCCCACCACAAATTCGAATTAGGCGATAAAGTTCTTGTCAAAACTCATCCTATTAGCAATGCTTCAAAGGGCTTCACATCAAAATTAGCTCCAAAAAGGGATGGCCCATATATAATTATCGCAAAGAAAGGATCTAGCAGCTTCACAATTGCCAAAGAGTCCAATCCATCGGTACCATTAGGTACATACCATGCGTCGATGATCACTTCATACTCTTGTAGTTCAGAAGAGCTACCTACTCCTAACCCACTTATATCTTTCAGAAAAAGAGGAAGACCTGTGAAAGAAACCAGCCCGATTACTGACAGTAAGAGAAGGATGACTTCACCTATTTCTGCCAATTCATCCAGTTCTGCCACATTTCCGAGACGTTCCATGAGGCAGAGGGGGAGATTGTAACAGCCATCCTTAGTACACATATATTAAACATCATACAACTCTAAATTATCTAAAAAATCATTGAAATGTAAATAATAATAATAAGCACATTTTTTTTGAATTTAAAAGTGCTCAAAGCAGCACATTTTTGTTAATATTAAAATAAGTTACAATGTGCTACTTTTCCCTATAAAAGGACGAACAAAATGTTAACTAGTCGCAGTCTGTTGAATAAAGCCATATTGTTATCATACAACATTACGTTGGAGAAGCAAACTTTTTTTATTTAAACCTACTGCTTGAGAAACATCACCATTGGTCGTAGACAGGCTGAACATATATTGGTCGCCTGGCTCTTCTTCTTCCATCATAAGAGATTACTTATATATTCGCATAAACAAGCTGGACGTAATATACGGTCGCTTGGTTTTTTTTGATCTCACCATTACCCACATTGGCATCGCATCGGAAGATCATTTTATTTTAATCCACTACACAACTGATTACGACCCCCGCACAGTGCTAGCCACACTTCAGTATTTTTTTCAGTTTCGAATAAGGCACATTTTGACGCGTTGTCGGTATTGCGCATTAATATTGTTGAGCTCTTTTGCGTAGTTAAGTAAGTTAAGTATGTAAGGCAAGGCATCCGTTTGTGTAGCAGCAGCTACATCATCATCTACTTCCTGGAAAAGATGATCGAAAAACTGAAAAAAGAAAATTATAAAAAACATTTCTTTGGACATAGCTCGGAAATCACGGTTGTCCGAAAACTGGCAATTTTAAAGAATTGAGTCCTTCTAAAGTGAATAGAAGTAAAACCGCTATAGGCAACTATCATTTTGCCCTTTTCTGCGTTATTTTAAGAAAATATTGATACTTTATACAAATGTGTGTCTTGTCGTTTTTATTTCTACCACTCTGGTCTCCGACACGGTTCATCATTGGATTACAAATAGGAAAGTATCAACTGAACACTCCTTTTCAGATCATAGATACATTCAATTTGATCTTAATGAGGAACCTCTCAAGCAACCAGTCTTCCGAAACTATCGGAAAACTGACTGGCAAAAATATCGGGTAACTCTGAAAAAGTTTAATAAACCTGAACTTTTACAAAACCCTACAAACAAACAAGATCTAGACAAAAAAGTCAATGATCTTACCACTTCCCTTAACCATTCATTGCACAAATCCTGTCCTTTTATAAAAATAAGAATAAAAATAAGAGGAAAACGGAAACCATTGTGGCGGATCTCGGGGCTAGAACCGCTCAGGAAGGAATGCAGAAAACTTTTCAACCGAGCTAAACAATCCAAAATGTCAATAGACTGGGACTCCTACAAGGAATCCCTCAAAACATATAAATATCAACTGAGGAAAAGTAAATGAGCTTCTTGGAGAGACTTCTGTGGAAAAATAGAAGACACTTCAGAAGCTTCTAGATTAAGAAAAACCGAAAAATCGTCGCAAACAGTCCAACCATGCCTAGGAGTTTGAAAACAGCTGACGGCTGGACAGAATCCTGCGAAGAAACGCTCAATTTGCTTCTGCACACTCACTTTCCAGGCAGCTCTAAGAACTTGTGCAACTATGATTCCATAGAATCAGGTAGCACAATTACAAACAATCCTGATCTGCTTACAAGGGAAGAACTAGTTTGGGCCATTAATAGCTTCGACCCATACAAGTCCCCTGGACCTGATGGTATAATTCCAGCCGAACTTCAAAAGGCCGTGGATATTATTATCCCTGTCCTTGAAGTAATTCTCATCGGCTGTACCACCTTGAACTATATCCTCACTCAGTGGAGAGATGTCAGGGTTGTGTTTATTCCTAAGGCTGGGAAATCATCCCACGTAAACCCAAAAGATCTTCGACTAATAAGTCTATCATTTTTCCTTCTTAAAACTTTAGAACGACTGATTGATATCCCCCTGCGTATAGCTATAGATCTTAAACTGTTATCTACAGCACAACACGCCTACTGTAATGGAAAATCTGTAGAAACGGCCCTACACACCCTGGTTCGTACTATAGAATATTCCCTCCATCACGCAAAGAATTCACTCTGGCCGCTTTCCTCGACATAGAGGGTACCTTCAATAACGTCAGCAACTCTGCAATTACAAATGCACTGACGAAGCTCAAAGTAGATAGTTCCATAGTGGGGTTGATAAATCTAATTCTAAAAAGCTGGAAGATCAACTCAACTCTAGGAAACTTCTCTGCAAAGAGATCTGTCAGTAGAGGAACACCGCAAGGCGGAGTCCTATCCCCTCTTCTATGGAATCTAGTCGTCAATGAACTTTTAGTTGACTTAGAAGCTGAGGAATTAAAAGTGATTGCATATGCAGATGACGTCTCCATTGCGGTATCTGGCAAACATGCTCACGTCCTTACGGATCTGATGCAAACCGCTCTAAACGAACTAGTAAAATGGGCGAGAAAAAGTGATCTAGGAGTCAACCCTCAGAAAACTGAACTCATTTTCTTCACCAGAAAATACAAAATTCCTCAACTAACAACTCCATCAATAAATGGAGTCCCACTTCAAATTTCCAACGAAGCTAAATATCTAGGTATAATCCTAGACAAGAAGGTGAACTGGAAAGCCAATAACAGGAAAGAATCATGAAATCCACCATAGCCCTATTTTCCTGCAAAAAAGCCATTGGCACTAAATGGGTTTTCTCCCTCCAAATCACCCACTGGCTCTACACAGCGGTCATCAGACCAATACTCACATACGGAGTAATGGTATGGTGGACCGCTCTTGATAAAAGGTCCTACTGCGATAATTTAAGCAAGGTCCAACAAACAGCCTGTTTGTGTATAAGCGGAGCACTGAGATCAACACCCTCAGATGCCCTAAATACACTATTTAACCTCACACCACTAGATATCTTCAGCAAACAAATGGCCGCCAGTCCAGACATTCGTATGAGAGCTATCTCCCAATGGACCGTAAATAACATCGGCCACGCTACAATCCTGAATTTATTCGGATCAATCCCTTGCCACTCAGACTACACCATCCCCCAATTAGTTTTTGATAATAAGTTCGAAGTCTCAATCCCCCCGAGAACTATCTGGGAAGACGAAGAATTCTTGAGTAATGATTCAATTTATTTCTATACAGAATGGTTCAAAAACCGAAGAAGGGGTCGGCTGCGGGGTGTACTCAAACCGACTTAACGTAAGTCTATCATTCCGCCTTCCAAACCATTATAGCGTGTTCCAAGCGAAAATTCTGGCGATCAAAGAGGTCCTATCATTGCTAAAAGAAAACGTGATATCCTCAGCGAATTTTCTCGGACAGTCAAGCAGTCCTCAAATCACTTGGCACTGTTTCTACGAACTCAGTAACCGCCCTTAACTGTCGCCTATCTCTTAAGGAGATGGCTGAACAGTTTAATATTCACCTTATTTGGGTGCCGGGGCACAGAGATATCGTGGGTAACTGCAAAGCCGATGAACTCGCCAGAAAAGGAACCGTTCTACCGATCTCAACCAGAAGGTTGAATATTGGTATACCAATCGCTGCATGTAAACTCATGCTAAAGCAAGAGGCGATGGATAGAACAAATTATAGGTGGAACAATATTACCACGTGTGTGGCAACAAAACGTATATGGCCAGGACTAGATCCAAAACGCACAAGACATTTGTTATCCTTAACCAGATTGAACGTTAGCTCCGTAATCAATGTCATCACCGGACATTGTCTGATAGGAAGACTCGGCGTTTCCTCTAATGACTTCTGCAGAAGTTGCTTAGATGAGGAGGAGGGGGAGGAGACAACCCCACACCTCCTCTGCTCATGTCCTGTATTCTCCTTTAAAAGAAAACGGCATTTAGGAAAATATTTTCTTAATTTAATGTAATGGCCAAGAATTATGTTATTATATTTTAAAAATGATTTCAAGTAAGTCGCCGCTGCCAATTTTTGACCACTTTTTGAAGAATTCGTGGCCGTATGTCAGCAATATGTGGTACCGGTGGCGTGATGGTTAGCATGTCTGCCTATTAATCCAGAAGTTCGAGGTTCGAATCCCAACAGAGGCAAAAATGTTTTTCTACGGGTATCGCCTTTCGCGGGGGATTGGCAATCCTCCGTCAGTAAATTCATTGCCATGGAAAGCGCTTTCTTGATCGGATCCGGCAGAAAATTGTATTTCCCTTCACAAGGCATCGTTGTGAGATAGGCGTTATGCCCTGGGACTCCTTGCTCTGTTGCGCCACCCTATTTATTTATTTACTTATATCAGCAATAACGCTGCGAATATTCTCTTCCAAAGCGTTAATCGTCTCTGTTTTATCTGATTTAAGACTCGAAATTATGTAACATTCGGCAACAGCGATTTCGTTTCGAGAAAATTTGCCTAACGTCCAAGTTGCACAGCGGTCGTGTGGCTTCAAATCTTTTACGATGAAATAGCAACCAAGCTGTAAGCTGAGAATTTATCAAGTGAAAGCTATCAAAAAGACAAACTCCGAAAAAAGTATTTGCGGGTGTTTATTTCGCCAAAAAAAGCCTGAGAGGAGATAGCAGAAGAATGTGGCTTAGCACAAAGAAATCACTTGAAGTTTGTACTGGAATTTTCATCTTATGAGTGTATATATGTACATATGTATGAGCCGGAAACATTGAAAAAACTCTGGGTCTCAGAAGGGTTCAGCGATGACGATGTCTAACTGATTAGTGTTCCTCATTAACAAATTAAATAGAACTAAATACCCATCAATAAAATTTACATATGAAGAAGAAATTGAAGGGAAACTAAATTTTCTGGATTTAAGTATAACTCGGAATGGAGACAATTTTGAATTGGATATATACAGAAAACCAACGAATACTCTGAGATACATTACATCAGACTCGTTCCATTCCTTTGAACATAAGATGTCAGCTTTTCACTCAATGATTTTTAGAGCTCTAAATATTCCAATGACTATAGAAACAAAAATAAAAGAATTCCAAAAAATTAAAGACATAGCCAAAATTAATGGATATACTGAAGAATTGATTGAAGATTTAACAATTGCACATAGAAGAAAACAAGAATTGAGAAATTATACAACTTTAGATCTAATAAGGAATGAAGGAAATGACGAAAAGAAATATTCAAAATTTTATTTCTATCCAGAAATAACATCTAAGATAAAACCAATCTTTAATAAATATAATATCCGTATGAGTGAGTGCAGCGAAATAAAAATAAAAAATCTGATTGGAGGATCTAAGGATAAAATTGACCAACTTCAAAAGTCAGGAATTTATTCTATCGGATGTAATGATTGTGCAAAAGAATATATAGGACAGACAAGAAGACCTATTCTAAAAAGATTTAAAGAACATTTTGCACATCTTAAATATAATGAAAAAGAAAAGTCAAGTGTTGCAGAACATATGCTAGAAAATAGTCATAGCTTTAGTTTGCAAAATTTAAAACTAATAAGAAATGTAAATAGCAATTATGAATTAGATGCTTTTGAATCATTTTACATATTTAAAAACAAAAATAATCTAATGAATAGTGATGATGGACCAATCAAAGATTCAATATTCAAAAAATTTTTTAATAGATTCAACTCAACTCAACTGTAATTTTGTTTAGAAACATTTTTGTTTATTATTAGTTTTTTGACAAATAATTTAATTTAATTTAATTTTATAAATCTCACTGACGATGGAAGCATTGCTTCTGAAATGTACATCTGAGGAAATAAAATAAGTGTTTTAACTGTTAAAAACTTTACTAATCTTTTCATTTATTATTCCTGGGTGAATCACAAATCGGATTTTGCGCCACTTAAACCATCTAGTGGTCTAGTATAATTATTATTATATGGTCTAGTATAATTATTATTTTTTTTTTATTATTTTATTTATTCATTTTATTCATTCTACATTTTTACATTACATTTTTTGTATGTACATACATCATATTTTGTTAGAAGAATAAGAAGAAGGAAGAGAATTATTTATCTAAATAAACAAATAATAAGTAAAATTTGAGCATCCTCTGTGACAATGATTGTCAGTAGCGAGCATGCATTTCGACTTTTGCTGTTATAAACACATTATTTTATTGGTAATATTGAGCAAATGAAAGCTAATAGAGCAGTGAGACGGTTAATAATTTTAATTTAAGATATTACTTCAAAAAGAGTTTCAACTTCTGATCTGGAAAGGAGCCAATGTTTTAAATTTTTGAGGAATTTGAACTTGTTGGAAACGATGTTACATAAATCTGCAGGGAGTTTATTAAATATATGTGGTGCTATGACATTTCAAAATTTACGGGAGTGTTCTTTTGATACAGGGGCTATGTATGCACTACTGTTACTGCGAAGTGGATATTTTTCGTTTCGTCTGAATCTTATATTCCCACTTCTGGTAAAGAATACTTTTAGGGTTTTGAAGACGTATAAATAGCGAAATGGGAGTATTTTAAGAGATTGGAAAAGTGGAAGTGTGTGATCAAGTCTTCTCTTAAATGATATTAGCCTTATGATTTTTTTCTGTACCATAACCAAAGGTTGAATATTGGTTTTGTATGTACATCCCCAACATGCTAGTCCATATTCGAGACGGGAACCGATTAATGCATAATAGACAGAAATTAGCAATGCGCGTGGGACTAGTTTTCTTAGTAGATATATTTTGCTTAACGAGAAGTAAAGAACACGTTTTACTGATGTAATTTGTGGTTTCCAATTTAATTTACTGTCTATGATTACACCTAGATATTTGTATTCTTGCTCAAACATCAAGGAAAAGCAAGAGCTATTACAGGATACGGTGTCACATGAAATGTGATGATATTTAATTTCCTCTATTGGTTGAGACCGCGATAGAGAAAACATTATACCTTTAGATTTCTTACTCAAAACCATTTTATGAAATGTAAGCCAACTGCTAATAGAATTTAGGTCATCTTGGATAAATCTAGTTAAATCGTTTTGTGAAGGGCTACTGTATGATAATGCTAAATCATCTGCATATGCTGTTAGCTTGCATTTCAGTTTCAATTGAAAAATGGAATTGATGTATATGAGGAAAAGCAGTGGTCCTAGCACTGATCCCTGGGGAACGCCAATGTTCGGACTGTTTACAGTGCCACTCATTGTACCATTTATACGAACACATTGTTTCCTACCCCTAAGGTAACTACTAATCCACCGAAATGAGTCCGCCCTGAAACCCATTTTAAACAATTTAGTCAGTAGTATTTCATGATTTACCAAGTCGAAGGCTTTGGTCAAATCAAGGAAAATACCTGCTGTTTTTAAACCTTTATCAAGAGAATCGTAGACTTCGCTAAGAAAACTCGTCATTGCATCTTCGGTACTTTTGCCTTTTCTAAACCCAAACTGTTTATTGTTCAAAAAATGGAATTTGTCTATAAACGACAGCATTCTGTTTTTAAAGACAGTTTCTAAAATTTTTGAAAATATTGAAAGAAGGGAAATAGGTCTATAATTACATGGATCCTTTGGATCTTCTTTTTTGTATATTGGTACAATAATAACTGTTTTAAGACATTCAGGAAACTCCCCTGTTTCAAAACTCTTGTTGGCTATGTATGCTAAGGCTAAGGGCTTTGCTATATTTTTGGATATACTTTTTAGAATGAGACTATTTACGCCATCTATACCACAAGATTTCTTAGACTTTAGTCCATTAATAACAGATATTATTTCACTTTCATTTGTTGGACTGAAAAAAAAAGATGAAGAAATCGATAGATCTTGAGGTAAACAAGAGTAGTAATGTTCATTAGGTGGGGTGGAACAGATCTGGTCAGAGATACTGGCAAAAACTCTATTGAACTCTTCGCATATTTTTACTTTATCGTTTATAATAGTATTTTGTTTTTGAACTGATGGTATGTTTGCATCTTTTGTTTTTTCTCCAAGGATGCCATTAACAAGTCGCCATTGCTCTCTCGCATTGAATCGGTACTTCAAGTCTAATTCATTGATTTATTTATTTAAACGTTTTCCTGAACTTTCGACAATTAATTAAATACTTTGAATTTATTTATTTACTTATGATACGCAAGTACAAATTTTTTCCGAACTGCAGTAGCCAGTTCTTCTGCCCAAATTCTTACAATGCTGTTGGCAAGGCCAAGGTCCAAGGAATCCCAAAACGTTGCAAGTAAAACGCTTCTGCCGAGATAGCACAGGCTGAATTCCACCCCTGTTGGTAAAATCAGTTTTGCCAAGTGGTTCCACCATGTCTGCTAAACCCATTTTATTAGGTACAGACTGTGCCATTGAAGGCAAACAAAGAACACCCAAAATAAGTGTAAACGTGATTAAGAACTGCATTGCTATTTAGTTGCGAAGGTGACTCTTTTGAATGTTATGAAGACTTCAACATGAGTTATCTTTTATAGGCTTGCAAATGATTCAAAACGAGCGAATTAGATAAGTAAAACAATGAACTACACAAACACTTGGGAGATTCTCTCGGTGCATCACAAAGATAACTAGTCTTATGTCAACATAGTCAAATTTCAGCGGAAGTCCCGAGGGCTCTGTTATTGTTTGGTTTAAAAAACTTCTTCAAGTGCGCAATTCATAAAAATTTGCCTTTCAAGATTGATTGCAAAGAAAGTTCTATTTGTCTGTTTAGCTATTGTTCTTTTTGAAAATGCTTTGTGTGCTATACTAAATAGTAAATGTTAAATTAGTTGTTAGTTAAATAATTTTTGCAGCGACGTATTTAAGTATTTTTTTCAGTTTCGAATAAGGCACCTTTTGACGCGTTGTCGGTATTGCGCATTAATATTGTTGAGCTCTTTTGCGTAGTTAAGTAAGTTAAGTATGTAAGGCAAGGCATCCGTTTTTCTAGCAGCAAACCCTTAGACAGACTGTAGGAAGATCTACTTCCTGGAAAAGATTATCGAAAAACTGAAAAAAGAAAATTAAAAAACATTTCTTTGAACATAGCTCGGAAATAACGGTTGTCCAAAAACGGGCAATTTTAAAGAATTGAGTCCTTCTAAAGTGAATAGAAGTAAAACCGCTATAGGCAACTATCATTTTGCCCTTTTCTGCGTTATTAGGTGTGTTTTTTTCATAAGGATGTTATGTACATAACATGATATCCAAAAAAAAAACGCTTCGTTTTTTTTTTATTTGTGGGTTGGTGTTCTTGATCAGTTGTCAAACCAATAAAAGTCAACAAATGAATTTTTTTTTGCCAAATTCGCACAAAAACGGAAAAAATATTTGTTAAAAACCCAAAGCAATGGCAATTTGAAATGTACCCATCCATGCGAAGAGCACTTTGCTCGATTAGACTCGAGTCTCAAAAAGAATATAGCTTTTGTTAAGAAACTGAAACAGTTCACTGCTGCGCAATTGGAAGCACTAACCAAGGACATGAATGGACTCAAATTGAGTAAGTACATTTCGGAGATCTGCGCGGCTTTGTCGGAGGCAAAAATCAAGATGACTGATGTACCAGCTGTTGTAAGCTTATGCTCTCAACTTCACCAAACCTACGTCGATTTTGATGCTCAGTTTTTAGAAGCGTGGTAAAAGTCTTTGGCCATTAAACCAGGTGAGAGAATATCCAATCCAAGCAAAATGCGCATCGATTTGAGATTGTTCGCAGAGCTGGTCAGCTCTGGTGCTATTGGCGGCAAACAAGGCTTATCGCTGCTTGGTAGTGTGTTGATGAACATCATCTCCCAAGACAAAGAAGATCACAGCAATTTTTCCATCATACTTTACTTTCGAATCATGGAGTCCAAAGGAGAGATACCCAACGACAAGAAAGAAAAATGCGAAATGATGCAGTCAAATTTCGACAAGCTTCTTTCATCCGCTCAAACTCTGTCGGATCTGTTGGACGAACCACTGCCCGAACTAGCAAAAGAGACTGAGATCGGCAATCCGGGCACAGTTCTTGAGAGTCTACTTGAGGATTCTTCTATGGGTGATCTGGATCTGGATGGGGTGATGAGGAGACGAAGGCTTTCTACACAGATTTGCCTGATTTGAGGCAGATCCTTCCATTATTAGAGTTGAAAATAAAAATATTCCGTAGTGAAATTAACGCAGGTAAACAATTTTTTTGTACGTTTTTTTTTAGTTTAGAAATGTCAGAAATAGGTTCGTTCACAAAGGTAACAAGGAATTTCTCTTGAGGGTTTTTGACTCTGTTTATATGTTGGGGTTGAATTCATATGAGATTGTGATTTATGTGTGAGTTGGAAAAAATATTTTGTTACTTGTTTAAAACGAATTAAACTATTAATAATAAAAAATAAAACCATTTTTATGGCATACTAACAATTACCTTTGAAAAAAAGTCAACATTCACAGAAAAATGTGAAAAGAATTATGCAAAAAGTGTTTTCAGTCACTAAACAGACTTTTTAAATTGCTATTACGTTGTTTTATGTATCTTTATATAAAGAAATCTATAAAATTCTAAAAATCAAAAATTGTCAGCAACTAAATTGCGGAGTGTGAGATTGGGAATTCGATTTTATTCAGTTACACATTTGTGAACAGACCCTTTGATACACATTTTGCTTTTGTTCGAGATACATGAAAGTCTCTAGACGCACCAACATTAAAAAATGAAAAGTCGAAAAACTCATTCGATACTTAAACGTCAAAAATCTATCCCCGACCAAATCTTAACCATCCTTTTATCCATAACATCGGTTGTCGGGGATGTTGTTTTTGCTTTGCATGTAAAATGATGTTATGTATATAACAGTCTTGTGAAAAAAACACACCTATTGTAAGAAAGTATTGATACTTTATACAAATGTGTGTCTTGTCGTTTTTATTTCTACCACGTTTCGAAGAGATCATTGGCAGAAAGATTTGAAGAAAATCAAAACTGCTAGAAGTTTTTTTGACAAAGCAATATGGTGTGTGTGGAACTATTACTTAAGTCAAAATTTTTGAATAAAAGCTTATGACATAAACGAATGAATCGAAAAAGATATAAATGTCTTCTGGTGTAGTGATACTACACTCTGCGGAGAAGATGATGCACCGCCAAGCACATCCTTTATGAATGTCCTGCATTTTCTCAGATAGTTGTCACAGACATGGCGAGAGCTGGTAAGCTAGGCTACTTATCATGGCATCGTCTTTTGGCTTTTCTCGGAGCATCTGGAAAGCTATAAAAC
Source organism: Melanostoma scalare (assembly GCA_949752695.1). NCBI lineage: Eukaryota > Metazoa > Arthropoda > Insecta > Diptera > Syrphidae > Melanostoma > Melanostoma scalare. The sequence goes on along the minus strand of OX456984.1, from coordinate 156,281,128 downwards.
AAAAGGTTGCTATCTGGTAGTACAATGGAGCGGTATCAGGGTCTGAATGCTTCAGTTAGTATTTTATGAACCTACGAAAAAAGAAAAAGAAAAATCTACTTGAAGTAAAGCTAAAATAAATTTAATAGAATAGAAGATTAAATTACCAGCAATTCAACATACGCCTTAGTCCATGGAAGTGCCAGTGGTGCCAGCGTTGCCATTTATTGTTTTTCATGTAAAGTTGTTTGATTTTCTGCAAAAAGAGCCGTTTTGCAGGATAAGTTTCGGTAGTTCTGGAATCTATAAAACTCTCTTTTTTTCTGAACTTAAAACAAGTAGATAGTGGCACAATAATGATATGGAAACCCCATTTGAAGAAACTCAAATTAAATGACGGTTCTAAACGACTAATTTAAAAAGCTGTTTTCATTGCAGTGTTAAGTTGCTTCTCTTGGATGTATTTCCAATTCTTGGCTAAAGGCAATTTTTCTGATGGGATTCGAACTTCAAACCCCTACGGAAGGCGCAGACATCCTTACAATAACGGTACGGCAGGCACCATGGTTGACACTTTGATCGCTTCCAAATCAATCAACATAGGAAAAGGATCCATCAAAACACGTACACAGGGGAACTTGTTAAATCCTGATTTTTGAAGCTTTTAGTTCCTTCGAAAGTTTGAGAGTCTTTGCTTAGAGTTTCCTGAACTATAGATTTAGGTAATGGTTGTTTCTTGTATCATAGACTTATTGGGTAAATGTAAAAGTTCTTTCCTGCTTATTTAGTCACTTCGTGAAAGTGGGAGAGTCGAAAGCTAGATTTTTCTTTTTGATCTATTGTATTACCAGATAGCAACCTTCTTTCGTTATAGCTTTTCAGATGTTCGCCGGAAAGCCAAAAGACGCTGCCATGAAAAGGAGCCTAGGTTACCAGGTCTCACCATGTCTCCACCGAGTATCTTTCCTGATTCTGATGCAACGAAATGCAGGACATTCATAGAGGAAGTGGTACGCAGTGTCGTCCGTAATCCTCTTAACAGGATTCACAATGTGTAATACCACTTAGGTCTAACACGTTTAAATGTTTGGTAATAGAGAAGTTCCCTATGGCAACGCCAATAAGGTTTCTACAGTTTTTTTCTGCCAGGAGATAGCACAAATTTTGCAGGAAGACGGATGCGCATGTGTACTATGTTCTCCACAAAGACACCAGAGCCAAATCTGTTTTCGGTTTTGGAAACATCTGTGAAGATTCAATAACAATCCTTTCCAAACTCAGATTATAGAGTGGATCGGATCTGAACCGAAAGAAAGTTGACTGTGTATTTTTGACTCAAATAGAGCCTTGGAATAATCTATTCGGACGGCATATCCATTACACGTGAGAGATATGCTCCTTCCGAGTTCCTCAAAGCTCCAGTGCGAATTGTGCCAGAGACCAAATCTCTTTGAAAAAGAAATTGTTTTGAGAGTACGACCCATTATGTAGGTTTTGCTATTCATAAGAATTAGTTTATTCGGACGAGTTTCTTTTTTCATGAGAAAGAAATAGAAATTAGCATAAAATCAATAGGTTAAAAATAATATATCACTTTTCTTTAATCTCTCATACTTATTTCTATGATGGCTCTTTATACTTGAACATCTATGTCAAAGTAATGAGTTTTTAATTTCATTCCAAGCATTAATCGCTAGACTGGTTTTCTTCAAAATTTGCAGTTAAAGTCTCTGGGCAGTTTTTGGAATTGGGTCTTTAGGTTTTGAAATACCAACATATACTATAATACTTATTTTTCCAGAAAACGGCTGTACCAATTTCGATTGAATTTTGTTTGAAGGATTAGTTTCAGGTTGTCCGTCTTATGATATTTTTAGAAAAAGCCAAAAAACGGTGCCCCCTACTGGGTGCCGTGAAATAAGGTAGATGGTAATATGGTCGAATCAGCCAAATTCGACTTTATTTCTATCCTAGTGGAAATAATACCGATTTTATGTTTTCGACATTATATTGTAAAAAGTGGGAAACTATTCCAAAGGCAGCAATTGGCAATTAAAGCGGCTATAATTTGTTGTTTAGTTCGCAAAATGGGCGTGGTAATAATATAGAAGCATAGGGAAATAAGATAGAGAAATGTTTTTGCCCAAATTGTAATATGTAATTCCGAAATTGTGTTCGCGCGAATATTTCACTACTATTTATTGAAATTCCAACTTTCTCCACTACGCTTATTTGAAAAACTTTAAGAATTGATTTGATAACAGGTGCCGTGACATTGTGCAAAGCGACATTATGCCAAATTTGACACATTGACGCTTTGGTAGAGCAACATTGGTGTTTGGTACAGTGTCACTTTTGTAAAACGTCGAAAGGCCAACTTGGTACCCTGACGCTTTTTAACGTTTTTTCAATATGACGAAACAAATGAAGATACACTTGCTCAGATTTGTGAGTCATAAGAACGTAATGGATAAGTCTATGAAAATAAAGATCTCTTGTTAATAAAGAAGTAAATAACTGATTAATCATAAACTAAAGACTTGGTAAAAAATCATTTGAAACAAACGAATGCATAGGTTTTGAGCATAAGATAAAGTAATAATAAGAAATTCGCCTGTGTGTGTAAAAGATGTGTTCTTACTTAGTTTAATTTTATGATATAAGTGATGAACTTAAAAAAAAATCTGCAGCCACTGCCTTAAGTACAGAAAAGGAAGCTAAAAGCGAAGCGGAAAAAAATTTGACAAGGGGAGTATGGGTTAGTGTTCTGAAATTTCAAAATTCGCGCCAATAATCCCTTTAGTCATGTCGCAAAGGACTGTAAACATAGATGACAAAAAAACCACTCACCTTATTACCAAACGAATGTGTGTATCTGTACAGTTGTGAGCAACATTGTTAGTGCTATTTGGCTCTAAGACACTTCTCAAAGTGTTGTTATACCAAACGCTAATGTTCGGCCTAATGTCAATGGGCAAAAGCGTCATTGTGCCAAAATTCTACATTTGGCATAATGTCGCTTGGCGCAATGTCACGGCACCTAAGTAACATTTGACGTAGAAAAATTGTTTTGTTGAATGAAAATTTTAAATAATAATTTTCTTATTTTCTTATTTTATGGCATAAATTAAGTAAAGTTATAAATAAATTCTTCAAAAACACATCAAGCACCATTTCTTTAAAAACCGAATTTCTCGTCAATGGTTGGCTTAATTTTGACGAAATTTTATATTTAAAAAGTCCTGGGTAGTTCGAAGAAGATTGCATATTAACATATGAAAAAATTTTATTTTTGAAATTTTTATAAACTTTTTAAAAATTTTGACTTCCTGAAATAACTTCAAAAGTGGGTCTTTAATTTCTTTAAAATTTTTTATGCAAACATCTTTTGGCAAGATCTTAGACTTTGCATACTTGACTTTAAAGAAACTCATTTTTAAAAAAAGTGAAAAATAAGAAACCGTATTTTTTCATACCATATCTCTGATTTTTTTCAAATTTTTTGTCAAAAGAAGTTCTGACAAAATTTAATTTGATTAAAAATGTAAAAAGAAATTAATTTCTTAGTAGAAAAGTTGTTTGATCGTGAAGATCGACCTCAACTCCTTATTGCGTTTCGTCCAGGTACGGCAATGGGCTCATCAGTTAGATGTTGCCGTACCCTTCTAAGACGCAAACTATGTTCGGTTTACACCGACACTTATAAAATTCACTGCACTCGCATGCAGTGAATTTTAATTCTAAGTGAATGGAAACTGAAAAGTCAAAATTAAATTTTTTTTTTAAAAACTGGTGCAATGATTTTGATTAAATTTTCAGCGTATATGTATAAAGGCAAATTCGAAAAATGGCGTTTTTATATTTTCTTTTAAACCTTTTGGAATATTTGATTTAAATTTTTTTTCAATATTTTATTGGTTTTTTAATAAATTTTCACAGTTAATATTTAGTTGGCAACCCTATACCACAAAATCTGTTATGTAGAGGGAATACTAAAATCTTGTATACTCAGCCTTATGATTTTGATTTCGAATTTAGCGCACAAAATCAGCGGTTTTTGAAAACCTTGTTATTACTTTTCAACATCGATCGGGATTTGTCTGTGGATGTGCATAAGTGCCAGACCGTAAAGGCGATTTTCACTCATTGTGAACCTTAAATAAGTTTTAAGGCGCCGCAATGAAGAAAAAAACCACTCTGCCAAAGAATTCGTAACCGGAAGCGTTGCAAGGATTAAAAGAAAACTGTGTATTATGCCAAACACATCCTTATTGCATTTATCCATCAACACCAGCTCATCTTTGAGCAAAAAACAGGCTGTGTCTGTATTTAACTCTAAAAGTTGGCTATAGCGCGATTTATTAGCGATTTAACGGTGGTATCCAACTCATCAGTATTATATCGAATTGCATTTCCGGAATGAAAATTGTAGGTTTAAATACATCTAAGGTTTCCGGTCGAAATCTTCCATGCAAATCGGTGAGGACAAAGTCAAGGAGAGGTGCATATAACGAGATTCTGTAGTATACCTCAGCTGAATTAGAGTCAAAATTAGCTCGGTGAATTTGGCGTCCACCATGACGTGGAATACGAGGAATTCTCAACTCAACATTCAACTGATTGCATAAATTCTTTGCATGCTGCCAGATATTGTGGAAACTGGTATCTTTGTTCTCCCGGCGACCTTGAAGAACGGAAATCGTGTTCTTCACCAGCATTGCGCTGCTATTCAGGTCAAGAGATTTAGATTGTAGTAACTTGCTTCAAGGACTGTGTTAAAGACAACACATCACTCAAACACAAAACTGATACAATAAACTGTGAATTGCATAAACATGTTATAAGTAAGGAAGCCTTGCCAGCCGTGCTTGGTGTCACGCCACTGCGATTTCGTTTCGAATGCTTCCACAATTTTGATGAGGTCCATAGAAAATTGAAGTACATCTTCATGTCGTTATACCCACCTTGTTTCGCAAAGCGATATGAGGGTACACCCCAAGGTGTTCCTGAGGATAGTTTTTCGTTTTGGATGCGATTTGAAGAAGAAGATAACCTCTTTCATTATTGTAACAGCGTCTCGAATGGCAGGTACTTTTGAACTTTGAGAAATGGAGTTGTTTGGCTTATGACTGTAGTATGGAGTCCTAACAGCATTTTTCGCTTCTCTCTGAAGTTCCATGACAGCACCTCGAACTTCTGAAAGCATAACAACACATCCGTCTGTTCCTATTCCCACACAGCATTCAAGAGGAAGTTTGAGCTTTTTCTTCAGTTGCAACAATACAATTTGGCCGATGGCTTTGCCAGTTAGAGATAACTCCTTAGATTTAAAATTCCCATCCAATTTCTCTTCGGCAGCTAGTTTTTTTCTAGTTTCCCTCCAGCTTTCCTCATCAGGTTCGTATTCTTCATCAGTTCTGGAATAAGCTAGTTCCTCAAATGCATCCACGAAAGAGACAAAATCCTCAAGAATGCTACTATTGTAAACGTAGCGTAATATAATACTCAGTTGTATTGAATAATATTGTGAATCTCGAACGTTAATCAAAATTTGATAAAAAACTTCTTTTTTGTAGCGAATACGTACAGTTTGCTTCGACCGATCCTTTTAAACAGGAGTAAGCCAGAAAAGTAATGTAATCTGGGCTTTAACTAAAATATGTAGAGTCAAAACGTAGAGATAGACTGTTGAAAAAGCTGTTAAATCAAAGGACATTTTCGAAGTTTTAATTACATTTCAAGCCTCTTTCCCCCCGGAATCGACTAACCAAACTTCAAAGCATTTATATGAAAACTGAACGTCAGACTGTTGGAGCACTTTCAACAGGTTTACTTGCCGCAGTCTTATACCCAAGAAATGCAATTACTGTGTGGCATTCACACAGACAACTGAAAAGCTTTCAGTTCAAAGAATTCACTTCGCAATAAGTGTTAAGGTAGGAAAAGGATAAACAATATTCATGAGAGGTCGTGTTAACAAAAGGCCTGAAAGTTTTTGAAAACTTTGCCTTCTAACTATGACTTGTACATTCCATTCGCTATTTAATTTTATCATCCTTCATTTCGTTTCCTTTTAGTACTCGGACAGTGGGGCTATGTGTGCGATGATAAGTTTGGAATTCTAGACGCCAATGTCGTTTGTCGTGAACTTGGCTTTCCTCTTGGAGCCAGTGATGTGCAAGGAAACTCATTTTATCCACCTGCTGATGGTGGGGAAGTTGCTTTCGTTATGGATGAAGTGGATTGTTCTGGCAACGAGACATCTCTCAAGGATTGTCCGTTCATGGGATGGGGCGTAAGTGACTGTGGTCCAGATGAAGTTGTTGGAGTTCAATGTAAGACACCAGTAATGACATGTCCAAATGATTATTGGCTATGCAGCACATCCAAGGAGTGCATACCACCTGCATTTGTGTGTGACAACGTGCCAGATTGTTCGGATAAGTCAGACGAAAGCAGTGCAGTTTGCAATGTAAGTCAAATAATGCTAATAAAGGTATGATTCTGATGTGTTACTTTTCAGTCGACTGTGGAATTCAGACTAAGGGGTGGAGGTGTTAAGGAAGAAGGCCGTCTGGAAGTTTTGTATCGTGGTGTCTGGGGAACGATTTGTGATGACGACTTCGGACAGATAGAAGCTCAAGTTGCTTGCAATTCCCTTGGGCATTATGGACCTGCGGTAAGAGATTTGTTTCACATAGGTACTCTTTTCAAACTGTGTATTGATTTTTGAAAACTTACTTTAGAAAATTGTGAAGAACGCCTTCGGACCGGGCACTGGCCCAATTTGGCTGGATCAACTGTCGTGCTTTGGCAACGAAACCACTCTTGACACATGCAATCATTGGTCTTGGGGTGAACACAACTGCAACCATACTGAAGATGTCAGTCTAAAGTGCACAATAGGCCCTGCCCCACGTTCACCAAATACTCAAACCAAAAATTCCCATAGCTCCGAAGAAGACTTACAAATTTCGAATACTGATGACATCGGCATGGATCTGTACCCAATGGAAAGGTCCAGCAAGGCCGCAAACTCCCATAGAAAAATATGCGGACACTTTAATGCAAACCTGACAGACGAAATACCACGTGAATTTGAACGTGTTATAAAGGGTAATGTAGCTAAAAGAGGTCGTCATCCCTGGCAAGCAACTATCCGCACTAAGGGTAGAGGTGGTATCTCCAGTCACTGGTGCGGAGCTGTTCTGATATCAAAGAAACATCTACTCACTGCCGCCCATTGTTTGGTTGGTTATCCAAAGGGAGCTTACTTTATTCGCCTAGGTGACCACTATGCAAATATTGCCGAATCGTCGGAAATTGATTCGTATATCGAGAACTGGTATATTCATGAAAAGTTCCGAGAGGGAACCCATATGAATAACGATATTGCTGTGATAGTTATGAAGAATCCGGTTCGCTTCAACGATTACATCCAACCAATTTGTCTCCCACAAGAAGGAACCGAGTACAAGGAAGGTCGGAGATGCACTATATCCGGTTGGGGATCTATTCAGTCGGGAGTTTCAAGTGAGTATAGACATGATTTTTTGTATGGACAAGGCCCAAGGCAACTTATGATGGTATTTGCTTTTGTTTTTTGGTTAAGCTCCTTCGAATAACCTCCGGGTAGCAGAGATTCCGGTAATATCCGATGAGGTCTGTAAGCTGCCACACGTTTATGGCAATTCCGTCACAGAAGGAATGTTCTGTGCTGGCTTCCTGGAAGAGGGTGTAGACGCATGTGAGGGTGATTCGGGTGGACCGTTTGTGTGCTCTGATTCGGGTTAGTTTAAATGTCGAAATTGTGTTATTGAAATTGGCTGAATTTCCAATTTCTCTTTTTGTTTTATAGATGCGGAAACACTTTATGGAATTATATCCTGGGGCCAGCAATGCGGACATGCGAACAAACCTGGTGTTTATGTGAAAATTGAAAAGTATCTCGAATGGATATACGACAAAATTCGATTTTCAATGCAACAAACAAATTAAGAAGCATTCGATGAGTAAGAGTCAAGCCATACAAACCGTACCATAGGCTTTATTGCTTAGATACTATAGACATAATACTCAATCAAAGGAGACATGTTGTCGCAATAACGGCACGTTTCATCGCATGGGGAAAAATGCTTGTATTTTTAAGTCAGTTTTTGAATTTTTATACCTGTTTTGTACTGTTGATTTTTTATTTTAAACTATTTGCTCGATATTTTAACTAACCTTTGAGGAAAATACTTTCTTGTTGTTTTATTGCACTGAAATTTCATATGATGGTTGATGTTGGACTTGAAAATGATAATCTCAGACTCAATTTGCGTAATGTAGGCCGCCAAGTTCTTTGATATTAGGTTTGTTCGTTGAATCCCTGGATATTTACCTTATGGTCGCCATAAAGCGGGTTTTGAAAAACCTCAACTCGAGCTGATTTTCAAATTGAGTGTTTTTTGACCCCTGGGTCTCCTCTTAACTCGCCTTAAAGTGGCCTTAGGCTTTAGCTGGTGCGAGTGCAGGTAACGAACAGGGCTGTCGAATGGCATATATTTTTTTTCAAATGACAGGGGTGATTTTGTCTGGACATTTTGTGACGCACGTGTCATTGCACGTGTCATCGCATGCGGCATCGTACGCGTCATCGCATCTGGAAATAAGAGATCTTGACGAACTCACCACTCTTGCAGAGGTTCAGGAAGCCATAAAAAATAAAATGGGCGATCAACTGTCTGACATCAAAGTCTGTGACTGAAAAAAACAGAAGCGCCTTGAAGATGGCAATAATCCATATCAACGAGCGGACTGCGAGTGAACTCTTGAAACACCCGATATTAAAAATAGGAATAGGTGCCAATGCAGAGTAAGATGCAGAATAGAGGTCATGAAATGCTACAAGTGTCTCGGGTACGGGCATGTGCAAGCAAACTGCACCGGACCTGATAGAAGAAAGCAAGAAATGTGCTTTAAATGTGGGAGTTCTGATCACAAACGGAAGGACTGCTATGAGCTTCCAAAGTGCTATCTATGCGCAACCGACGAAAATCAACCATGCCCAACGGATCACATACCTGGATCGGAAAGTGCAAAGTATTTCGTCAGGCACTTGAAAAGATGAAAACGGCCTCCTCAAAATGACCAGAATACTCCAAGCAAACGTCCACAGGAGCCAAACGGCGGACAACCTCATGTTTAAGCTTATAAGTGAGCTACAGCGGACGTCATAATCATAAGTGAGCAATATGCCATCAAAAACAAGCAAACCTGGGTCTCGAACACTCTCGGAACCGCCGCCTTATGGATTCCAAGTCAAGGCATGACCATTGAAAACAAAGGATCAGAAAGAGGCTTCACATGGATAAAAAGCACAGGAATCACAATAATTAGTATATACCTTAGCCCTAATGATCGGATGGATGATTTCCAACAAAAACTAGGGGACTTAGATTACTTCATATGTGAGATCGATGGAGAAATCATAGTTGCCGGAGACTTTAACGCACGAGGACATGAATGGGGAATGCCAACTACGCACTCTCGAGGAAGGCAAATACTTGAGATGGCGGCGAGACGTGGCCTTAGCGTAGTTAATACAGGGAACACTCCAACTTTTAGAAGACTAGGGCATACAGGGACCATACCTGACATAACCTTCGCAACAGAAGGTTTGATGTCCAAAATAAGGAACTGGAGGGTCTTCGAAGACTACACAGGTAGCGATCATCAATACATCGTTTTCGACATAGAGGAAAATCGCCAAAGCGCTAACCGAGAGGCAAACCAACCTGGTGGATGGAGCGTCAACAGACTCAACGTCGACGTCTTGGAGGAACAGAATTGATGATGGAAAGGACATTGTGCTACAATCGCTTGGAACAGCTGAAGAAATAGTTGAATCAACTATGCAACTCACTCGTCTGGCATGCGACGCTTCAATGGCCAGAAAGATTTACTCAAATAGAAGAAAGAATCCTGTCTACTGGTGGTCGGAAGAGATAGCCGAACTTTTATTTATTTATTTATTCATTCATTCATCAATGGATATACACAATCTTCTGATAGCAAATTTAGTAACTTATAATAAAAATAACTTATTCTTACGAGTTAAACAATTCAAGAACTATTTTTTTAAAAATATCCCTATTCATCGACAGGTCGACTTCACTGCATATGGAGTTGTACAACATTAAGGAACGAGTTATTGGATCATTTAGGCCATAGTTTGTTCTATGAGTGGGAACATAGAACAAATAATTTCTAGTTCTAAGAATTCTTTCAGGAGCATACAGAGAAATTAACATGAGCAATTCCTCAGATTTAATATTATTACTCAGAATATCTTTAATAAAAACAACGCATTGGGTTTTTCTGCGGCTTTCAAGAGTTTTTAAGTCTATAAGTGCGCATCTACAAAAATAATCAGGCAATTCATCAGACCATCTCAGATTTCTTAATGCAAAACGCGTAAATCTTCTTTGAATTCTTTCTATTCTACTAATATTATTTTCATAAAACGGTGACCACACAACACAGCAGTACTCTAATATGGGCAGCACCAAGGACATAAAAATAGCTTTAAGTGTGTAAACGTCTTTGAAAACACCAGAATTCCGTCGGAGAAAACCCAACAGCGAATTTCCTTTTGATGTAATGTAATCAATATGTGCAGAAAAAGTTAGTTTGGCATCAAAAATAACACCAAGGTCTTTGACCTCACTGACTTTTGTGAGAACTTCAACTCCAAACTTGTAGCTAAAATTTGTGGGTGAAAAAGTTCTGAAGGCACTAAAGATTTTACACTTTGAGATGTTCAGTTTAAGATGGTTATAATTACACCAATTTAAAAAGGAATTAATATCTACCTGGAATTTAAGACAGTCATGAATGGAAGTAACTTCGTGAAATAATTTAACGTCGTCCGCAAACATCAAACATTCCGAATATTGAAGAACGTCAGGGATATCGTTTACAAATAAATCGAATAAAAGTGGTCCCAAATGACTTCCTTGTGGAAGACCTGAGTCCACTCTGATAAAAAACGATCGAAAACCATCGATCTGAACAACCTGCTTACGGTTTGTTAAGTAAGACCTCAACCATTTCAAGAATTTTAAGCTGAGACCCAGTTTTTGAAGTTTTTGTAATAAAAGTTCATGATGGACTCTGTCGAACGCCTTTACAAAATCCGTATATAAAGCATCAACTTGCTTTCCATTCTCCAAAGCATTTAAACAGAAATGGGAAAAAAGGCACAAATTAGTCGCAGTCGAACGGCCGCTCACAAACCTATGTTGTTTTGGCGTTATAGATTCTTTGACGGCAAAATAAAGCCTCTGAGTTACTAATTTTTCGAACAGTTTTGGCACTGCTGACAGTTTTGATATCGGCCTGTAATTTTTTATCTGGTGCTTTAGGCCGCTTTTGTAAATTGGATTTACGAAAGATATTTTCCAATCATCAATAAAATCACCAGTTTCCAAGGATTTATTGAATATTATTCTAATTGCAGTGCAGAGAGATGAGGCACATCTAGACAACAAAAGTGGAGGAATCAGATCCGCTCCAGCCTTTTTTGTTGAATCAAGTTCATTTAAACCATCCAAAATGTCTTGTTCAGAAAAGTTAATTAGACTGAAATTAGTAATAGGGGTTATGCAAGAATACATTTCATTTGCGTTTGTAATAATATCCGCGTTATAGTTTGATTCAAAAAATTTTGCAAAGAGATTGCAGGACGATTGTGAATCAATCGACTTTTCATCATCAAGCTCCATTACTGTCGGTAGAAAAGACGTTTTTCTTTTGGAATTTAAGAAAACCCAAAAGGATTTGCTGTTCTGCTTAATTTTACTTTCAGCAGCACTTATATGCTGGTGGTATAGGAATTTATTCAGAAAGTCAAATTCTCTCCGAAGTTGAAGAAAACGAGATCTATCCTCAGGTTTGCCTGACATTTTTGATCTTTTCAATGCCTTATTTTTAACATTTTCTAAGTTTTTTAGCCTCTTGTTAAACCATGGGTGCTTAAAAGAAGACTTCTTTTTAAAAACGGGGACAAACTGATTTACACCATCAAATATTAAGGCTTTGAAGTATGCATACATATCGTTAAGCGATTTATTGCTAAGTCTATGTTCCCAATCAATCGAAGTATAAAAATTATTTAATGCGGTGAAATCGGCCTTACTGAAATTTAAGATACATTCATTTTCATTTGAACAATCTAAACTGAATTCATAAAACTCAAAAATTACGTTAACAGCCTTATGATAAATCACGTTGTTGACTAATGGGAATTCAGATAAATATACAAAATATTTCATGTCATTATTAACAAAAACAAGATCTAATTGTCTACCTGAATCATTTTTTGTGTGGTTTATTTGAAATAGTCCTAGAGAAGCTAAGGAATCAACAACTTTAGTTTCTATGTCTGTCGTGACATTAAATGGGATTAAAGATTTTTCTTCCTCCAAGAAAATCCATTCAACATCACCAATGTTAAAATCACCTAACACACAGGGAAACTGATCAGCTGTTAACTCTTTAACTACATCATTGACGTTAGCTATAAGTTGATTATACAAAAGAAAACTACTATGTGGCCTGATATAACTTAGTATAAAACAAATTTCATTATTGTAAGCTTTAACATGTACACAAAGTTGTTCAAAAAACGGAGAATAAGTCGGTAAATCATACTGCTGGCTGATAAAAGTACAACGTACTGCAATTAGTACTCCACTCTCCACCACCTCGTTCCATTCCAGATTCAATCGGACGATCAACACGGTAAACGACGTAAGAAGAGTCAAACAATTCAGATGATAGAAAATCTGCATTCAACCAAGTCTCAGTTAGAATTATCACATCATATTCATGCAATGAGGAATTTATAAAGAGCTCGTTTGTTTTAGTACGTAATCCACTCGCATTTTGAAAATAAACATTTAACTTTGGTGGACGGACTCGAGATGAAGAAGGACATATTAACTGTGCGCCGCCGCCGCCGCCTCCTTCACAGCGAGCGGGACATCGTTTTTTGGAACGTTTAAGTTTTCGTGAGGTTTTCGTTTCTTGCCACGAAAAAATTCGTGGACTACCGTATGTAAAGGCCAAAAGGAGCTGTCACTTAGCAAATTATACAATTCGAGATTCCTCCCAACTTTTATCTCAAAGGAAGAATAATCCTTATCAGGAGTCATATTAAACTTCCTTACATAGAGATTTGATAGATTTATCAATGGAAGTTTTTTCAAGATAAAACTTTGTATCAAGTTAACTGACGCTGATGGGGAAAGACGAGATACAAAAATGGTTTTAGCAGGCGGTAAGGCAATGAGTTCCTCAGTTGGATCACGTTCAGGAGATAGAACTGCTAACATGTTATAATACTCTTCGTCCCCATTGGAAGCTGTCGGAGTATCAAGATGTCCGCTGGCTACCAATCCATTAGGTGGATCCGATCTCATAATATCTACATTTACTTCACTTCGACTTGCCATGTTTTTGGTCGTATTAGAACGTAGAACTCTCGGTTCAAAAGATACTGACGTAAGATGTTGCTGCTTGCGTTGACGTGGTTGTTTAAAAGATTGTTGTAGCTGTTGTATCTGCTGCTGATGTTGCTGTGGTTGTTGTTGTTGTTGTTGTTGTTGTTGCAAATGTTGATCCGTTTTTTGCTGATCTAATTTTGGCTGTTGATCTTTTTGTTGCTCTTGTTGTTGTTGTTGTTGTTGTTGTTGTTGGGTTTGCTGCTGTTGTTGGTGTTGTATCTGCTGCTGTTGTTGTATCTGCTGCTTCTGTTGATGTTGTTGCTGTTTATGTTGTATCTGCTGCTGCTGTGATTGTTGTTGTTGTTGTTTTTGTATCTGCTGCTGCTGTTGTTGTTGTTGTTGTTGTTGTTGTTGTTGTTGTTGTTGTTGTTGTTGTTGTTGTTGTTGTTGTTGTTGTTGTTGTTGTATCGGCTGTTGTTGTTGTTGTTGAATCTGCTGCTGTTGCTGTTGTTGTTGTTGTTGTTGTATCGGCTGCTGTTGTTGTTGTATCGGCTGTTGTTGTTGTTGTTGTTGTTGAATCTGCTGCTGTTGCTGTTGTTGTTGTTGTTGTTGTATCGGCTGCTGTTGTTGTTGTATCGGCTGCTGTTGTTGTTGTATCGGCTGTTGTTGTTGTTGTTGAATCTGCTGCTGTTGCTGTTGTTGTTGTTGTTGTTGTTGTTGTTGTTGTTGTTGTTGTTGTTGTTGTTGTTGTTGTTGTTGTTGTTGTTGTTGTTGTTGTATCGGCTGCTGTTGTTGTTGTATCGGCTGTTGTTGTTGTTGAATCTGCTGCTGTTGCTGTTGTTGTTGTTGTTGTTGTATCGGCTGCTGTTGTTGTTGTATCGGCTGCTGTTGTTGTTGTATCGGCTGTTGTTGTTGTTGTTGAATCTGCTGCTGTTGCTGTTGTTGTTGTTGTTGTTGTTTTTGTGTTTTGCTTTTTGACCGTTCAGATGCAGAAATTATTTGCGCAGAGTCACGAGGTGAAGGTGAAAGAACGATAAGAGGCTGTGCCACTGGAGATGGAATTGGAGAACAAACACTTCTTTCAGTATTTAAATATCCCTCATTCAAAACACTAATTTCCGAAACATCAAAGTCAAACGTGTTTTGCAATTCCACAAAAATTGACGATATGGATTTGAATAGTCTCTGCAGCTTTATGATTTTCCAGTGCAAACTATCCGTTGAGATTTTTTCATGTTTACTGCAATAAAAACGCAGGCCGGGAATCGATACAACCTTGTCCGCATCCTTTCCTTTAACTCCTAGACATTTCGCATGGAATTGACGAAAGCACACTGCACATGACAAAGCTACTTCATTAGAGTTTTTATTATTACAAATTGTGCAATAAAGATCCATTTTTAAAATGTTTGGCGTTTAACGTGAGCTACACAAACTAAGCAAATAAATTAAATTAGACGTTTGGCAACTCTATTATAATTGCTGAATATTCACTAAGTGAGCTCAAAACGCAATAACTCAAAAAGTATGTGTCACTTAAAAATTTTAAACCCAGCGTTGGAAAGCTTACACTGTTACCAATGATATAAAATTATTAAAAGTCACTATTTCGGAATAGATTCAAAGTTTTAACTTAACCGTTATAAGATGCACTGATAAATATACACCAAGAAAATTATGATTGAAAATTCTTGAAAAATTGAAATGCCAATATAAAATGAACTACACCAGGAATTTGTCCAATAGTTGTAAGAATAAACACTTCACTGGTATTGGTATTGATATTTAATGTTTTTAATATTAAATAAGATCAATTTATACTGGAAAAAAAGAAAAGTATGAAGAGCGAAAAAAGTACTTGTTGACACACAATAGGGTTACCAACTGAAACTTCGTAGAAAATGTTTACGCCTTAGACGAAAAGTGACAAGGGGCAGAAGAAGCCAAAATGAAAATAAAGAGAGTGACGTTGAAGAATTCAGGACAGCGCGCCACGAATTGAAGAGAGCCATTAAGCTGAGCAAGAAACGAAAATGGGAAGAGCTGCGACAAGATATCAACAGCAATCCCTGGGGGCTAGGCTACAAGATCGTTATGAAAAAGTTTGTAGCTCAAAAACCCGTTGAAAATTTTCGCCCAGAAAAGAAGAATCAAATTGTGGACACACTGTTCCCAACACATCCTATCCGGCAACCCGACACTCCTAGGCTGCAACAAGAAGAAATACCACCGTTTAACGAAGAAGAACTCAGAATTGCATATAACGCGCTGAAAAACAAAGAAGCTCCCGGGCCAGATGGCATTCCATTGGAAGCATTGAAGCAAATCGCACAAACCTGTCCCCAACTACTTTTAAAAATGTACAACAGAATTTTCCCTAAGCATTGGAAAAAGCAACGGCTTGTACTTATCAGCAAAAATAAGGGAAACCCGGAGTCTCCATCCTCATACAGGCCTCTGTGCATGCTGGACACAGCAGGCAAGCTCCTAGAAAAGCTATTGCAACCACGACTCATAGCCGCTATTTAAAGAATGGGAGACTTGTCTGAAAGACAATTATGGCCTTAGGAAAGGGCGCTCAACAATTGGGGCAATAGAAGAAGTAAGTAAGTAAGTAAGTAAGTAAGAATTCATTTTATTATCGTTCATAAAATTAACAATTAACAATATAGTTTTATGAATTAGTTAGCTATGGCTTTGCCGTCAGCTCGGTTGGCAATATATTAATTAATTAGTTTTTTATGTTGTATATGTTATTCAAATTCAGTTATTAGTAACCTTCGGTATTCATACACACTTTGAAGATAGTAATAAAGATTTTTCCAATTGTCTCCATTGAGGTAAAAAACAGCTTCCTGCATTGTTAAAAATCTTTTTCCGAAATGATTTTGTCTTTGTGTAGCATAGATTGGGCAAATTCCTATAATATGGAAGCAATCTTCTTTGGATTTCATATTGCACAATGTACAAAACTGATTGTAGCTTCCATTGTATGGGGCTCCATTAAGTCCAAGGACTTCACACCTGGCTTTGAATATTAGTGAAATTTGCTTATAACTTAGTAAGTCACAAAAATAGTTAGTTTCCTTCATGTTGTAGTTGAGCTGTGAATACAAGATTCTACTCTCTGACTGTTGGGCTTCTATTTCTAACAAAGCTCTTTCTGTATCCTCAAACTTTTGAATTATACGATACAACTGATGTTTTAATAAGCTTCGGTTATCTGAATTTATTTCGATGTTTTCACCGAAAACATCACCACGATTCTGCCACTGTACCATACACCAATCTTTATTTCTTATTTCGTATCTAAGCATTTTATTTACGAGATGTGTATTCGGCAATTCAAGGACTTTTAAAATATAATCGGCTTGTATCTTAAGTGTATAAGTGTGTAGCTTTGGTAATCCTGTTTCTAAATATACAGCATAGTTTGGTGTTCTTAGTGGAAGATTGAACAATTTTTTGATAAAATTTCTTTGCAGTTTCTCCACCAGCTCAAATTCTTCTGCACCCCATACCTTCGCAGCGTAACACAAAGTTGACTTCACCACTGCATCAAATATTCTAAACTTTGTGGAAAGGTTTACGTTTTTATTAGAAAAGATATTTTTCCAAGTTGAGTTAACTAGCTTTTGACTTGTTTTGACTTTCTCCTCAATGTGACGCTTGAAATCCAATGTTGAATTCAATACTACTCCTAAATATTTGTACTCTCTGACGACTTCTAGGCGATTCTGCCGCAGCATCCAATTGTAGTTTTGTGTTGAATAGCCTCGATTATTTGTAGAGAAAATCATTATTTTTGATTTATCTGTATTAATGACAAGCCCCCACTTTTCACAGAACGAAACAAGACGATTTATCATTAATTGCAGGTTTTCGGGTGTTTCGGACAGGACTACAAGATCATCGGCGTATAGTAGAACATTTAAAATGCTTCCTGCAATTCTGAGTCCACCAGGTAGTTCATCCACAATGTCATTGATGAATAGGGCAAATAAAAATCCACTTAGTGGACATCCCTGTTTAACACCACTATTCGTTTGAAACCAATCTGAAAAATTTGTACCATCCCAAACAGTTGCATTGGTCCCACAATACATTTCTTTGATGACACGAATAAATTTGGTAGAGAGTCCTATTTGTGAGAGCTTATACAAGAGAGCGTTTCTATTAACCAAATCGAAAGCAGCCTTAAAATCTATAAAAAGCGCATAGACCTTTTTCTTCCGGGTTTGGAAGGCTTTGATTATCGCTGATAAAGTATATATATGATCTATTGTGGCGTAGCCTTTTCGGAATCCTGCCTGAAGTTCGGTTAAAACATCATTTTCTTCGTTCCATTTTTCCAGTCTAGATGCTAAGATCGCACAGAAAAGCTTGGCAATAACATTCATGAATGAAACTCCACGATAGTTTTCTACTCTATCTAATGCTCCTTTCTTGTGTATTGGAAAAATCACTGATTTTTTAAAGGAGTTCGGCACAATTGCTTCCATAAGAATTTTATTAAATAATTTTTGTATGTGTGTAAGAAGCTCACGGGATGCATTTTTAAAAAACTCGTACGGTATACCATCTTCCCCTGGCGCTTTTCCATTTTTTGATTTTTTAAGAACTTGTTCTAATTCGTTCAGGGATATTTCACTGTCCAGAAGATCGTCTAAGATCAAGGGCTCTGCTGTTAAGAAAATCGCATTTGTTTGAATTCGAAGATGGTTTTGGAAGTGTAAAGCAAGCTCAGCTGCAGAGACACTCGTGCCTATTGTAAATTTGGATCCGTTTAACTCTTTTGCTACACTCCAAAACTCTTTTGAGCTTTTTATATTTGAAAGTTCTACAGCTTGATGCTCTTCAAAATAAGTTTTCTTACGACGACACATATTCTTGTAAGCAATGTTTGCCTCTGTGTACCACTTCTTCAGAAGGATCGAGTTTGTTTCTCTCCATGCGCGTAGAAGTGCGAAAGACTTTTTACGTGCATTAAAGCATTCGTTATCAAACCATTTCTGCTTGTTACGATTCAGTACAAGAGGTGATAATACTTTGGCAGAGCTTCTAATGCAAGATGTAATTTTCGATAAGTTTTCCTCAACCGATTCAATGCTTGGCAACACACCCGAAAGGAAATTAGATATATTTTGATGGTAAATGTTAATGTCTTGAATTCTCCAATTCAATCTTGGTAGTAGATTTAGATCCTTTTGTATGATGGTGGATTTATTTGTCCATTCTACAACTAATGGCAAGTGATCGGAGTGAGTTTTCGTCTGAACTTCAAACTTCGTGATCATATCTGTCCAGTCGTTATTTACTACACAGTAGTCTATGACAGATTTTCCTTGTCCGCCAATAAAAGTATAATGTCCTTCTCTGTCACCTTCAACACATCCATTTAGAAAAAATAAATCATACGACTGCAAAACATCAAGTATATTCATTCCATTTTGGTTACATACGGTGTCTTTAGAAGTTCGGGTGTTATAAATTGAGGATAGGTTCCTTTCTCGCGAAAATTTGATAGTCTGCATATTACTTGTCCTAGCATTAAGATCGCCGATTACCATTACACTTTTGCTCGAGAGCTGAAATAGAATGTTATTTAGTTGCTCAGCATCTTCGTTCCAATTATTGCAATTGATGTAAAATGGTACTATGTACATATTTTTTTCTTTCAACAGCCTTACAATGGTATTTCCACAAACATCTATAAAATTATATGTATCTAAAAGTGAAATTTTTATTCCGAATAGATTTCCACCGCTTGCACGTC
The DNA here is from genome assembly GCA_949752695.1 of Melanostoma scalare. NCBI lineage: Eukaryota > Metazoa > Arthropoda > Insecta > Diptera > Syrphidae > Melanostoma > Melanostoma scalare. Next base: position 156,261,883 of record OX456984.1, on the reverse strand, counting down.
CTTTCTTTGCTGTACGCGTTGCTGAATCCCAATGTAATTTGTATCCATTAAAGTATTTAGTGAATTTATCATAATTTTCTTTCGTTACGTGCGTTTCGAATAAAAAAATCATTTGAAATTTTTGAACATATTTAAAAAATTCTGCAAATAATAATTTATTACTAAGACCGGATATATTATATGCTGAAATGTTTTGAAAACTAATACTATTTGAGCTGACGGTTTCCTTCAATCAATTCTGTCTACTACTTTTTACTCCGTTTCTCGTGACAGCTGACATCCCTGCTCTCAATGCACCATCTGTATGTTGACTATTGTGAATATGTGACATGGATGTCAGATTGACAGCAGCGAAGTTTAGATCTCCAAACATTTTCACTAGTACCTGTTCCCCATCATTGTTGTTATGTTTTAGAATATTATTATTTGATAAATAAAATACATCATTTCCAATCAATAAATTGTTATTTTTTTATCATAACTGATGCATTCGGTTGTTTTAATTTGATAATGCGTCTATATGCAAGCAAAATTCGTCGTTTGAGTTGCATTCGTTTCGTGAGATCACGTTGAATATAGAAACCCGTGCCTTTTAACTTTGTTGAATTTCTAAGCATTTTGGTTGCGAGTGCATCCGAGCCGGTGTTTAGTTTCAATTTCACAACCGAGTTATTTTCACTCAATTTTATAGCTGGTGTAAATTCATGTTTTTTATCAACTCCAAGCAATAAATCAACTATGCTTTCCACTGTTTTTTGGGGGTCGTTGTTGTTTTTGGGCATAGTGAAAATTATATTGGTTGCTTTCAATTCGCGGCTTTGGAACTCAATTTCATTTTCAAGAACAAGTATTAAGGGCTGTCGAAAATGCTCAACAAGGCAGCCAAAACACCAAGAAAATTGTGCTGCTGGTAACACTTGATGTACGAAACGCTTTCAATTCAGCCCGATGGTCAAACATGATTGATGCACTTGAAGGAAGATTCCAAACTCCAGAGTATCTCTTACAGATGATAAAAGATTATCTCAAAGAACGAGAACTTATCTACCAAACCACTGAAGGAATGATACGAAAAGATATCACAGCTGGAGCAGCACAGGGATCTATCATTGGACCAGATCTCTGGAACATCTCCTACGATGGCATTCTCTGTATGGAAACGCCCGAAGACTGCTCTTTGGTTGGATATGCTGACGTCGTTGCTGCGGTGATAACTGCAAGGGATACCGAAAGTGCACAGAGAAAGTTGAACCAAGTGATGCGAAGGACAAATTCCTGGATGGAGGAGCATGGGCTGTCGCTGGCTACTGAAAAGACCGAAGTATTAGTTCTAACGAAAAAACGAATTCCCACGGTCATCGATTTCTACATCGAAACCGAACTTATAAAAAGCAAAAACGTGGTAAAATATTTGGGAATAAAGCTCGACACGAAACTGAGCTTTTGGGACCAGATACGAACAGCAGCTGAACGCGCATCAAAGGTTACAAGCCACCTATGTAGGCTGATGGCAAATGTAGGTGGACCATCCGCAAGCAAACGGAGACTTCTCCTGGCAACAACACATTCAATTCTGCCGTACGGAAGCGAGATTTGGGCTGAAGCACTTAAACTGGATATGTACCGGAAACAACTAGCAACAACGCGCACCGCACAGTGTCTGAGCCAGCAATTCTTGTAGTTGCAGGTGTCGTACCAATTGACCTCTTCGCAACACAAAGACAATACATACATGAAATCGGCGTGGAAGAGGCGAGCGTGGAAGCGAAAGCGATCACACAGCAGAAGTGGCAAGCACGCTGGGAGTCCGAAAGCAGAGGACGCTGGACTGCTAGGCTGATCGGAGACATAAGCGAATGGAGTAACCGGAAACACGGTGAAGTGAACTACTACGTCACACAGTTCCTCACCGTACACGGGTATTTCAACGCTTTCCTGTACAAAATTGGAAAAAAAAGAAGTCCTTCGTGCCAGTACGGAGATTCGCTGACAGACGACGCTTATCATACAGTGTTCGAGTGTAGTAGATGGGAATCTCCCCGTCAGGAAATAAACAGAGTTATCGGAGAGCTCAGCCCGAATAATATCATCCAGGAGATGCTGAGAGACGAGGAGAGTTGGAGGCGAATCAGCGTGTATCTGACACAGATCCTGAAAACAAAGAAACAAGAAGAGGTAGCTGAGGAACAAGAATCTGCCACCTAGACACGGATCCCCCCTCGAAGAAATGCGCAAGTGGTCCCGAGGGGGAAGATCAGCGAGAAACTTTTGGAGTTTTTGTCGGTATGCCAAGTTTGGACCTTGGAGAGTCCGACACACGGGGAAGTATGAATACTTCGCATTTCTCCAAAAGTAAAAAAAAAAAAATGCGTCATTGTACGCCTCAACGCACGCATCATCGCACGTGCGCGTGACGCGTGCGATGCCGTCCAGTGCAGTTGATTGATCAAACAAACATGGTCAACGTAGAAAACCAAACCAAAAGTATTCTTCCTCAGTTTCATTCACATAAATAATCAGAACCATTTTTTCCATAAAAAACAGACGGTCAATGCTTCTTACCACGAAACTTATCGTAGGCTTACGTATCGAGAACCCAACTCAAGCTTATCGTTAGCACAAACACACACCAATTTTACAGTCAATATAATTCTAAAAACATCAAATCCATTAAAACGTAGACAAGTAACCCATTCACATAGCTTTGATATTAAAAAGCTGCTGATGCGAAAATTGCTTTTGCGGTGCTTGTCATAACTTGTTGGTTGGTTCTACGAACTTTGATGCCGTTATTAGCGTCGCCAAAGTCTTCAGAAAATGTGTAAAATGTTTGTGTCTTCTTCCACACTCTTTTGGCAAACTCTTTTAGATTTTCTTTTTTGTGTTTTCGCCCCTGACTCAAGAGACTTAAAGCTTTTATCATTTCCGCTGGCTGCCTGAATGGACATCATCTTCATTAAAATGTAATGAATCTCTTTTTTTGCTCTCGATGCCACGTAGAATGAAAACGAGCAGAGCACATGTATCGTTTTCTTTTTTTTTTTTTTTTTGTTAAGGGCTTAAATGGACTTAAAATTATCCATGGGGACTCGTTTTACGTAAGCTCTGAAAATTTCCTAAATTAAAATCAAAAAATTACCTATCGCTCCGAACGCCCTGACAAAGTAAACATTGTTTTGAAGCTTTTCCATACCTTTAAGTACCCTTGTCATGTTGAGCATCTGTGAAAGACTTGTTTTTGTTTTTCAACTTAGGCGACTTAATGGTCATCGAAGGTTTTCGAAAAACAAATGATAGCTTTATTAATTTTCTATACAGGAAAGTTTTCGTTCCCAAAACATGATGATAACACTACCCCGAAGCCATACCTAGCTCTAGATTTAGCTCTCAGAGCTGGTTTGGCGTTTCTATTTTTTGTTTTTGCTAATTTTGGATTTTGACCTTTTTGTTTTTCCGTAAATTTATTTTGTAATTCTGTGATAATAATCCTATTTACAATTTTAATACAGGATGAGTTTAATAAGTAGAAGGGAAGAGATTACAGGCCCTGAAATTAGTGACCTGTGACAAAGTATTTCTTGGTGTACGTAGTTACTGAAGTTAAATCAAGACCGAAATTAAATGAAATGTATAGGTACATATTTTTATTTGATTGAATGTCTTTTCTGCATTAGTAGGATCCCATCGAGAGTTGTGAATTTGAAAACTATGGTCTAAATGAAGTAGGTTCACTTCATGGTGCATAAAATTAGCTCACATTTTATTGCATAGCTTGTATTTAAAAAATACTGAAAGCTGGACCAAGTGCTTCTCTGTTGAAGGGTTTTAAAGAAGGCACACAAATAACTGAATAGAAACCTTTACATTGATAAACACACTTGAGAGCTAGAGATGCATTGAAGATTAAAAGGAAGTCAAAAGGAATGAGTTTATCTCAAAATGTTAAATGTGATTTGTAAAGGAATTTAATTAATGAGGTTTAGATGTGATGAGGAAAGCTTACTTCCAGAAACAGTCTACTGCAAACATGTTCAGGATATGTTTACATTGTGATATGGCATAAGAAAGTGGTGAGGCTAATAGATTAGCTTTGTCAATAATTAAATAAGTAAATATTTCAGGAGATATAATAACACAAATTCTCCATAACTTCACTTGGTTGTCAAATCCATTCAATTTAGGGTGAAGGACTGCAAAGCGATACTATGAGAGACCATCATCCAACAAAATAGTCTTCTGCAGAGAGAATTGCGGTTATGGAAGTGGTGAAGGAAACCAGACAAACAAAAGTCAACAGCAATTCATTTTGTATATGAAAAGTTTTCTGTGTAACACCTCCAACATCAGTTCAATTAAAAAAAAAAAAAAAAAACACGAAGAATGTCTTTGCACTTTAAGGGGCTCGGCTAGTTTCTCGAGGTCAAATACTTACTTACTTACTTACTTAAGGTGGCGCTACAGTCCGGGTCGGACTAGGGCCTCAACCAACATGCTTCTCCAGCCAGCTCGATCCCTAGCTAGCTGCCTCCAGTTTTGCACGCCAAGTTGGTTGAGGTCCTCTCCTACTTGCGTGCGCCACCTGAGTCGCGGTCTTCCTCTACTGCGCTGTCCCTCGGGGTTGGATTCGAAGACTTTCCGGGCCGGAGCGTTGGTGGACTCCAATTCGCTCTACATGACCCAGCCATCTAAGCCGCTGGACCTTGACTCGTTTGACAAGGTCAGTGTCGCTGTACAGCCCGTACAATTCGTCGTTAAATATTCTTCTCCAATCTCCATCTACGTAGACGGGACCAAAAATCACCCGAAGAATTTTTTTCTCGAAGCATCCTAAAGCGTTCTCGTCTGCCTTTGACAAGGTCCATGCCTCTGCGCCATTATATAAGAACCGGGATGATAAGTGTCTTATACAGGGACACTTTAGTTGCTCGGGAGAGGACTTTACTACTCAATTGCCTTCTTAGTCCGAATAAACAGCGATTGGCAAGAGTTATTCTTCGTTTGATTTCAGCGCTGGTGTCGTTGTCTGAAATAATAGCGGCGCCTAGGTAGACAAAGTCCTTAACTACCTCAAAGTTAAAGCTGTCAATCGTAACGTTCTGTCCAAGACGTCGGTGTTGGGTGTCCTTTCTTGATGACAGCATGTACTTGGTCTTGCCCTCATTTACCACTAAACCCATCTTCTTTGATTCTGTCTCAATGCTCATAAACGCGCCATTGACATCACGCTGCGTTCTTCCAATTCCAATCAATATCGTCGGCATATGCGTGTAATTGAACGGAGCTTTGAAAGATTGTGCCTCTTGTGTTGACGTGGGAGTTTTGCACTATTCTTTCAAGAATGATGTTGATGAAGTCGCATGACAGTGCATCGCCTTGCCTAAAACCTTTTTTGACATCGAATGTATCGGTGAGATCTTTTCCGACCCTGATGGAGCAGCGTGCGATCTCCATCGTCACCCTACACAATCGGACAAGTTTGGTAGGCATGCCAAAACTAGACATGGCTCTATATAACTCCTCTCTATAGATGCTGTCATATGCGGCCTTAAAATCGATAAAAAGGTGGTAGGTATCGATTTGAAGCTCCTGGGTTTTTTCCAAGATCTGCCGTAGTGTGAAGATTTGGTCTATGGTAGACTTTCCTGGTCTAAAGCCGCAATGATAAGGACCTATCAAGTTGTTGACGAATGGCTTCAGACGCTCACACAATACGGCAGAGAGGATCTTGTACGCGATGTTTAGAAGGCTGATACCTCTGTAGTTGGCGCAGTTCAGAGGGTCTCCTTTCTTGAGGAATGGGGAAACAATTCTGAGGTTTCATTCATCGGGCATGCTTTCTTCCGACCATATTTTGCAAATGAGCTGTTGCATACTCCTGACCAGGTCATCGCCTGCCGCTTTAAACAATTCGGCAGTGAGGCCATCAGCTCCAGCAGCTTTGTTCGACTTTAGCTTGGATATTGCTGTCCTCACTTCGTTCAGGTCGGGTTGGCGGAATTGTTGGTCTACGTCGCCTAAATCGAATGGTTCTATTTCTCTAACAGCGGAATTGGGTTCATCATCGCCGTTATAGAGCTTGGAGAAGTGGTCTTTCCATATCCTCAGCATTGACTGCGGTTCCACCACGATGTTCCCTTGGTCGTCTTTGCAGGCTTCGGATCGGGGCTTATAGCCCGAGGCTGTTGTTTTTACCTTTTGGTAAAACTTCCGAACCTCATTCCTGCTGTGGCACCCTTCTATTTCCTCGATCGCGCGCCTCTCATGCTCTCTCTTTTTCCGTCTGAGAAGCCGGTGTTCGTCTCTCCTCTTCTGCTTGCAGAGCTCGTAAGCAGTTCTAGTCTTTTTGTGCAGCGCCACTTTGTATGCTTCCTGTTAGCTGCATGTGCTTGCCGGCATTCGTCGTCAAACCAGGGGTTTCGCTGTGGTGGCCGTGTGAAACCCAGCACTTCAGAGGCGGCATCTCTGATGGCTGATTGGCAGTGCTGCCACTGGTTCTCTGTACTTGATGCTGGCGGCATAGGACTCCTTAAGAGGTTGTAAGAGACTCGATCGGTAAAGGACTTGGCGATCTCTTGCGATTGTAGTCGTCCAACGTCGAATTTTCTCACAGTATTTTCTTGTGTTGGCTTGGATCGAGATATCCGCAGTCGTACCTTGGCTACAACAAGGCAGTGGTCCGAGTCAATGTTGGCCCCTCGGACATCCTCTATAATGATTTCCATGTCCCTTTGTGGATATTGAGGTGCTGGAACCGCGTACTAGCTACCAGAACATCTCGCCCCGCAGCGAAATCGATCAGCCTGAATCCGTTATCGGAGGTGCTGTCGTGCAGGCTGTATCTTCCGATTATTCCACCAAAGATATCCTCTCTTCCTAGCTTGGCATTAAAATCTCCTAGAACAATCCTAATGTCATAGCCTGGGCACTGTTCATATGTTTTGTCCAGGGGCTCGTAGAATACGTCTTTGGTGTCTTCATCCTTTTCTTCTGTGGGGGCGTGTGCGCAAATGAAGCTTATGTTGACGAATTTAGCCTTGATGCGGATTGTTGCTATGCGCTCGTTCACATAGTTGAAACTCCAGACTTTTTGCCTGAGTCTAGTTCCAACAACAAATCCACATCCAAACAGTCGCTGCTTTTGTTCTCGGTAGCAATCGCCGTAGTAGATATCGCAGTCTTTTAGTTTACGTCTACCTGTTCCATCCCATCGCATTTCTTGGATAGCGGTAATATCTGCTTTGTAGCAGTTTAGGGCTTCCGCTAATTGTTCGGCTGCACGTGGTCTATTAAAGGACCTAACATTCCAAGTACAGATCCGAAGTTCGTTGTCCGTTTTTCGTTTGCTAGGTTCGTCATCAGTAAATCCGTCCGTATCCGAGGCTTGTTGGTGCTTCGCAACTAAAATGGCTTTACGTGGCCGGGAAGTCACCCCGACAGCACGACCCCCAACCTGGAGGGCCAGATCCTTGTATAACTCCAAAGATGGGGAGCCGTATAAACCGTTCCTTATAGGCCTGAGCTCCAAATATGTTGTAGTAACCCTATAAGGTGTTCACTAAGTAGTTCAACCTGACTGGAACTGTAGACGCCACCGTTGATTCCATCTAGGGAATTCCTCCGCTGCCGTCTGGATGAAAGAAGAGGTGCCTTAGTGGGAACACCTCTCCCCCCTCTCTCACTTGCTAGGGTTGATACCCAATCTCAAGTTGAGGTACTAGGCACCCAAAGTTCACCACGTGGAGGTGAGAGTAGGAGTTGATAGACAGAGGTGGGTTTTAAGAAAAACCTATGGACGCTAGGATCCTCTTGGGTGCACGTGTCTACCATTTAAACATAAACATTTAAAATGGAGGTGATTTTTTGAAGGCGTGTAAAAAAAAATAACGCTTCAAATGTTCTGTAATCTTCGGAGTTTATTATACATATATTCATGTAAATTGACACGAAATTTCGAGTTAAAATATTGAAATCCAAGAGAGATATAGACAATTTCTTGAATTCTTTGAAATTAGAAAACGTCAATTTGTCGCTTTTTTTTAATTTTTCTGGTACCTACCTGTAACAAGAAAATTGAAAACTGACAAAATGGCAGCAATTTAAAAAAGAGTTCAAATTTCGCCAAAAAAATCGTCTTTCGATGGCTGCAAAATTAACAATTTTCATCCGATCGCAAAAGTTGTAGATGTATGTATGTAAAAACATATGGAGAATATGCAGTTAAAATTTCAAGACGATTCGTTAATATTTGCGTGAGTTACAGCAGCAGCAAATTTGCAAAATGCAGTTTTGAGAAAAACGCGTTTAAAGTTTTCAGAGCAGGAGCTCGAGCGCCCGAGATGCTTCTCTTTCTCCGAGCCCCTTTAGTCAATTGAAGTCATCTTCCACTTGATTGCGACACCTTAGACGAATCCTTGTCGTTCAATGATTTTCCTGCAATGTGCTTTTGAAAACTAGCGTTTGATATTCATCCGCTTTACATGTCACGGTACAGCTCATACAGCTGGTTGTGGTATCTTCTTCTTCACACATTAGGTCCGTTCGTCGAAGCCCTAGGGTCGCCCTGTGGTCACCGTAAAGCATTTTTTGATAACCCCAAACTCGCCCTGAATGTCAAACTGAGCGTTTCTTGAACCCTGTGTTTGATTTAGGGCATATAAAGGGTTACCTGGGTTTTTCTAGAGAATTTTTTAATTGCCTTCTTAACCCAAAGAAGCAGCGACACTGCAAGAGTTATTCTCCGATTGATGTCATTTGTGGTGTCTATAGACGAAGTCCAGTGATACATTTATGTCTATTGCGACGTTTTGTCCAATTCGACGATGTTATTTGTCCTATAGTTTGATGATAGTTTATACTTCGTTTTGCCTTTACACTATGATAAAGAGGATTTTTTTGTTTGTTTGCTTGCATTGAATAGGCTCCAAAGTACTAGCACCTACTTATACTGAGCCTAAGAAATAACAAGTTATATCAGAGAACACTTGTGCGCCTCCACCCTAATAAAAAACTCAATTGTAAAATCCCAAAGTCGCTTTACGACAAGTAATAAAATCCATATTTAATTACCATGAAAGAAGTATCCATCGACGATCATGCGACGATCGACGGTACTTAAGAAATCAATGCTAAGCATTGTATTCTTTGTAATAAAAAATGGAGCAATTATAAGTTGGATTTTATTGCTTAAAAAATCAAAGCTAACCATTGTATTCTTTGCCTTCAGCAAAGAATAACAAACAGAGTAATAAAATAGAGACAATAAGTTGGATTTCAATTAAAGAAACCAACACATAAACAAATAACGAAATTGTGAACTCAGATTAGACTCTGAGTTAGAATAAGAGTTTCAGTTTCTTTGAAGACGTCAAACCACAACATCCTCTTGTGGTTCTAATAAAATAAACATTCTTTTTTAAAAACGTCTTTGATTGAATCTCAAATATAAATAACATGGGCCATATTTCGTCATCATATTCCTTCGGGAACAGAAACGGAAATGTACGCAAAAACTTAGATTGTGTATTGAATAGGCTCTAAAGCTACTGAGCTGAATTGAATAATATTTTGTGCAGAGATGGTCAAGAGCCTGACAAATGACATAGGAAAGCGACGGCGGAGGCGCGGCGACGGGAACATGAACGTCAGCGGGAACCAGCGTTGCCACTGTTTGAAAAAATTTCCGCAGTAGATTTACAAAAAAGTGCAGTAGATTCCATTTTTATGCAGTAGATTTTTTTTTTTCAAAGAAACTCTTTTGTAAAACAAATAAAATTAATATTTTATAAACTGTCTGCATTGGGACTTCCTTTTAAAATGCTGAAAAGATTCAAGAAAATATAATATAATTGCACTGCAAAGGTTTGGAATGGCGCTAAAATGTCACAAAGTTTCCCAATCACATCAGGATTGAGGCAAGGATGCGTCTTAAGTACTCTCCATTAGTCAGTCTACTTAATGGAGGGATCAAAATAAGTGGAACTAAAATCAAAGTTTTTATCTACGCTGATGACATACTCCTGTTAGCTGATACTCCTATAAAACTTCAAATGTTGATAAATAAGTTAGATGAGTTTTGCAAATTGTGGAACCTTACAATAAGCCAAAGTAAGTCCCAAATAATGATTTTCGGTATAGGAAAGGACAGGAGAAGGAAGGTTGTGGAAGTAGTCGATAATTATAAATATCTTGGTGTTATATACTAACTCCACAAAATAATAAGAAACCTCACTTAGCAGAAAAATTAAAAACTGCGAATAATGCCATAAACACAACCAGGTTAACATGTATGAAGAATGAAAATATAGGACTCCGAGCGAAATACCAAATCTTCGATGCTACAGTGAGGTCGGTTATGTTGAACGCAGCCCAAGTTTGGGGATACTTGATACTTGAGAGTGTGCTTAGATTCTTTCTGAAAAGAGCATGGCACCTTCCTTTGACCACGTCCACTTATAAGTTGCACATCGAAACAGGGCTGCTGAAGTTCCATTTTGATTACGTCCTTAAAGTGTTTAGCATGGGAGAATCTCACTTACCTAAAATAGTAGTAATGCATGCTCGCGTCAAAAAAACAGCACGCTTCGAAAAATGGAAGGAACTAGTGGAGGGTGTAGTATGTCCTCTTAATCTTACAGGAGTTAGTCTAAAACAAACCAAAGAAGAGCTTTATAATGTACTGCAGGCTCTTGATGAAAAAATGCAAACGCCTTTATTGAGCAAACACAATCAAACAATCATCAATATACAGAATATATAACTCGAAGATAATGTGGATGCAGACTAAATCTCAACAATATTAAAGCTAGAGGCCATTAAATTACATACCCCACCGCCCCGATATGCCCATAATCTGCAGCTTGTGCAGTTTAAAAGGTCGTGAAGATTTAAACCATTTTATTGAAGTCTGGGCAATACTAACAGAACTAAGAAAACTACACTTGGGAAAATCGAACTACGAAACGGATGAAGTTCTTTAAATACTGAACGGTCGAGACTGGCCTAATCTTATCAATTTTATGAAAACTGCGCTACGATATCGAAACCAAATATTAAATAAAGCATTTTGATTTATAAAAATACGTAACTTAGTGCACCGTGTCACTATTTTGTTTTATTTTAAACTTGTCATTCTGGGAGCCGGTTTTTGCCATGTCGTAAAAGATTTGTAAACTAAACTTGCAAACCATAAGCATTTGTAATAAATCTCACTACTTACTTACAAATAAATACACCTATCTCTTTTCAAAACTTTAAAATTATTAATAAATAAATTTAAAAAAAAAACTAATTCTCTTTATAGCCATTAGCTGAGTGTACTTATAAAACGGGAGTTTTTGAAAAATTTTTGTATTCAGTATATGAACAAAAAATTCATTTATGAGTAATGTAAATACTTAAGCTTAGTTTTTATTCGTAAAACCAAAAGCGCAGTAGATATTTTTTTAAGGCAGTAGAATCATTTTAGGAAAAAAATGCAGTAGATCTACTGCAATTGCAGTAAAGTGGCAACATTGGCGGGAACTAAGAAAATACTAAACCAATTTAAAAAAAATCCTTTACCGCTGGCACGCCCACATGCATCCGAGTAGCATGAACTGTATTTAATCCCTACGGGAACGGTTATGATATTAAGCATGTCTGCCTGTTACGCAGAGATTCGTGATTTGAATCCCAACAGAAACCAAAAAATTTTTTTCCACGGGTATCCACCTTTCGCGAGGAATTGGCAAGAACTTCGATAGTAAATTCATTGCCTTGAAAAGCGCTTTCTTGATTAGCCGTCTGGAACCGGCAGAAAAATGAAGGTCCCCTCCATTCCATCATAAAGCAAGGTTGTGAGAAACGTACTAGGCCCCGGCAGTTTTATGTTGAAAATGTGCACAAATAAAATATTGTTCTTTATTGGTTGAAGTCTTTACATTAAGTGAGTGCATAACAACTAACTTAGAAAAATAGTTTAAGCCTTAAAGTGACCGTCGAATTATCTGTTATGTTTGTATTTACATTATGTACATGAATGAACTTAAAAGCTTTTAGTGAACAGCCAATCGTCTGTGGTATTTTATCTGAGAGTTCGTGATGCGTATCAAGTATATACATAATATTTGTTAGATGCTTTAGTTGTGTAGGTACAAGTTTTGGCGGGAAGAATGGTTACCTTGTTTAAGAGTTGACTGAAGTATTGATATGCTGTTGCTAGGCATCTGTATGTACCGTATAACTACGTCACTCGGCTGAATGTGTTGCAACCATGTAACTCAGGGCTCCGCATAGACGTAAGTGGGTATTCACAAAACCACTGAATCGGTTTCAAATTTTTTTTCATCATTACAAGGTGGTGTTGTGCCCTTATAACATAGACTAAAATTCATCCCCATATTCCAACGGGCGGGAACGTAAAATGAAACTTAAAACCTGCCGAGCAGATTTCCAAAATTGTTACAACATAAGAATGCTTTAATATTTATCTCAAGTAAGTATTGCAAGCAGAGTCGAGTCGAGCTACGCAAGCCGGGTTTGTGAGTCTTTAACAAAAATTAAATCCATTTTGACCCTTCTATTTCAATACCCTTATAATAACCAATGTCTTACGTCTACGTAAGCGGATACCGATTTTTGAATGATTGGGCTTCTGGCGCTGACTTTTGAATTTTGAATAATGTTTTCAAGTATGATGGTTAAAGAATCGCACGACAGTGTGTCGCCTATTCGGCATATAGTGTGTATCTTTCTCACACTGTTTCAGCATTCTATCGGTCACTACAGTAAACCAATCTCCCTCAATTCTTTCTGTAGGATTTTTCCTCAAAATATACACTGGAGGTCCAACTGCTAATTCGTAATTTCAATCATACGAAACATCATTTTAATGTCCGTTGTTTTGAGACTCCTGCTTCTGAAGATTTTCTCTGAATTTCATTCAGCGAGATTCCCTTGGTTTACTTGCAGCTGGCTTAGAAAGCTACTCTTTGTGATCCAATAGTGAGGAATTTGATAAACCATCTTGCCCTTTGACACGCTATTAAATGTTGTCATGCATTCGGCTCTTTTGTATTTCCCATGAAGTCAATGATTTCCTGTTTTCCTCTTCCATATCCGCATCTCCTTCCATATTACTTTCCGAGGCAAAAACAACTCCGCTTCGCTATGAGCTAGGTAGTGCCTATATCTATCCGCGATTCTTCCGAAAGAATCGTAACAACAACCTCCTTATCCACATCTCAGTGATATTTCCACTGAAACTATTGTACAAGATAAGCTCATCGAGGTTAGTTCCTTACGTAGAAATAGTAACAATCTTTTCACAAATAGTTCAGTGAAGGAGATAATTAAACAACTACAATCCAAAAAGTCATCTGGGCTCGATTGAATGAGCAACAGATTGCTAAAAGCATTACCATCAACGGTCACCAGATATCACACAATGGTTTTCAACTGTTGTTTGACCCTTTCGTATTTCCCTAAAGATTGGAAAATAGCAAAAGTTGTAGCTATCTGCAAACCTGGTAAAGCAAAATATAATCCTAATAGTTACAGGCCTACTAGTTTATTGAGTACTATTAGTAAACTGTGGGAGAAGCTCATTAAACAACGATTGCTGAACCATATAGAGAATGCAAACCTTAGAGAGCAATTTGGCTTCAGAGCTGGTCACTCCACAAGTCATCAAATTTTAAGAATTAAAAATCACGTCAAACGCAATCTCAATTCAAAGATATCGACTGGTCTAGTACTTTTAGACATCGAAAAAACCTTTGACGCAGTGTGGTTGATTTATAAACTTATGATGTTCAATTTTCCGACATATTTGGTAAAATTAGTATTGAGTTTTATACTTAATCGAAAATTTGCTGTAAACGTAGTTAGTGTGAAATCTTCTTTATATGATATAGTAAGTGGCGTTCCGCAAGGATCTGTGCTGGGACCCTTGCTTTTCAATGTTTACATGTCCGACTTGCCTTCATTGGATGAAAACACTAAACTGGCAATGTTTTCTGACGATACTGCTCTTGTTTCGTCTAGCTTATTGCATCAAAGTGCTCTCGATTGCTTACAAAGTTCACTCAACATTCTCCAAACTTTTTTCCATAAGTGGAAAATCAAAGCAAATGCTCAAAAATCACAGGCAATCTGGTTTTCGCGTCGTAGAAAAGTAGATTTTTTGCCACAAACAATGTTAAAGCTCAACTCTGTTGATATTGGAATGGTCTGAAAACTGCAAGTACCTAGGACTAACACTTGACAAGAAACTGACATTTGATAAACATATTGCGAACACGATAATCAAAACTAATCTCATATTGAGAATTTTATACACTTTCATTAATCGCAAATCAGATGTTGGCATCGATAATAAAATTCAGCCTTACTCACTTATGATGCCCCAGTGTGGTTTGACTGTGCTGAGACCCATCTAAAAAAGATTCAAAGAGTTCAAAACAAAATATTAAAAATAATGCTTAATTTGCCACGTCATTATTCAACAATAAGGCTTCATGATATAGCCAATGTTAAACAAATTAAGATTGTACTATATAACTTACAAGACAAAAACCACATTTTTTCGGTTTCATCAATTCGTTTGACCGGAAACAGCATTTGGGGCAGAAATCAGTATATGTGCTGTCCTTTGAGACCAAAGTTCAAGTTTGTGTCTGTGTTTGTGTTAAAATATAACTTAAAACTAATATAATTAAAAGATAACTCTAAAATTTTAATAATTACTTATAATTTATATTAAAACAAAGATCATACGAAATTTTTTTTTTAACATTTTTTTATATGCTATTTGAAACACATGTGGTACCCGTTGTGTGATTGATAGCATGTCCGCCTGTTAATCCAGAGGTTCGAGTTCGAATCGCAACAGAGGCAAAAATGTTTTTTCCACGGGTATCGCCTTTCGCGAGGAATTGGCAAGTCCTCCGTTAGTATTCATTGCCATGAAAAGCGCTTTCTCGATTAGCCGTTCGGAACCGACAGAAAATTGTAGGTCCCCTCCATTCCCTCACAAGGCATTGTTGTGAGAAATGCGCTAGGCCCAGGGGCTCCTCGCTCTGTTGCGCCACACTATTTATTTTTTATTTGAAACACATTCCATATTTCACCTCCGGGAATAAAGTTCAATCAGCGGGAAATTAACAACATTTTGGGCAAAATTTTGTAAAAAAAAATAAATTAGGAAAAAAATATTTTCTTTTTTCAAAATTTTGACTTTGAGGCATGATCTCTCAAAAGCTTTTCATTAAGTGAACTCAAATTGAAATCTTTATTAAAGAATAGAGCAATAGCTTTCATAAACACTAAAGTATGAGAAAGTAAGTGAATAAGTTGATTTTTAATAATTTTTAAAAAAATCGAGTAAATTTCAAATAAAATTGTCCCTCGCGCTTACACGGAGGGATATGGACCCCCACTTCCATACAATTTATTTTTTGTCTTGACCAAACCTATCCATACTGAGCCTTTGGAAAACCGTATCTAAAACACCCTACATAAATAAAAGAAAATTCTAAAAGTTAATAATTAATTTTAAAAATAATTAAAAAATTGAGAGCGGTGAAATTTTTTTTTTAACTTCTTTCTATAAGCTATTCAAAACACATTTCCGAAAATTTCATGAAAATCCATGGACTGGCCCTGGATTTCTAGGTAAAAAGCTTACGGCCCTCCACTAATACTCCGATAATGAACTTGTTCTTAAACTCTTAAATTAGATATCCTATATATAGTATCTATGTTTCATATAAGGGTTTTTTTCTTGTTGCTTTTCACTAATAATAATCAAATTTTTTTTTCATTTAATATACATTCATTCTAGTATTATTATTAATATTGAAGTTGTAAAGAATTTAATTTTCTAAATCTCTTAAACAAGTTAATAAATTTAAATAGAAGTATTATCACACTACAAATGAAATTAAATAAATAAAAATAAACAACCACGTTACCTCTTTCTTGCCGTTTTTAGCAAATAAAACTATTCATGTACCTAGTCTTACTTCAGCCGACATTTATTTTTGATAATTTTTTCGTCTCTTTTGAAGTCATATTAAGATGTCTTATACTGTTTGATCTTTCAGAATCCGTCCTTTGCTTTGACTTTCGGTTGTTCCCGAAATGAAAGTATTCAACTATGATAGAGAAAGACTGAAAGAAAGTACTAAAAAAAGTAACCAATGCGCCTTCGTGCATAAACTAGAGAGAACCTGTGTGCAAATTACAAATCGTGGTCAAACTTTTCTTATCATTCCAGTTTACTTGAATTGTAATAGCTGGGGGGCAAGATTTCCACAGCCTGTATAACTTCCTCCTCGAAGTCAAAGAAGAAAATGTTATGATAGTTGGTGACTGCAATGCAAGAGTTGAAGATAAACAATTATGGCTCTTCCATGAGGAGTGAATCCAGAATCCTCTACCGAACATTGGAACACAATCTCAAAAATAATTATTTTAACGATAGTAACAGTATTGAGATCAAAAAAACCCGTTTTAAGATATCGTAGACAGATTATAAACATAAGCTTTTGAAAAAAAAAAAAAAAATTATAATAACAATAATATTTTATTAACTTATATTTGTATCTCTACTTATAAAACCATCTGATATTTGAATATTTTCTTTCTCTTTCGGCCAGGGGCGTAGCGAGGCTCCAAGCCATGGGGGGGTGATTTTTAATGAAATGCCGACTAGTCTTCAGAATTTGCCGACTGCATCAAAAAATAAATCTATATACATATATATAAAATAGGATGTATGTATGTTTGTATTTATGTCCGTTGTAGACTGGTTTCTTATGAGATTTTCAGGGTAGACATAGTTCAAACCAGAGATGGTTCCTTTCAAGGTTTTATCTCCATACTCCCACAGGAACGGGGTTGGGAACGGAAACCTAGAAACTACTGAACAGATTTCAAAAATTCTTTCGCCATTGCGATGTCACATAATCCCACAGTGAAAAAACTTATATTTTATACCCATATTCCTACGGAAGCGGAAGAACGAGAAAGGGAACCTTAAAACTACAGACTCGAGCAACACCGGGTGGCTCAGCTAATAAATAAATAAAACTATTTAAAAACGTAAGAGTGTTCATTTCACAGAAATTCATTTATTAACATAAAAAATCAGTTTATAATTACAATGTACCTAACGATATAACAACAAAAAAAATTTAAAGTATTTATAAGAAATAAGATTACAATATAGTATTTTGGTCATATTCTTTGAAAAAAAAGTTCATCAATTGGAATTTAAACTCCAACTCTCCGGTGTTTTAATAATGCCCATTTGTTGACGACCTCACTAGGTTGAATATTATCAACAACATCCTTTGAGGAATACAGAAGCATTAATGAATTTAGCCTATCATTACCCATCGTCGTACGCAAATAATTAAGAACTATTTTAAGTTTACTAAATGACCGCTCACAAGAAGCCGACGTCACAGGAGCAGTTAACATGTAGCAAACTAGTTTAAAGGCTAACGGAATCACATATCTTAATTTGAATACCTCTTTGACAATATCATCGAAATTTGAGCATTTCTCACAAGTAAAAAGAAGAATTTGCAGTTCCGATAAATAGCAGTCCACATCTTCTTTAAAAAAAAAATGGATCTAATTCTATGATAGATTTGACTAGTTCTATGTTGGCATTTGCTCTGGAAGCGGGTATTTTAAAAATTTTTAAGGTAGGTTCAAAAATGGTAAAATTATCTGTTAGATTATCTTTAACGTGTGAAATAAAAGTTTGAAGAACCATTTTGAACTCTTTTCTATAAAATTTTTCTAGATCAAACACAAAAGCAGTTTCAGAATTTTCATCAATTCTCTTTGGTAACCGACGCGTTCTATGATGTTTTAAAAAATCGTTTTCGGGACTTATCTTAAGTTTTTCAGCAAATGAAGAAGAACTTTTTATCAAAGCATTTAATTGAATGTCATCATCGTTCATTTCTTGAAATAACTCCAATGTGCTTCGAATCAGTAATGAAGCGTCAAAAACGTTTAACTCTTCCGCCTCTAGACTTTCGGTCAAATTTATAACTTTAAACATGACATTTTTGCAAAAATACAACGAACTAATAAAATCAAAATCTAAGATTTTTTTCAAAAGTCCAGAAGCAGAGGTACGATTACTGTTATAAAAAGAACTGGCATGGCTTTTTATTCCTTCTAAAGCATTTACAATGCCTTCAAAGGATATCCACACAGCTTTTACTGTTTCAGCTCTAGCAGTCCATCGAGTTTTTGACAAATTTTTCAATTGCAAGGAGTTTTCAATGTTTTTGAATTTTTCTTGCATACACTGAAAACGTTTTGTACTACCATAGAAAAAAACAAACAATGCTTCCAAAGTATTAAAAAACTCTTTGATCAGCACGCTTGAATTGCATGCTGTTTCAACGAAAATATTTATACGATGCGCTTGACATGGAATGTACGGGAATTTCTTACCACAAGTTTTGATTTTTTGTTTTTATTAAAAGCTCGGTAGAAAATTTTTTAAAAACTTGTCTGAATCAAAATCTTTAAATGTGGAATTTTTGTCCACGTTGTGTTGAGCTCAGAAAGCTATCATTCATCTCTGTAGCACAATTATTAACAAAGCTCCAACACTTTAAGTTTTAAATTTTTCTTAACACAAAAAAAAATTAAAACTTAAAGTGTTGGCGCTTTGTAAGTAATTGTGCTACAGAGATGAATGAAGGCTTTCTGAGCTCTCCATAATATCTACAAGATTGCTGCATTTCAATATTTTGACTGAGATAAGTTTTTCAAAAAATGTCTACATAGTTTGATATCCGCTTTCAATTCTTTTATTTTTGATTTTTTTTTTTTATTCAATTAATTAACTGCTTAAATTTTCAACACAGCTTCAAGAAGAGAATCAAAAGCTTAAGTTGGAATCTCTTTCATCAAACAAATGCAAAATGAATTCATATTTATTGGTTACTGTTTTGCTTTAGTATATATTTTTTAAGCAGTCATACTTTTCTGTCTATTTCTCTTAAGAAACGTTTTTTAAAAAAGAAGAAATAGAAGGGAGGAGACTACTCAGAGAAATCTTTAACAAAAAAGAAAATATTTTTATATTTTGATGCTTAAATTTTTATTTCCAAATACTTAAAAAGTATATAATCACAAATAAATTTTATTTACAAACCCAAAAAAAGTTTTAATTCCAAAAATCCTGCCAGACGTAGCCTTAGGGTGACTAAAAGTAAAAAAGAAAAAAAACAAAAACCGGTTCCCAGACGAGAATAAAGTAGTATTGTTACAATTTTTTGTGTAAGCCCAGTGTTGAGATCCGAACATAAAGTGGTGCTAGTGAAATTTTGTGAATGAGTGCGTGCACCAGCTTGTGGGGTGGTATCAATGTGTTAGTGTGGTTTTCCGCCTTGTTCTTTAAATTTTCTTAGGTTGAGACAAAAACACTTCCATTCGTGTCTTTTTGGTTGAGATCACTCAAATGCCATGCTCCTTTGTGAATTTTGTAAAACTATGTAAAAAACAAACTTTTGAATGGTTTAATAAAATCACACATTTACTTACTTTACTTACTAGAGAAAGTAGCAATTGTACCTGAATAATAATGATCATATAACAGTAGAGTCGAGCCAATTGAAACCGTGAAAGCCGTTTTCCGATTCTCTTTTCAAAATAACTCGAGGAGTCAGACTCAACAGAACACGTTGCGCTCGTTGGGAGCGTCGCAGCAACTTATGCGGTGGGTTTTGCAGCGGCAACTGATAGCGATGACCTACTGAATCCAGCGCGTTGTTTTCCAACCTCAATTAACCAATCGCCAATCCAATCCTCTGCTACTAAACCACCACCTCATCGTCTGTTATCAGGGGAGCACAGTGGATCCTTGAGATGCGAGTGAGGTGTTGCTGCTTGTGGCAGTAAACAGTAAAACGCAAAAAAAAAAGGAACAGCATTTGATATTTATTTCTCCTTATGATCTTGCCTTCCGAGGTCTTTCCAGTTTCACTTCGGTAGCTAAATGATACTCAAATACAAAATACTCGAATGCAAAATTCATCGAACGAGACCCAGGGAGAATCTCTATTCGGTATACAGCTGCCGCTGCGATAGATATTTTGCGCAGCAGTTCCACAAATTGTTTTATCAGTAGTTTTGGCTGTTACGGAGCTGCGACTAGAATAATTTGGACTTATTTTGTACGGGTCCGCGAGCAACAAAATAGCATGTTTTTTCTAAAGTCATTGCAAAGTAAAACGAGTTTTGCGGGAACATCAAAACCGGACATGGCTAACAGACCGTTTTTAAAGAATTAATCGTTCATGGCTTTGAAATCGGTAGAAACATAATGGTTTTTCCTGGTCTTTCTAGATTCTTGAATCTCACTGTTTTCTCAAAGACCAATAAAATTGTTAAAATGGGGTTTCAGACATTCACATTTTACTCGAGAAAAGATACATACTGCGTTGATAAAACTGTACGAAAAGTCCTATCTAAATCAGCAACAATCAAATTAACAAATTTCTATCCAGCTCATTCCATCACCTCAAAGTACAAATAAAATCCAATCAATCAAAAAATCTTCCGGTGTTTACTAAATTCACTCAGCCGAAACAAATCAATTTTCTTCTTCTTAAAATTTGCTCGTCACGCTTTGAACATAAGTTTTTCTTGTCAAAAATCCCTCCAAACCCAGTAACAAGGAGACTTTCATACATTTTCACCCACGTAAAGTAGACATATGTATGTATGTACGTACATAATGCGTTGCTAGTAGGTAACGGTACTACCTACCTATAAGTAGAACATAGTCAGCAACCATTAATCAATATTTGTGTCATTGTTGTCACTTAAATGGCAACAAGCTCGGTGAAGTGTGTTTATCGTGAACACTGTCAGTGGGTTGTAAAATTTCAGCTTCCTTTTGTTGTTTCTCTTAAAGCGTATCAAAGAACCTAACGCGACACCATATTCGTTCATACACACGCACCCACCAACATAAGTGTTCCTTACATTAGAAATCTTTCGCTTCGATAACGTTTCTAAGGAAGGAAATAATATTTCACTATCGACTATCTGTATCTAAGATATAGATATGTGCTACTTAGTTACCTAGTGTGGTATTGCTCAGTGTTCACTATAATCGCAGATGCAATGCAATACACAATAGGTGCTCCAATCTCCAATACGATTAGGAAGGGAAGCA